>JAFMOD010000374.1:278343-314334 GCA_019802435.1 Corydoras maculifer
GCTAGAGTTTTAACTAAAACCAGAAAGTTTGATCATATCAGTCCTGTGTTATCAAACTTGCACTGGCTACCAATTAAGTTTCGTATTAAGTACAAAATTTTATTAATAACATATAAAATTCTACATAATCAGGCTCCACAGTATCTGAGTGAGCTGATTCAATTGTACAAGCCAACACGTGAGCTCCGATCTCAAAGTGCTGGTTTACTCTTAGCTCCTACAATAAATAAAATTACTGCTGGTGGAAGAGCGTTCTCCCACAAGGCTCCTCAACTTTGGAATAGCCTTCCAGTTACCGTTTGTGATTCTGAATCACTATTAATCTTTAAGAATAAACTAAAGACACATTTATTTAATCTTGCGTTTAATTAATCCCCTGTAGACAAAGATGTAGATCTCAGGCTTGGCTGTGCTGGGGGGTAATCTGTGATCAGTGTATGCTGGTGTTTCACAGCTTCACCCACCTCATCATTAATGGGGGGGGGTGTGGCACTGAAATGATGCTGTTCCGGGGCGCCATCTCATCTATGTAGAGCCTGCAGTATCTGCCTCTTTTAGTTATGCTGCTCTAGTCAGTCATGCCGGAGTCACATGCTGCACTGTGTCAATAAATTACTTATTTAGTAAATGCCGTGCTTTATTATTAGCTCTAACTGCCTTCCCTGTCTGTTTCTTTTGAGGTGTGACCGGCTTCCTGGAGATCTTCATCCATGGCTCTGCCGACAAACACTGATGGAACCTGAATATTAATTGGACTGGCGGTCCTGCAGGACGCCCCCTTAATGGACTCACTTATAGTTTTCTAGTTTTTAGTTTTTACATTTGTTAAATGTCTCTACATGGCTGTCCTACATTGTCGTTGCTGCCTGGCCGCTCAAGGAGGATGAGTCCCCCACTGAGTCTTGGTCCTCCCAAGGTTTCTTCCTTGAATAACAACATAAAAGGGAGTTTTTTCTTGCCACTGTCGCTTCGGCTTGCTCTTTGGGGGTTTAAAGGCTTTTCATTCTGTAAAGCTGCTTTGTGACAATGTACTGTTGTAAAAAGCGCTATATAAATAAATAACTTGAACTTGAAATAACTTGAACTTAACTCCGGTACCGCCCCTTTGCAGCGCGACCCAGACACGGCGCGATCCGGTGCAACGCGCGCGCCGCGTCTTGGCTCCGCGCCGGCGGAGCGCACCGCGTCTGGATCTCACGACGGGGGGCTTTACAAACTGGACTGGGCTATCAGAACTCAGAACTCCTCAGAGTTCAGGAGGGTACGTATGGGCAAATATGCCCATACAGGTATGACTCGCCCGCCTAATCATCGGACACCTCTACCAGATCGAGGCCATCCTCAGCGCGGAGCGCTTCATACCCGTACCTCCACATAAACTCATCATCAGAGTCGTAATACTGCGATATCACAACGTCGGAGCCGTCCTTACGACCGGCTGCGCATAGCGGCGCACTCGCGGTCACGACGGAGGGCGCCGCGAGTACGAGGCTATACGCTATACGGCCCCCGCAAAAAAATTTTTTTAAATGAGCTTACCTGGGCTCTGGACTCCCCAAATGGATTGGCACTTCGTGATGTTACACTCGCCTACCTATAGATTAAAGCGGCTGCGCATAGGAAGCGCAGAGCCGTCGCGCTCTAACGCGCTGAAGGGAGCCAGGCACGCAGGTAGCAGGGAAATGGAATTTATTTAAAGGTGTCGGAACACCACAAAGCAAAGGTACCGGACGAGTAAACATAAGCTTAATTCCCGAAGTGCACCGAGGACAGGGAAAGAAGGAAATAAATACAAATGAAATCCGATCACGTGCACAACACAACCAATCAACAGAAATAGATAATTAAACAAACCATTACCAACAATACCATTAATTAAAGTAAATTAACAAACATAGAACAGCCCTAGGCACCTGTTACACTAGGACTGACAATAGTAAGTAGAAAAAAAATAGATTTTTTCCCCCTCTATAAACCAGTTCATTTCTGGAATGATGTAAGGATATATAGGTTTTTAATAAGCAAATTGATGCCTATCTTTATTTACACATTTCGACAACTGAAAATAATAATAATTAATCATTGGTCCATTCCCAACTACGATTTTGTTTTGACAAAACATCTCGTTTTACCATTAACAATAGTTAGCAATTGTTTATATTATGAGTACATTTACTGTAAAAGTATCTGTACAATTTAAACACAAAATATTGTGATGTCCTGTTGCAAGTTTCAAGCTGGTACAATGATTAAAATTGAACTTTCAGCTTAAACCATTTTAACTCTTTAAAAAATTTAATGCTTATGGGTGGATATGGTTTGAGCAAGGCTCAATGTCACAAAGTCCACAGTGAAAAAGCTCATAGATATACAGAGAGTTTATCTATATACAGAGAGTACAAGCCCTGTCGACATCATTGGCTCATGGAAGTAATGGATAATAATCATCTGAATATTACCCATATTTTATCCTAATCATTGTTAAATTGAATAGTCTGTTTGGGCGTTCTTGTTAGATATTAAAACTACTGTCGGTTAGTTAGGATATAACTGTATATAGAATAACTGGTTTCAGTTCTAGTTTCGGTCTACTGCCTATTTGCACCTTGCGTTCAACGTCTGATTGTTCCGGAGGGGGCGTGTCCCGGTGGTAACATTAAAAGTCGGCAGTTTTCACTAAAGATTCAGAACAAGTCAGGTGTTTGTGTAGGAAGTAACTGCTGTAGCTTTGAATAACCTGTTGTACATCGTAGATCTGCGCGTCGGCACCCCTAGAGTCACAGTAATACCCATAACCCAACTACTTGCCCCCTTGATTCAATCCCATCCCACCTTCTTTAATCCATCGCCTCCTCCATCACACCAGCTCTCACACACATCATAAACTCCTCTCTCACATCTGGGACTTTTCCAAATTGCTTCAAACAAGCCATAGTCAAACCCCTACTCAAAAAACCTACGTTCAACCCAAATTTGGTCGAGAGCTACAGACCTGTTTCTCTTTTACCTTTCCTGTCTAAAACACTTGAACGGGTGGTATCCACACAGGACTCCACATTTCTTAATCAGAATAATCTCCTTGATCCCAATCAGTCCGGTTTTAGATGTGGTCACTCCACGGAGACAGCATTGCTCTCTGTGATTGACTCACTTAAATCTGCCAAGGCCAAATCTCAATCCTCGGTCCTCATATTTTTAGACCTTTCTGCAGCTTTTGATACAGTAAATCATCAGATTCTACTGTCCACTCTAGCTGAATTAGGCTTTTCTGATACGACACTTGAACTCTCACCAAGTACACACTGGTGTGCCTCAGGGCTCTGTACTTGGTCCTCTCCTCTTCTCACTATACATGACATCACTGAGCACAGTCATCCAGGCGCATGGTTTCTCTTAACACTGCTATGCTGATGACACTCAGCTTTATCTGTCTTTTGCCCCTGACATCTCAAACCGGGTATCTGCCTGCCTCACCGACATATCTGTTTGGATGAAGGCCCATCATCTCAAAGTAAACTTAGAAAAAACAGAACTTTTTATTATCCCAGCTAAACCCTCAATCCATCACGACCTGACCTTCCAAATTGATGGCTCCACATTCTCCCCAACCGATTCGGTACAGAACCTTGGTTTCACAATAGACTATCACCTTAAACTCTCTGATCATGTTGTCAAATCCGCCTGTTCCTGTAGATTCTTACTTTACAACATAAGGAAGGTCAGACCCTTTTTGACTGAACATGCTACCCAACTGCTTGTTCAAGCCCTAGTCCTATCCCGGCTTGATTATTGTAATGCGCTACTTGCCGGTATCCCAGCTGCCACAATCAGACCTCTTCAACTAATTAAAAACTCTGCAGCCCGACTTGTATTCAACCAGCCCAAGCGAACTCATGTCACTCCATTACTCATTTCCCTCCATTGGCTCCCTGTAGCTGCTCGCATTCAGTACAAGTCACTGACTCTGGCATACAGAAGCATTTCTGGATCTTCCCCCTCCTACCTATCTTTTTTTAAAATACACTCCGACTCGTTCACTTCGCTCCAGCGATGATTGCCGCCTGGCGATTCCACCTCACCGAGGAGCTAATTCGCACTCCGTGGCGTTTACCACTGCAAAATGGTGGAATGTTCTTCCCTGTCCGTAAGGCAGAATCACTAAACAGTTTTAAGAAACTACTAAAGATGCATCTCTTTAACAAATACCTGTTGTAGAAAAAAAAAAAGTGGGGGCGAATAACAATCAGGTTTGGTGAATTTACAGTATAGTTGGTTTTCACCATGGCTTCTGACTTGCGGTGTTCTCATTTGTAAGTCGCTTTGGATAAAAGAGTCTGCTAAATGACTAAATGTAATGTAAATGTAATATTAAGTGCAATGTTTTATACCATGATTTAAAAACTAATTTGTAAAAATCAAGGAAACTATTGGACTCGAGCTGTTTTTTCTATGTTGTGCTGTAAGTGCCTAGATATTTAAACAGATCCAAAGTTATAAATCTCTTAAATTATGTCTTTCATTTATATTTTTTGTTATTGTAAGTTATTCTTATTAGTTTGTTATAGTTAACTGGTTTAATCCACGACATGTAAAATCTTTGGCGTAACACAAATTGGCATTGTTGCCCAAATAAACTCAGAATTAAAGTCTTATACAGAAAAGTACATACAATTAATGATGCAAATAATACAATCATTTGTCATTCCGACAATATAAAGTGATGAACAGTATACAGTGGAACAACCCTCTCCAGGAACAAACCCAGTTTATATAACAGTTTGGGTTTGCATGTCTGTGCTCAAGCTTTTAAATTACCTATATCATCATCATCATCATCATCATCAGGGGTCTAAGTATGTACTGTTCGTAAATCTATTACTTGGATTTTTTCGTAAAAAAAATATATTTGGTTGTAAAAAAACAATATTTATTTTGAATTTAAACTTGTAGTTGCTATGTAGTTGCAGTGTGTGAATCTTTCCATCCAACAAAATTTCTAATGATTGGCCAAAGGGGGCGTTATAATGCAGCAAAACATGTTTTACTTCCTCTCTAACTCCTAAACCAAAATTGTTCACACACAAAATAATTTTTTGGTAATTTTCTTACTCTGTATGACCTACTTTGTAATGTAGACATTTTAGCACTGTCTATTGAGATTTTTTTGCTAATAATATGCATGATGTACAAAAGTTGCTTTTGTGAAATAATTCATTCATTCATTCATTATCTTCCGCTTATCCTCTATTAGGGTCGCGGTGGGGTTCCCCATGCCCATCCAGGGGAGAACATCTCGGGCGCTGGGCAGATAGACCCAGGACAGGGCGCCAATCCATCGCTGGGCACACACTCACTCACACAGACACACTCTAAACGGGGCAATTTTGAGAACTCAATTAACTTGATCCATGTTTTTGGACTGTGGGAGGAAACCGGAGAACCCGGAGGCCCCCCCCCCCCCCCCCCCCCCCCCCCCCCCCCCCCCCCCCCCCCCCCCCCCCCCCCCCCCCCCCCCCCCCCCCCCCCCCCCCCCCCCCCCCCCCCCCCCTGCAGACACGGGGAGAACATGGAAACTCCACCCAGATGGGGATTCGAACCGGGAATCCCTAGCGCTGAGAGGAGAATGTGCTAACCACTAAGCCACCGTGCCGCCCTTGTGAAATAATCATAGGTTTATTCTTTATTCGCTTGCATTTGGTGAACTTCAAAAACTTTTATATGGCAGATTTATGTGAATTAATCCTTATGAAATAATTCACTCCTCTGCCTTTGCACACATATGAAATTAAGTGATATCCCATTCATGATTTATTAGGTTTGATATGTCATCACACTATACAGCTGGAACTGCTTCAGCTGTTATGGTAAGACTTTCCACAAGGTTTGGAGACTTGTATGTTGCTTTGGATAAAAGTGTCTGCTAAAATGAATATATACATAAAAGAGAAGCATAGGTGTGAACAACAGCTCCAAAATATCGCCATGGTGCTTCTGCAAGTCTTTGGTCAGAACATACTGTCACTATGGCTTGCAAAGACAGTGAGGTGACATTCATTCATTCATTCATTCATTATCTTTCGCTTTATCCTCTATTAGGGTCGAGGTGGGGTTCCCCATGCCCATCCAGGGGAGAACGCTTCGGGCACTGGGCAGATACACCCAGGACAGGGTGCCAATCCTTTGCTGGGCACACACTCACTCACACAGACACGCACGCATACACACTCTATATGGGGCACTTTGGAGAATTGACTTGATCCGTGTTTTTGGACTGTGGAAGGAACCAGGAGGAAACCCACGCAGACACGGGGAGAACATGGAAACTCCACCCAGATGGGGATTTGAACTGGGAATCCCTAGTGCTGAGAGGCGAACGTGCTAACCAGTGAGGTGACAGTGACATAAAAAAGCTTTTGAGTGCAGAAGAAACTGGGAAAAAAGCAATATACACCAACACAGACCACAGCGGTAAAACACGCAGGGAAAATATACATGAAAAAAAGCCACGTGATGGGAAAAACACAGCTGCTGATAATTACAATAAAGGTAAGTTAATTAACAGTGATTAATTAACTAAACTGAATCACAGGGACAGACATAGAACAAAAAGTACATACAGGGGGAAATGTAATGGATTTATCGGTTTATATATAAAAAATATATACGTAAATTTTTCCCAGGGGTCACAACTGAGACCATTTCTTTTTGCCATAAAGATGATCAGATTCTAATTAATTTTTCATAAGGAATTATTTATTATAAGTTTTTGCAGATGACATTTATGTTTGGATAAACCTAATTATGTTTATTTAATCAGTAAGCTTGATGGCTGTAATAAAGAGATCAAAAAGAGGATGTCAAAATTATTAGAATTAATTACTAATTATGATCTTATTTTACATAGTTTTATCCAACAATATACAGTAGATAAAAGCCTCTAAAGTATCGATTTGTAAATAACTTAATTGATTATACCCTCATGGTTACATCAGTGTAACTTAATACTGAATTGATGTTTTAGTACCATATTTTCCGGACTGTAAGGCGCTCCTAAAAGCCTAAAATGTTCCCAGAAATCGGATGTGCGCCTTATAATCCGGTGCGCCTTATAATCCGGTGCGCCTTATACGTGTACGGAGTTCCAAAATCTATAAAAGTATTTTCTACTTTTTTATAAACCGGGTGGTTTTTTTTCCACACATCACCGTCCCTGCTGAAAAAGCCGAGAAGAAGCTGAGTGAAGAAAATTAATTCGGAGCTCGCCGTCATTCCGGGAGGATTAAATACAGAACTCCGACTGCTGGACATTGGCGTAAACAAGTCGTTTAAAATAAAGTTGCGGGCGGTGTGGGAGTGATGGATGAAAAATGGCGAACACATGTTTACTAAAACTCGGGAGGCAGCGGCAGGTGAGTTACGCCACCGTCTGTGAATGGATTGTGGATGCCCGGGCTAAGGTTTCTGCTGTAACTGTTGTCCGAACTTTTGCGAAAGCCGGCATCATTGCTGAACGGACGCCTGGTGACGAGACTGGCTCGGAGTGCTCGATAGTGAAATTGCGCAGCTTTTTAATTCAGACACAGAAGATGAGGACTTTGATGGATTTGTGGGAGAAGAGTGATTAAATATAATGTGTTTTGTCAAGTAGTAGAATAAACTTCAATTATAAATCACCATTTTGCATCCTTTACTTTTCTTTTAGATCGTATGTTTTAGCAAGTGCCTTATAATACGGTGCCGTACAGAATAAGTACCGTGCAGAAATAGACCCCGTAATTCAGACTGCGCCTTATAATATGGTGCGCCTTATGGTCCGGAAAATATGGTAATTTCTTTTCATAAACTGCAAAATGCAGCGGATGTTTTTAAAACCAAAAAGATTGACAAACCTAATTTATTAAACTATCACATGCTCTAGGTTAGGTTTTTAATTGATTACAAACTGTTATTGATTACATATGAGAAAGGAAATGATCAACAACCACAGGCATTTAATTAAACACATTAGGTTGAATTTTACAATACGTCATGAAACATGAAATTTCAACAAGATGTCAGTACAAAATTTAACCACATAAACTGTGTGAATAATTAATAACAAGTTCAGGATACAGCAAAGGCTATTAAAAAAAACCCTAAAAAAACTGAAATGATATTCCAGCAGAGAAGCAAACCAACTTAAGCAAAGAGCTTCTCATGATGGGTAAAGCAATTAGGTCTCTCAAAAAACTTTGCAAACTTTCAGTTGCAAAACATAAAGGACAAAGTACCTAAACAGTAATACAGAAACATTAAAATAAAATATATAAAATACGAATATTCTTAAATGTATTGTCATAACTAAAGTAATATTTTAATTAAGTATACTAAATTATTTAAATTATCGGAGTTCTAGACATGTGCTGTATAGGGAAATTAAATTGTGAGTAACACCATGATAATATGCAAACATGATTATGTGATAATTTATGTGTGATACAAAAGATTTGTAAAAAATATGTAATCACATAATTTACTCAGAGAAAATGCTTCAGAAGCTGAATATCTTAATAAGCAACTTTGTTTTACCTGTAGGTGGTGGCATGACTGTTTAAATAATAACAAAATCCACACAGTCCCTAATATGGTTCATGCAAACAGATTTTCTTAATAACCAAAGTTTATTTTAATTGTATTACTGGATATTCATCCATTTTTAATTAAACATTCTTTTGATAAATAATAGTTTAATTTGGTTTATGTTTAGCTAGTATGTTAATAAAGTTTGGGATAGAAAAAATATTATAATCACATATCATTTGGAAGAGTCCAAGACATTCTTTGTTAAAAATGTTAGGAGTCTTTTTTTTACCCTGATACTTAGAGAGTCATAAACATCTATTTTTCACGAACAGCATGTGGGAGAATTCAAGTCATCCATTTAAAGGGTCTATTTGAGTTAAAACATTTGTCAGTTACCTTTATCTGGAACCCAAGGGAATCAACAGCCATTAAACTGGTGTTTAGCCCTATTTAACAATATCTTGGGTATTAACTGGCCTTACTACTTAGGAAGGTAGGAGGGAGTTGGGTTCTGGAGTTTCTTTATTAATACAAACTAGTACAATCATGGTACTTACAAGATATAACATAGAAGAGGAATATCATGATTTTAATATATGGGAAGATGGAGCTTCGGGGATTTCATTGGCAAAGGGATAAATGGATTAGTCCACAAACTTGCATGTCTTTAAGAACCAATATATAATTACCAAATTACTAACTTAATATTTAACAATTCCACTGTTACTGATAATCAGTGTCTTGTAGCTAATGGCCATGAAGGGTCTGGCCACCATGTAATTGCCCTTGCAAAACTGAATAAAGGAGTTTGCAAAGCCAGGGGATCTCTAGAAAACATAGTGTTATTGTGAATATAAAAGCACCTAAAAGTTGAATGGGGCTGGGTTGGTCAGATTCTGCATTCTCTTGACTTTGCACTTTACTTTATTCTGTCATTAAACACTTTCTCAGCTTTTTCAGCCTGTTGGGATCATTGCCTGTTTCAATGGCTCCACTGCATAAAGGATACCAACCTGCATCACACGTCCATGTTGGGATCTGGTTCTGCAATCCATCACATTCCAGGTGCTCCACATGCCGGAGAGAAGATGATCCTAGTGGAATTCCTTTCCCAACAAGGATGAAGTTGGAGTTGGATACAGGCCTGACAGCGCCTGGCCTAGAACTAGACCACTTAACTTAACTTAACCTGCTAAACCTGTAGCGTGATTGCTTTCAAACACTCTTCTACAAGCTGTAAAAGTGAATATCATTGTTTGGCATGAGAGTATGATTGAGCAGAGTAACTCCCATGTGCATCGCAGGCAAAGTTGCCTTTTTATGTGATTGTCTCTTCATACTGTATGCAGCTAGTAGGAATAAAAAAAGAACATGACCACCTAAGAGAGGTACAGTCTCTGAGAGGTAACATGCCTGTGTGTTCATATGTCGCTGTTGATAGCAGTAATAAAAGAAAGTTGAGTTTATTTTTTTGGCAATAAATTCTTTTTTATTTTAAATTTCTAGCCTAAATGACATAACCAAGTCTTTGTATCGCCTGGTGGATATTATAAAAAATATCTTTCATTTATTTCCCTGCCATCTCTGGATAACATTAAAAGGCACCCCCAGGTATAGTTTAATAAAAATGTATGTCTGTTACAGGATTTTTAACACTGATAACATCAATAGCAAAAGAGTACTGATCCTTAAAGATAAAATCCTTCGTAGTCAATACATGGCAGAAATGTACCAATCTTTTTTCCCACAATAAATAACCCAGCTCCAGTGCTCAAGAAATAAGAATGAATGAAATGCAGATCTAAAGTTGTCTAATGCTGTCTTGTTCTGGAAATCAAATGAAATAATTGGGACAGACTTTTACCCTGGAGGATGTTTATTGCACAGTCAACAGTCCTATGTTCTCTATTTAGGTGTTAAGTAATTCCCAGAACTGCATTGACATTAACGTGTCGGTGGTGTGTTCGTTTGTGTTGTGCTGGTATGCATCAGTGGATCAGACTCAGCAGCGCTGTTGGATCTTTTTCATTGTAATTAGTACTGATGAAAAATTGAAGAATGGCAAATCGAAGAACTTTGAAACAATAACATGAGCCAAAGTATTTAATTCTACATATAACAGTTAAAGCAATAGAAATATGTGCACTGTATTGCTGAGAATTATCCACCACCCAATATTTACAAGCTTAGGTGGTACAAGGAATTTATTAAAGTAAATAGATATGTATATTTAGGGTTTTAACTTCTGGCACTCAGAAATGGCTATTTCCCAACAGGTTACAGGAGGCACAGTCTTTGGAGCTTATCTTCAATTTACTTGGCATGTCTATGGAATGTAGAAATAATACCAGAGTAAATTCAGGCAGGCACAAAGTGGACCTGGCAACTACACACAGAAAAAATTTCCATTCATTAGAATTGGGTATAAAACCCAATGACATTGCAAATCACCTCACTACTGTGCTGCTGGTAACCATATAATTATAAAATTGCATCTAGATGTTCAAAGAATATTTTACAATGTAACTTATGAAAGATGCTTGAAGATCATAGATCACACTGCACTTCATCACTTTAAAAAGCTTTAACAACTTGGATAGCATAGGTCTAACAATCATGTATAATTTATGGGGTTTCTGGTTGAAAAAAAAAGGCAAGGCATGAAAAATAATCATTTTCATTTTTTGTTTATCGTATTGTGATTTTAACAACCTGGTCTGACTATTTAATGTTTCTGCTTTTTTTAACAAATGATTCAATTTTAGTTTAGAGAAAATTGTTGATAACATAAAGGCAGAAGTATGACTTTTTGCAATAAAAAATCTAGTGATCTCAGCAATTTCTAAATGGATTAAAAACTCTATAAAAGCAAATTTGGTATGAGATATTTAGCCTTACATTAATTTATAAGATTAGGCTAACCCATCTCTAAGTGAAGCATATCATTGGATTTTTTCAGTCCTCAATGGCATTTGCTCTGACATCACACACATTTCTCTAAATAGACCAAATGTACTGTTTTTGCAATAACTTGAAGTGCTCACAATATTAGTAGGTAGTCTCTAGAGCATAGGATGAGGAATATTTTAAAGGATCAAAACATCCACAGTACAAACCTGCTAAGATTTTTAAAGAGAATAATAGAATGCAGCTACAAAATTACTCAAGTAGAAAAAAGTAGACAGTGGTATGGATGGGCATGGGGAACCCCCCCCCGACCCTAATAGCGGATAAAGAGGAAGCTAATGGATGGATGGAAGTAATGTAATGTAAAATGGGGCATTTTGCTATCCAGGATTTCCTTTGATATATACAAGATTAGCAGCTACATTCCATCCATCCATTGTCTTCCGCTTTATCCTCTATTATGGTCGCGGGAGGGAGGGTGCCAATCTATCGCTGGGGACACACTCACTCACACAGACACACTCTATATGGGGCAATTTGGAGAATTCAATTGACTTGATCCATGTTTTTGGACTGTGGGAGGAAACTGGAGACCCCGAAGGAAACCCTGACATGCGGAGAACATGGGAACTCCACCCAGATTGGGATCCACCCAGGAATCCCCAGCACTGAGGCAAATGTGCTAACCACAGCAGCTACATTAGGAACCTTGAATCATATTGAACTTCTACTTTTGGGATTCAATAAAGATAAATGCATCTCTTTGACCATATTTTGTATGATACACTGATTCCCCAACAAAAAAAAAAGTTTAAAGACGTACCACATACTATAAATATGTGTACACTTAAAAGGCAACTTCAACATCATCAGGCACTACTCTCAACAATCATGGTGTACCTTAGAGATCACTGAGGAAAGTAGTGTCTCCATGGCAACAGCTCCAGGAAATGGAGAATGAAGTTCGGTGGAGTTTGGCCAGGTTGAAATTGAATGAAGAGCACACAGAGCTGAATTAAGTCAGTCATTGTTAGATAGGCAGATAAGGAAAAATGCTTTTAGTTTTTGTACAAAAACTAAGCTTCTGCATAAATAAGTTGCAATTAAAGCCTTTAACTGAAGCCAAATTGAGAAATGAAAAAGCAACATGCACACTGTTACTCAGCAACACCTGCATCCAATTACATCAAATGAATCCAATTGCAATAAGCAATGGGGAAATTACATGAGAAATATTATTTTTTTATGTTATCAAAGTTTTTTGAAATGTTAATATTAGCCCACAACCAATTAATGATGTGACCATGAATGCCAAACATAAAGAGCCACTCTGTTAGGAGATCAAAGAACACTAAAACATGGTCGGGAGTAGAGACAGTCACTATCTATTTACTAAATCTATATTAAAAATTATCTAAATGACTTTGAGTTTGTAAAGAGCGCCACTGTGAACATATGACCCTTCCACTTTTTCCACTTCCACTTAGAAACAGGTGAAATTGAAGCAGCAGGATTAACCTATATAACCCACATTAGCTGTTCTTTTTTATCATAACATTGGATCTCTAAGATGCTGCACGTCGACTTTAATAATATTAGCAATAAAGGAAACCCCTCTAATCTAACTGCCTAAACTTCCCTTACTATTATACAATTATTTTATTACAATAATGCAGTGGCATTCCATTTATAATATGATGAACAGATACCATTGGCCAACGTGTGTTGTAATTATTTCCTGAGCCTGGGAAATTCTGTCATTACAACACCATTACATTTGTGTAGCCACATATTAAAATCACAAACAATAATATTGTAATATTATTTATGAAAATAACACTCACCAAAAATCCTGATTGAATCCTGATTATTTCTACACAAAATCCATCTTTCTTTTCTTCTTTAAAACGTGTTTATTTGGTTCAATCACGGATTCCTTTTGTATTGGCATTGAAGCTAATGGTGAAAGTTGAGTTGTTTTAGATGAAGGCTTAAAATGTCCTTTGCTTATTAAAGATTCTTTCCAGTCAGAGGTTGCTGCTTAAAGGCTCTGTTATAAAGGACTTAAAATCTGATCGGTTGAAGCAACACATTGATCTACACTTACTAAATGCTACCACTACTTAATGCCAGCAAAATACATTCTGAATGAATAGGTCAAAATATGTACAACCTGACAACCAATGATGCTAAAATGTGATTGGTTAAATACTTTAATAAAAAATATATATACACACCTGGAAGCGGCACAACTGGAGAAAGCTATGAAAGGAAGCAGGTAGACCATTCTGAATTATTTAATAACCATTATAGGACAAAATATAATTAACATCACAGTCTGCAATTTAAATATTTTTAGTCATTTAGAAAAGATCTTAAAGGGCCTAAATGCTATGATGAGTGCTGCCATTTCGTATCAACATCCAAATATACATTTTAAGCAGAAAATCACAAAACACTTCTGTGACTTCTGTTAGTAAGTGATACTGCAGATTATGCTGAAATGTGGCAAGTGACATGTAAAAAGTTCACCTGGTAAATGAATTCCTCGACCTCTGACTGTGGACCCCTGGATCAGTCCCAGTCATTTGACTTAACTATGAAAAGAAACAACAGCAAGGGGCTGCAACTATTTCAAACATTAACAACACCCCGAACGGAAAAGAAGCAGGAGAGAACCACCTATCCAGTGGCTAAATAAAATATCATCCAATCAAGCTTTCACTCAGGCCTGGCTTGCTTTCCTGTTATGTGGGCTGATGGAAGGACCAGACACCATAGCAAAATACAGCAAAAAGTCTTTTAAAGTAAAAGTATAAATTGAATGACGTTAAAAAATAATTGAATAATTGTGAATAATTTACAGTATATTTGCCTCTATGAAAATTAACTACTAAAACAAAGGTTGTGAATCAGTGCTTGGACTTGCTTGGTGAACCTGGTATGATTACGCATAAAAACCTTATTTCAACGTCCATGGACATTGCAACCAAGATTATCTGGAATTGCCTTTAGTTAGAGTACACTGAGCTTCTGTTTTTCTTGCATGTGGTACAAACAGACCTTAACATCTTTTTCCATAATTGCATCACAAACATTTTCTGCAGAGGAATTCACTATGGGATGCTTCCACCTCAATGTCTGATGTACCTAACTCATTAACATATGGCTCCTCAGGAGTGGGTGAAATCAGATTGGCTTTTACATATTTCAAAGCCACTGGGCCCTGAGATATCAGTAACATGACTGGCAATGTAGTGCTTTATGTCAGTGCAATTAAGGGTTCAGCAATTGAGCAAAAAACACTTCTGACAATGTAAATAACATAGTAAAGTAAATGTCAGTTGACCATGTAACATCAGAGACTTTCATACTGGGATTAATAGGTTGGACAATGTATTTTACAGCTGAAGTTGGCAGTTATAGACTTATCAAAACAGTATGATTGTACTTTTTAAGGTATTATCTACTTTTAATATATTCTGAAGAAGTTTATATTTAACGCCCTATTTTAATTGATAATTTGCTAAACTACTTAATATTGAATATTAATGTTAATAGACAATGTAGTGTGATGTAGACAATGTAATCAATGCTTTAAATTCCTACATAGAACTGCAGTATTCTAAGATGACCATAATTGATGACTGCAACAGGAAATAAGCCTGTTTAAGTCCCAATAGTACCACAAGGGAAAAAATTTAATCAGTATTCCTATCCCAAACTAACAGTCTTTATTTACACAATTTTTGACTGTATACAACAATCAAAATCAAATATTATTTTATCTTAAGCACATTTGCTTACAGAATTTGTTAGTATGTGGCAGAATTCATTAATCTATCAACAATGCAATAGAATATGTAATAAACCATAATAAATAATGGTCACCGGCAGCAGCATAATGCAAAAGCAATACAACTTTGTTTAAATGCTTTAAAATAGAAAATGTGTCAGTAACATAAAAGGAAAATTCAATTTTATTTCAAAATATAATTTCATTGATTGTAGTAAAATTTTGCAGATATTATTTCTTCTATTTTTTGCAATACCCACAGTGCCCACAGTGAATTTTGTAACAAGGTCACAGCTAAGGTTTTGTACTTGTGATTAAACCATGAAAATTTGTGACATGCAAAATTCGGAAGGGTGTATTGTGTTTTAGTGACACAAGTAAGTTTTTTAAGCACCTGTTGCTTTTGCAATATTTGAATTTATTGCTGTGATTAATGAAGTAATCTATCTATGTGTCTAAAATATATTAATTCTATCTATCTATCTATCTATCTATCTATCTATCTATCTATCTATCTATCTATCTATCTATCTATCTATCTATCTATCTATCTATCTATCTATCTATCTATCTATCTATCTATCTATCTATCTATCTATCTATCTATCTATCTATCTATCTAGTCTGAATCATCTTGTGGTGGCATCACTTGACTTGCACATTGTTTTGCAGTCTTTACCTGTTCTGTCATCTTTATGGTATTTCTGGATTTGCTCAGGAGAAGGCCCCAAATAAACACAGCAGGGTGTGTTGCGAAGCAATTCAACATGTAATAGAAATGCAAATTGGATCATCACAATGCTATATGGTGCTGACAAATATGTCAATGGAAACGTACCACAGGACGTACCCTTTCAAAGTTTCTTTGGACTGCAATTTCTTATTTTTGCACTGTTGTAACAGCAAGTTGACAATACTTCCTCCTTGACTATAGCTTTCCATGCTTTATGGGTATAACTTAGGGCAGCTGCCTAAATGAGCCAATCCTGATGAGTGTTTCATTTGGTTCATTTCTCAGATCAGAATTGAAATTCTCAAAATTGTTCATTCAATCTCCACATCTCCTTGTCACTCGTGCACATGATAATTGCATTTCTCATTGTGTTTCACATTTTGCAAATGCTTTTGTACATTTTGCAAATGGTCATAGACAATTGTCTGTTGTTTTTTACATTATCTGTTGCTTACATCACGTTTATCAAAATGTGTTGTACTGATTGTCTGTTGAATTGTCTTACGCTCCAAAACATTTAGGTCTTATGTCATTGCCTAGGTCATTATATGCAAAAGTGCTGAACATGTCATTATCTCTCAGAGATAATTTGTACATTTATTTTACACTTTTAAAAAAGTTTTATGTTTTTACATTTTTTTGTCCTAAATTGATTAAATTGTACAGGTGAATCTTGGCTTTCTGTTAAGGGAATTTGTGAACATTTAGATCATCATTTAGATGATCAGGTCAGAGGTGCATCTCATGAACCTGTAATTGGCAAACACATATATATATATATATATATATATATATATATATATATATATATATATATATATATATATATATATATATATATATATATATATATATATATAGACACAAAACTTTGCAGTGTAAATGAAGCCTCACAATAGAAAGACAAGGCCGTGAACAGCCAAGAGGGGTAAGACTGCGTGGTGGAAGGCTAAGGGGACAAAACAGAGGAAGAGGTAGGAGGGTCCATGCAAATAGGTTTGTCCCAGATGAAATAAGGAAACAATTATGGACCATGTTTTAAACCATGGTCTCACAATGACTGAAGCTGGTCGCCGGGTGCAGCTGAATGTTGGAAGAACAACGGTGTCTTTAATCGTTCAAAACATTTCGTTTTACTTTTTTACATTCTTACTGTATACCATATAGGACTGCAAGACTAGCTCATAGGGGTGGCAGAGGTCCCCTATTCACACGTGAACAAGAGGAGGCCATATGTGCTATGGTAATAGCAAATAATTCTATAAGGCTGAGGGAGATCCAGCAAGCCATCATACAAGACAACAGTGTTTTTCCAAACATTACATCTGTAAACATCTCCACTATTGAACAGGTTTTGAAACGACAGCAAATGACCATGAAACAGCTGTACAAAGTTTCATTTCAAAGAAATGGTGACAGGGTGAAAGAGCTACGGTACCAGTATGTACAGGTAAGACCTTTATGCATACTGACACACTTGGCTATGGCTGAAATGTATGTAACTATTTGTTGTCTAGAATGAACATTATATGTACTTCATTATTCCTTTTGTTTTGTAGCGTATTATGGAGCTGGAATCAAGAGAACCACTCCACACTTTTATATACCTGGATGAGGCTGGCTTCAACCTTGCAAAATGCAGAAGACGTGGTCGAAACATCATTGGCCAAAGGGCTACCATTGATGTGCCAGGCCAACGAGGAGGAAACATCACGATGTGTGCAGCTATGTTGGAGAATGGCGTGCTTACACATATTCCATTATAGGGCCCTATAACACACAGCATCTCTTCAAATTCTTGGACACCCTCTATACGAATCTCATCCCTGATAATGAGAGAGGTGTGGTGCAAGAGGATTTGCCCAAATATGTGATCATTTGGGATAATGTGAGTTTTCACCACGCTAACACCATCAGGCAATGGTTTGCCACTCATCATAGAATTCGGATAGAGTTCCTCACACCCTATACCCCATTCTCCATTGAGGAGTTCTTCTCAGCCTGGAGATGGAAGGTATAAGATCACCAGCCACATGTTCAGATGAACCTGCTGACTGCTATGGATGCAGCTTGTGAGGATATCACAGCAGATGCCTGCAAAGGCTGAATTAGACACTCTAGAAGAATCTTTCCACGCTGCATTGCAAGGGAAGATATCCAGTGTGATGTGGATGAAAACATGTGACCCAACAGAGAGGAGGGTCAGGATGAATAGAAAAGAAAGCACTACAGTAATTTCTTAAGTTGTTTTGAGTATTAAGACTAAGTTTCTAATTTTGTAGTTTTTCCTTTGTTCCATATAGTGCAGAAAAAAGTTGTGTCATTCTTGAACTCCAATTTGATTTTTTTCAACAGATTGCAGTGCTGTTAGAAAATAAAACAGTAAAGCAGGGGTCTCAAAGTGCCGGCCCGCGGGCCGGATGATGCAGTCTTATACGGCCCCTTAAGGGTTAACAAAATAAGCATTAAAAAAAAAAAATTATAATAATCTGGCCCGCAATTTGGTTTAATTATTTATGCATTATTATGTTCATTTTTATATGTTATCTTAATTTGTAATGTGGTGTTTGTGGTTTACTGAAAACAGCTCTCAAACCCCAGTAAACGTACTGATGGTGTAACGCCGCGATGAAGATGATCGCTAACACTCGGGAAACCGAACTCTCCAGAGAGGTAATCCATAGAACAGAAGGTTAGCAGGGGAGCGCATTACCGAAGATCAGAAGAACAGGACAGGAGATAAATCAGGACTCTGGAGAACTCCGAGCTCCACCAATGGCAGGAAGGGGAATAGCAGGTACAGAAGGTAAAGTGGATGTAACACTATGCTACGTATGCGCTCACCATTCCCAGCAAAAACATTTTGTTAGCAAAAATGTCACTTTCGAAACTCAAAAAATAAAAGAAAAGTTGACTTGGAAAAAAGTACATATGTGTGTAAAAAACTCTTCTCAACTGTAAAATTTAATAAATCCAAGCACAGATCCAGACTGACCGATGCCCATCTCCAGTTCATCATCAGCGTGTCCACTGCAAACTCATTTAAAGCAAATGTGGCTCATTTGTGTCAGAGGAAGCACTGTCAAGTTTCTGGTAGCAAGCACTGAATGTATTTGATTTACAATATGTGTACATAGGGTGGCACGGTGGCTTAGTGGTTTAGCATGTTCTCCTCTTAGCGCTGGGTATTCCCGGTTCGAATCCCCATCTGGGTGGAGTTTCCATGTTCTCCTCGTGTCCGCGTGGGGTTCTCCGGTTTCCACCCACAGTCCAAAAACATGGATCAAGTCAATTGAGTTCTCCAAATTGCCCCATATAGAGTGTGTGTGAGTGAGTGTGTGCCCAGCGATAGATTGGCGTCCTGTCCTGGGTGTATCTGCACAGCGCCCGAAACGTTCTCCCCTGGATGGGCATGGGGAACCCCCCGCAACCCTAATAGAGGATAAAGCGGGAGATAATGAATGAATGAATGAATATGTGTACATAGTTATTATATAAATAGTTGATTTTCCATTTTCCCGCTGCTTTTTGTTGCAATTCTTTAATTTGGCCCCTCATCAAAAACACTGCCTGGTTAGTGGCCCCCAGGTAATTTGAGTTTGAGACCCCTGCAGTAAAGGATATTACTCTAAATTTGATTCCAGTCCAATTTCTTGCTGTCGATCTCCCACATACAGTCATGTGTAACTTTTTTGTACTGTAAATTTGTATTTGTGTGTGTAACCTGGACTATTTCAATTGATATGCCACAATGTGCAGCGTTCTTGTAAACGAAAGCTTAGTTAGTTTCCATCAGAATATGCTCACAGTCTTCACTGTTGCACTGACAACATGACTAAGTAGTTTGACTGCCTTGTCGTAGGCAATGGCACACAGACAAAATATTTTGATGGCACTGACAAATTGATTAACCTAAATATTTGCTTTTGAGGTAAAAACAAAGAATTTTGAGTAAAGTATGTGCTTTTGCAGGTATTTCTGCAGTTATGTTGAGTCAACTGTTTTGATAAATGCACTTGTTGTGATGCCAATGTCAACCATGATGTGAGAAATGTACCAAATCGACTGAGAAAAACTGTAAAAAAGTGTTTTAAAAGAAGTCATAATTTTCTTAAAAATGGACAGTTTCCAGAATTAAAATTACTCACATTGTTTGCTAAACTGGTTTTCATGTTTATGAGACCAATTCCTTGACCTGCAGAAGCGAAAAATGATAATATTATGTACAAGACCATTCCATCCATCCATTATCTTCCGCTTTATCCTCTATTAGGGTCGCGGGGAGGTTCTCCATGCCCATCCAGGGGAGAACGTTTCGGATGCTGGGCAGGACAGGGCACATACACACTTTATATGTGGCAAATTGGAGAACTCAATTGACTTGATCCATGTTTTTGGACTGTGGAAGGAAACCAGAGAACCCGGAAGAAACTCACGTGGACACAGGGAGGACATGGAAACTCCACCCAGATGGGGATTCGAACTGAGAATCCCTAGCGCTGCGAGGCGAACGTGCTAACCACTAAGCCACCGTGCCGCCCTACAAGACTATTACTTTTATTTATTTTATTTTGTTCTATTCGTTTTTTATAAAAATAATGTATAAATGTTTCTCGGCATATTTGATTGAGCCTGCCATGCCCATGCTTGTTGTTTGGAAAGGTTTGTCCTGCCCGGGTTTTCCTACAGTTTTACTTGATCTAAGTTAAAAGTGCTAAATGCTATGCCACTTTTTAAAGCGAAAGCTTGAAATATACCATATGTAAAAGAGGTTTGTTTATATCTACAAATCACAAACAGAGTGTCATACCTATCAAACAGATCAGCCCCATCTCCTTTTTTTCTTTTTTACAATTGCTTGCTTTGACTCAACTATATTTATAGAATATGTTAGGGGCTGAGAGTATTTTTAAGAGGATTTCTGGAATCTTTATACTTATTACCACAGGTCTTTATACAATAAACAGTTTACATCTAGAACAAATTGTGTATAAACATACAAGTATAATATTGTGAAGTAATTATTTTGTAATGACTCAGATTTTATGTCTTTACCTGTTTGATAAGCCATAATATTTTTTAGCACTTGGAATAACTTAATGCAGATATATTACTCTTTTGGAAGGGATCTCACTTGCTACTGGCTATTCTAGTGTTTAAATAAGCATTACATAAAATGTGTTACAAAATCGTTTTAGCTCTAGTACATCAGTTTCATACTGTATATCACCTTTGCTTGGCCTTAAAATTAATTTTTCAATAAAGCTAATGTTTTTTTTTTTGAGTCAAACATTTAATTGTAGGACTTACTGCCAAATTCAATAACTTGATGGCTGATTTAGGCTGCTTTTTTAAACAAAAAAACCCGAAGACACTCCTTACCACTCATCCTCTCATACACATGCAGCTTGGCACTGGGCAGGATATTATATGAATGATTCAGTTTAAGCACAAATAATGTCTGACATCAAAGCAAGAGCAGTAGCCACCTTTATCACAAGAAGCAGTGCTTCTTATCCTTTGACGCCGACCTCTAGATCTATCATTTCTCAGTTAGAAAGACCGCTCCTCATTATCGTTGCTCCATCAGGTCCCTAATAACCTAGCTAGTGCACTTCACATATAAAACCTTAGATTAGGTTTTATCAACACACACACATATATATATATATATATATGGTAAAAAAAAAAGTTTGGCAGTCAGTATTCATTGAGCACCACACCACTGCAGGGCTGACAATCATTTGTCACAAATCAGACTTGGTTTATGGTGGTCTATGTCATTCCTGAGCATTAAAAATTAAGATCCACTGACAAAATATAAGGAAAAGCAAAAGGACTAATGTCTACTGTATAAATGTAAAATTGCTTAAAACTTTCTTATGGTGAATGGAATTTATAAAATAAACAATGAGTCAAAGGAACCGCGACCAGAACCCCGGACAAGCGGAAGATAATGGATGGATAGATGGATGGAGTCAAAGGAATATGGGGAATATCAAATATATGTCTCAATATTTTAAAATCTTTTACATATTTTTATTGTATAAGGGCCATTTCACTGCTTTACAAATGTGCCATCCTTTCTTTACGAGCTCTGATGCACCTACCTCAATCTTTTTGATGCCTTTTCCACAAGTGTTAGAAATTAAAACTTAGCTGACTAAAGTCAGCCGGAATGGTGTGCTTCTAAAATGACAAGCTCTAATGAGAAATAACTCCTTTTATTACTCTGACTCCCATCACATCTCTGTCTGAAGTCTTATTTTTACCTTGCTCTTTTTTTTCGGAGAACACAGCAAGTGTGTAAAGGTGGATTGATCATTAAAATGTTCCTACATCCTGACTTTGCTGGCTTGCAGTCTAAATAGTCTGCAGTCCTATGATTAGATATTGAGCATATTAAGATGTCAGAATTTAAATGAAGCTCAGTTTCCAAGATCTGACCCAGCTTTAGGCCTTTTAACATGATCCTAGGGTGAGGATCCTAGGGTGATCTCAAAGTGTATTAAAATCCAACAAGTGGCCATCACAAATGTTTATTTGACTCTCATATGTGCTGTTGTGGTTTTAGTTAAATAAATGCAGATATCAATTTTTTGAAAAATTACATTTAAAGGGGAAGTTTAATAATATAGCATACAATATTCTTACAAGGTTTTTGTAAACAAAACCTTATTGTTTAGAAATTTGAAGGCACTTTATAGATTAATTGAATCATAATTAATTAAAGCCATTGTGAAACCCAGCGGTCTTGTGACCCTTAAAACGAGGTTTAAGCACAAACAAGCACAGAGAAATGGCATATTGATGTCTAAAGTTTCATATGACAAGGAATGTCCAAAATTGAAACAATGTATCAGGTCATATAGACATTTACATATGTTTGTCTTATATTTTTTCGTTTACTTTAATAGCTTATTTTAGTGTCATGACAATGACAAATAATAGAACTATGTTTAAATATAAATATATAATAATGTTTAAACTGTAGGACAATAATACAGTTCTGCACTTTGATATGCTACTAATCCAATGTCTCTGAGCTCATATGCGACCACAATCTGCAAGTTTATTTGGATATAGTAAATCTTTTAACCACATTTACTAATGGTAAATTGTTTGTCTCATTATTCCATAATATTTTCTTAGAATTCAGCATTCCTGGATCAAAAAACAACACTTGTAACCGACTGCAACAATTACATTACTTTCCTTTTTTGTTTCTTAATCCTAAAAGATAGAAATTTAGTCTTTATGATTTTTGTGATTTTTTTGTTTCTGCAAAATACAAAAAAAATAAAAAACATACCCCACATAGGTCGCCTCACAGCGCTAGGGATTCCCGGTTTGAATCCCAATCTGGGTGGAGTTTCCATGTTCTCCCCGTGTCCGCGTGGGTTTCCTCCGGGTTCTCCGGTTTCCTCCCACAATCCAAAAACATAGATCAAGTCAACTGAATTCTCCATATTTGCGCGTATAGAGTGTGTTTGTGTGAGTGAGTAGATTGGCGCCTTGTCCTGGGTGTATCTGCCCAGCGCCCGAGACGTTCTCCCCTGGATGGGCATGGGGAACACCCCCGCAACCCTAATGGAGGATAAAAGCGGAAGATAATGGATGGATGGAATAGTCTTGTACATAATACCCCACATATATTGACGCCATCATTTTTAACAGGAGCTTGCACAAATTGACTAATCAGGGATACGGCAAATGCACAGTAAAGGCACAGAGTGCATTGACAGCAGTCGTTGACATTGAACTAAAACATTTCTCCCTTTCTCTCCCTTTCGCTTTGTCAGCACTTTTGTAACACTGTGATAGTGGCAGCTTGTTTTAGTTCATCTCCAAAATTTGAAGGCTAAAAATACAAGCACGAGAACACGTTGTTTTTAGAGCATTTATACTGAAGATGTGTCTTCATGCATTGTTCACGAATTGTTCACACACACACACACACGCACACACACACACACACACACACACACACACACACACACACACACACACACAAATTTCCCTCTATTCTATATTGCTAAAAAAAGATTTTTGTAGGTTGGCATGGAATCAAGATTACATTAACTTGGCTTCACTGAATGTATGCGTAAGTTTTGTAAACCTTTTGATAATAAGGTCAAACCACGGAAGTCTTTGAAGTTGAATAGAGAGGATACATGCTAGAAATTACAAAAATATTGAAGTAAAATAATTTTTAATATTTATTTAAATAGAAGAACACCATTTCTTATTATTTTATTATTTTACCATTATTACAATTCTGTTTTTTTTAATAGTATGTTTTTATATTATCAGTATGGATGAACTTTGGAACTTGGACCGTAAGAACAGAACCGAATATTGGAATATTCTAGAATATTTTTTGGCAATATATTTTTGGTACTAGCAAAATGTTATTTTATTTTAATTTGACTTGTTTATTTTGTAGTACACCTCACCCACAATATGTGATGGTTGCTATAGTTACATATCTGCCTGCATCCAAGTGACTTTTAATTTCCTTGATCAAATCAGCACTTTAGGCTTGACATTCATTCCAAGTTGATTTTCACTTTTCTTAAAATAATCATAGCTATATTTGTTTTATGTATGACATTTTAAATTTTATTATGATATTGCTATATATGCTGGACTTACATTCACTTAAATGTTTATTTTTTACTAATTATTTGAGGTTGTTGCACAATCCATATAGAAATTATTGACACTAACCTTACTATTCTATATAAACTTTCTCAAGTCAATACAAGTAAAAAAGGCCTTTCTTATCTTTGGTACTAATGCTTGACTTTTACCTAATTACCAAATATGTATAGATTTGCCCGGAGGGTATGGTTGAGCCACTATACGAATAAGTCAGTATTACACATATAATCGTAGTTCCTCAGAAAAGCATTGAACTTTATCCATTTCAGAAAAAATATAATATCATCAATAATGGACAGAAAATAGAGTCAATTTTAATAATGTGAATGTTTTAACCAGCGATGGATTGGCGCCCTGTCCTGGGTCTATCTGCCCAGCGCCCGAGACGTTCTCCCCTGGATGGGCATGGGGAACCCCACCGCGACCCTAATAGAGGATAAGCGGGAGATAATGAATGAATGAATGAATGAATGTTTTAACTTTAAAGTGGAACAAAAAGACAGCCAATTGCTTGCTGGTAACAATTACAATAGAGCAGTTAGAGAATCAAAATGCACTGTGGAACACCTGAGCACGCTGGCCAATGCAGGGTTTTTGTAATACAAAAAGCTTAGTGAATGTACCGATAGGAATAATAAATCAGTAAGCAAAAAACTTTGCATAATTTGATTTAAAACAAGATAGAGAGATGCTTGTCATGAACAATGCACATACATACTGATCATTAAGCCTTTAAAAATGCCACTTGAATTTAGCACCAAGAAAGACTGGAGAGAGGGTCATATCAACTGTCCGTGATTTTTTTAGTACCTCTGTCTTAGACATAACTATTTACCAATTTCTTAACTCTGAATTGAAATACCGAGCAGGATAGAAACAGTGCAACGAGGTGTGCTGTCAAAAGCGAGTGTAAATTAATGTTTTGGCACTTGTGTCTCATCAAACCTTATTGTAATCTCTGGGAATCTAACCCTTCCCTTAGATAGGGAGTCAAGTTAATAGCCCTGCCATAAACTAAATGTGTCCGTTTAGTTTAATTACTATTTACGTGCTTCAACGTGTAATGTTCTGTGACACAAATACAATTTTGCCGATTATATACTTCCCAATACTTATGGCAACCTATACTATTTACATTTTATTGCCAGGTTGCCAGAGAGTCTGTGGCATAATGTTGTTTTTGGTCAATGCAACCATATATAACATTTAATAATAAAAAAAAAAAAAAAAAAAAAAAAAAAAAAACTTGGAAATGCTTTTCTCTGGATATAGGACAGTCTCCATGGTCAGTTGTTTAACTACTAAAAACATATTAGTAACAAATATTTACATCTAGTACAAAGCTGCTTATCAACATTGTTACAGATGGTTTTGACTGACTCTGAGTTGTAAACTGAATATAATCCACAAGTTATTTTTAGCTCGAGCTCCCACTGCATCTTATTCACATACAACACAAAACAGATTTACACAATCAAATAAATATTGAGGAAAGTTACTATTCTAGTTAATGTATCCTGACATTAAATGCTTTTTTTTTGCTTGTTTTTTATGTGGCATACATAAATCACTATTTTGAATTAGTAGTAAAATAATTCCTCCAAATTTTACTGATCCATATTTATTAACAATGAAACACCACCAGGAGTGTGAATCGAAGCTATCCATCTGACATCAGCACCACCAGACCTCAGGGGCTTTTTTTATCACCTCAATACTAACTGAGTTTAAAGAGCTAATGTATATATATATATATATATATATATATATATATATATATATATATATATATATATATATATATATATATATACACAGAGAGAGAGAGAGAGAGAGAGAGAGAGAGAGAGAGAGAGAGAGAGAAAGAGATCCAATACACTTAGCTCCTTAGCTCTAAAACCCCATTGCTATAAATTGTGGCTAAAAAGGGGCCAGAAACTAAGATAAAAATAAAAAAATACAGAATATGAAAATGCAAGGTAGGAATTTGAAGATTTTTAAGTAATTTATATGGTTCATTTTTAGTGAATTTTGCATTTATTGTATTTGTGTACTACATATCCAGAAAAATCACACAAATGCGCTTACACACACACACACACACACACACACACACACACACACACACACACACACAGTTCTGTCTGTTTTGCTCCCACACTGGTGCTCATGATGTGCTTCATGCATTTTGTTCCCCTATGAATAATTAATTTGCTCACACCAAATTATCCTATATATAATTTAACACTGGCATGTTGTTGTCTGCCAATATGGACTTTTCTGTCATTATGCAGTCAACAGTATTTATAAGAGACATCAGTCTTCCTGCCTTTTGGCCTCATTCCTCAAACTGCACAAAAGGCCAAGTCATTATCTGTTGCCTATGTGCTATTATCCACCACGCATCATGGAGGCTTGTACATTTCAACTGTGTCACTGTGCCTTAGGTTTGTGTACTTTTTTGTGATTGTTAAAATGACACTGTTATAGCTTTCCTTAAAGCCTATTTATTCTTCTTCATTACTAAATTTATAAAGGATCATATCTGATGCAAATAAAAGCAAAATATCTGTTTCATTATCATATTATTAGTAGTATTACATATAGTATCAGAAAATGTTGGCCAAACTGAAATTCTGTCAAACCCGATAAAGTACATGAAGATACAAAGCTATTATTTTAATCATCATCAACAACAGAATTTCATTTTTATTATCACTAGCAGTGTAACCACTATGTTTATTGTCTCATGAATTCAATTGCCTCAGCCATGCATGATTGGTACACCCCATGGACAGATTGGCCAGATTGTAAGAGCTTTAATATTCCTGCAAATGCCGCCACAGGCTGGCCCTAACAAATAGGTATTATTTTGTTTTCATATAATTATATCATTTAGGCATTTATACCAAGTATGCAAAAGTACAAGAACCATTACACATCACACCAACAGGAGCTATTGTGATGTCTCATTCAAAGCTGCCCCCTACACAGCTAGAATCTTATATTTAACATGTTTGCCTGTGAATTTTTTTCTCCATTTATTCAGAAGCATAGTGGTTAGATCAGATACAGATATTTGATCAGAGGGCCAGAGGTCAAGACTTCTCAAAGGTGTTGAGGTCAGTGCTCTGTGTGGACTAGTCAATTTTTTCTTGCCTTTAAAAACTTTGCCTTTATAATGTAGCAGAATCATGCTGAAACAGAAAATCCCTTTACCAAGGTGTTTGCACAAAGCTGGAAGCCTAAATTGTTGCCAACCAAAAGTCAAATCTTTGGTTGCTTGCTTAGTTTTGTACACCAGTTGCAATGGAACTGAATAAAATACCTAGATTCAATGATAAACATGTGTGTCTTATAAAATGTAAAAACAGCTTATATATTTTCTGTTTCATTTACTTCACCTTGTGTCTACAAAATGCTTTTTAGCAATGTGAGAAGATGCTTGTTTGGGTAGGGCTACAGGCTGGACAAGTGATGAGTGTGAGAGGATGTCAGTCTTAAATGCAATCAGCAGGCAAATGTCACTGACATTAATAATGACAGAAGGGACAAAGCAAGCAAAACACAAAAAAAGCCACATGGCAGCAAAAAGTGTCTTAGACATTTGTCTGTCTGTGGTCTAAAAGCTGCAATAGTGAAAAAGGTGAATCAATAGTTGTGGTCAGATCACCTGACCAAAACTAATTTGATTTTGAACTGCACATCTCAAAAAAATGAGAGATGTGTGTGCTGGGATGTCATACATGATGAGGGTTGGTTAAGGTCAGCTGCAGGGACAGTGCCTTTTATGGGTTGACATTTATTCAAAGGTTTCATCAATATGATCAACTTTATCATCTATATTAATTAGGGAAAGTGATATTGAATAAAGTTTGCTGTGCACAAACAGACTTTAGGACCACAAAATTTACATCATTCTCCAAAATACAGTAAGTAATTTGTGTTTGTGTGGTCCAAAGTGTAAGGAGTTAAAAGTGAGGTTATTCTCATGATATTCTCATATCAATATTTTTTTAAATTTTATTAGAAATTCATAATAATATATTTAAAAACTCCTGATATAAAGTGTTTTACATCACATTGGTTAATTAAATCATTATGTATCACCTTTGTTCCTTTGTCACATGCTGCTTACAGTTCTATTTCCGGTACGTGTGTGACCCAGGGGAAACATCAGCTCATAGCAATTTCAGTTGTGTTCAGATCTCTGCCATTTTATTCAGTTTTTTAGTCAAGTTTAGTAGCTCATTTCTCTTTTCCCTGTGCTGCACCTGTTTGTTTGCTGTGTAAAAAAGAAATACACTTGGACAACATTCAGGACTAATTCTTATAGAGGGTGTTTTCTTCGTTAGTCCTCTCTAACTCTAGATCTGCCTACTACTATATATATTTTTTTAATAATGGAAATTGATTTTTTCATTAATTCATTCATTCATTCATTATCTCCCACTTTATCCTCTTAGGGTCGCGGTGGGGTTCCCCATGCCCATCCAAGGGAGAACGTCTCGGGCGCTGGGCAGATACACCCAGGACAGGGCGCCAATCCATCGCTGAAATTTATTTTTTTCTCTTCCTAATTTGAATCAGCTTTCCTTTGCCAACATCTTACGAATTTTGGGCTAAGGACCTAGTTTTTCCTAGAATCCTTTACTGACCTTTGTTCAAGTTTTTAAGATAGCACTCATGACATGATTTCCATCTAGCCACTTTGAACAGATTTTTAAGAGTCTACTGCCATGGTTGTAGTCAAAATCTCTTGCTCAAAAGACATTTGTAAAATGAGTACAGCCAAATTAGGGGCACAGAGAGCCCTAAAGGTATTCTTAAAAATGAGGCTTGTGTGTTGAAACCTGAATTCCTAAGCATTATGAGCAATTCTGTAATCTCTAAAAGTGAGCCAAATTCTTTTTTTCAAGTGTTTTTTTTTTTAATATTTAAGAGACTTTTTCAAACACATTAGTGCTGAACACCATAATCCACATTTAGCTCCAGTTACACACAAAATAAAATAGAAACTAAAGATCTGCTCTTTAAATCATTAGCACTTAAATGGAGAAATCAGCATTGAGAAATAGTCTGGCTACTGTCCCTCACTGTCCCTCACAGTTTAGCCATGTTGAGTTTGTAAACTTCTTCAGTTATAAAATTTAAAAACATAAGACTTGTGAAGTATTACATTATGTACTCAACCATTTATATGCTACAGTAACTGAAAAAATAGCCACTGAAGAATCCCATATGAAGTATTATCAGTGTGTCTAAAAAAAACTAATCTCAATAATAAGTCCCAATACCTACAATTTTGCTTAATGACTTGCTCCCAAATACTATAGAACTTCTACTTGAGCTAATATTAAGGATAATTTAATTATTACTCTTTAAACATAGGCCATTGTCAATATTTCCTTTTGTCTACAAACTCTGGTTAAAAATCATTGTTTCAAGCTTATAATATTTACTAGTTATTATTCATTCATTCATTTATTATCTCCCGCTTATCCTCTATTAGGGTCGCGGTGGGGTTCCCCATGCCCATCCAGGGGAGAACATCTCGGGCGCTGGGCAGATACACCCAGGACAGGGCGCCAATCCATCGCTGGGTACACACTCACTCACACAGACACACACTATATGGGGCAATTTTGAGAATTCAATTAACTTGATCCATGTTTTTGGACTGTGGGAGGAAACCCACGCAGACACGGGGAGAACATGGAAACTCCACCCAGATGGGGATTCGAACCGGGAATCCCTAGCGCTGAGAGGCGAACGTGCTAACCACTAAGCCACCGTGCCGCTAGTTATTATATGTTTTTAATAAAACTATCTCTCTGTATCTACACTCCAATGGTTTAAGTCCTAGCTTACAGATCCCTAACAATTTAACTGTTTAAATAACAAATGTTCTGACCATAATAATTTAACTATAGGGTTTAAAAAGGTCAGTACTGGGACCACTTCTGTTTGCCCTGTACATGCTCCAATTGGGAACAATTATTTGCAAACATGAAAACAGTAAATAAAATCTCTACAGCTCTTACATTTTGATGACATTTTAATCAAACGCAGTATATTGATTTTATTCTTAAAGTCAATATTTCCAGCTTGTAAAGCATTATTTGCCCTGTTAACTCTATAAGTAAGTCTGAATCTTTCAGCGCTGCAATCAAGAGTAGACCTTAGTTAATGAAAATCTCTCTCTCTCTTTCTCTCTCGCTTGGTGTTCTGCCCTTTCACTCGTGCTTTCATACTCTTTAATTATAAACCATTGTCAATACTTCTTTTGTCTACAAACTCTGGTAAAAAATAATCAGCGGATGAATCATTGTTTAAAGCTAATAATAACTTTTTTTTAAAAAATGTAAGTCACTTAAGGGTTTGAAAATTCGCTAAATATATCGAAAAAAATCGCTAAATTGGCAACAGTGGCTGCTTTTGGCTTTACATAGTGTTGTTATTGCTACCTAGAGCCAGATAAGGGAATAACTAAAAAAAAATGGTTTTAGTACCACTTTTTATCTTTGATAATATGTTGAATTTTGCTGGTTATGCAGCAATCATTGTAAATAAAAAGAGTAAAGCAATTCTAAACTATTAATTTGTTAAGAAACAAAATTATGCAGCATATGGATTATATGATACTGATGTTTGGAATAAAAACAAAATTACATTATACTTTACTGCAATATATTATTTGAATAATAAAATCATCTCATCATAAACAATAAATGAATGTGATATGACTACCGATAATAAATAACATACAGTATTAGACTAGTTAGTATAACTGACAAATTTTTGTGGTTTATAAAATTTTATAAAAATGTAAGCGTTAAATTTGTAATGTATAATAAAGTAGTCTTATTGTGTCTTATTAACATAAAATCTTATGTGCATAAGAATCTTGTTTATTGGGTTTTACACTTCTATTCTGCTCTTTTTTATTTATATGTAAGTATACATGTATGTCTGTCCATATCACAATCTGCCTCTGTCTCTTTTTCCCCTGCTTAAACACACACCTGCCTAGCATGCATAAATGTCACATTCATTTTTCCTGCTTGTCTGATGTCCGTATTTAACCTTAATGCTTGGAAGCCAGTGGCTTTCCTGATCCCCAAAGCAGAAGGAAAGGTCTTACCGACTCATTTGGCTTTCTATTTTTGTAAATGTAAAGAAATAATACATGCCACAGCATATTGACTTGACATGAGAAATTCAAACATGCCTTGTGGGTGGCAGTGTACCATACCCTTTTATATTTTTTTTAATTTAAGGAATTTATATCTTTCATTCTGTGTGAATATTCCCTTGCCTTTTGAAAATGAAAAACTCGTATTTCTTTTTAATAAAGCAAAGTTTCTGTAAGTCTTTACCAATGTAAGTTACTAAGATACCTTAGCTTTAGATTGAATACTTAAGATTAAATACTTAAATATTTCTAATGTAACCATTGTACAATATTTGAATCTTTGTTTTGTTATATAAACTATAATTCATTCACATCCCACTTACAAAAAAAAAATGTTTTTTTTTTGTTTTTGTTGACCAAATTTAATATACTTTTAAAAAATATAAAGCGTTTCTATTTAATGCATTTATAGCAATACTTATTTATATATACACATTATTTTACTTTTACTTATAATTATGCCATTTTTGTCATTTTGTAAATATAAATTTGTATTAATGTGTATTTATTTATTCTTCAAGTTTGGAACTAGATAAATATGAATGCCATTATCATAACTAATGATAAACTCTTGCCCTTATTAATAAGTCTTAATAACACCATCAAAAACAACTGTTAACTATGTGATCTCCCAAAGCAGTGCTACTGCATCACTGTCAGTCTATATTTTAATATATATTTAAAACTTTCTAAATTAGTTTATATAACACTAATAAAATTTATGTTGCCATTTTTTGTTTTTCAGCTCACAACCTACTTCTCATTATTCTATAAGACACCTTTTGCCATTATACTATTGTTAATTTATACATCTTTCTTAATTGCACTCCGCCTATCTAGCCCAAAGTAGTCCAGTAAAAATCGAACACATTAAAGCAATATTTACCTTCCACTTGGATTATTGCACACAGAGCATGTCAACTTGCTATCATGTCAGTTATCCAGCTTTTTCCTGGTCATTGAACATACATTAAGCATTTCTACTCTTGTATCTATACTTTTACTCTTCTGCCTCTCTTTCTTCTAAAAAGCATTCACTTTTAAATAATTGAACATAAGTCTGTGCAACACAAGTCTCTGGCATAAATAAAAACAGAGACTACAGAACATTCCCCAGACTGTCAGCATTTATTTAGTTATTAAAAACGATTTATTAGAACATTTTGTTACAAGTGATTTATACAAATCTTAACCATGCTGTGCACATTACAGTGAGGGAACACAATGATTAAGCACTGCTATTTATTAATATTAATTTATTTTATGAATTTATACATTCATTCATGCCAGGTATGTTTAAAAGTTTTGTCAGAAAAACAAATGGCACACATTCATTGTTTTGTATCTGCCTATATTCTTAGAGCTAACCTTCATCCTGCCTGTGTTTAAAGCACAAACATTGGCTGATGAAGGCCGTTTATTGTGGCAGGGCTCAATAAAAGGAGTGCATGCTCTTTTCAAAGACAAATATCTTGCCTCTGCAGTTTATTCAGAGATGATATGTGCACACAAACACTGGAGAATTAAAAACCTAAAAAACGCACACATACACTTAGGATATTAAAATCCCATGAAGTGCTACAAATTACATAAGCAGCCTGGACTAAAAAATGGTCACCCATAATATTATGTCTAATAATTACCTGATGTTTTAAGCAGTAATCAGTGTCTTTATTTTGCTAATCATTTTAAATCCCCTTTTTCAACTCAACCTAGTTTGCTAACCTCGCAAACTCTTTTTCAACTTTATTATAATGCCACTAGTTTTAAAAATGTACTTAAATTATATTTTATATATTCTTTATAGAATGCATTTAGCAAAAAATCACAAAGTGTATTATAATAATGAATGTGAAAATTAATTACAGGAATAAAACTCTTCTATTGGATAAGATTTTAAGCCTATAGCTTGTTGGAAAGGGAATTAAAATGAATAACTTAAAATATAATCAACACAAGAACCAAGAATGCAATTCAAACACTAATAAAAATGGCAGATTACCACCCCCCCTTCAAAAAAAAATGTGTGTACATCTGGACACATACATACATACATTTCAACACAGAGGTCAAATAAGCACTTGACTTGCTGGATTTATTTTTGATTGTTGACAATATTTTTTACAATGGTACAGTGTTTTAAAGCAGCTTTACAGTAATCTTAGACTTAACAATCCAAAATGATCAGTGGAAGAGAAAAAAAATTATATATTTATTTTTTAAATAAAAAAAACCTTTCAAGGATCAAGGTTCAGTGGAGGACTAAAGCAGTCATTCAGTGTTAACAGTGCAGGACACTAAATTGCAGGTTTTGTAACATTCAAGCGAGTCAACAACCCATGAAATAAATCAATCATTCATTATCTTCTACTTAATCCTATACTTGGATCACAAGGGGGTTCCCTATGCCTATCCAGGGAAGAACGTTTCGGGCATTGGGCAGATACATGCAGGACAGGGTGCCAATCGATAACACACACGCAGATGCACACTACTGGTTTTCGTCTGTGGGAGGAAACCAGAGCTGAGAGGTGGCTGTGCTAACCACTAAGCCACTGAGCTGCCCTGAAGTAAATCAGTTTTCTATCCCTCCCAACCTCTCTGTCAGCTGATGTCTTTGCAACCTTCTTCACAGAAAAGATTGAGGACATCAGCAAACTCTTTTATACCCCCCTTTTCCACAAAACTACAGCTCACACATCCAGCCAACCAAACTTCTCCTCCTTCTCCCCTGTCTCAGAATCTGACATCCGCAAAATTCTTCTTTCCAGCAACCCGAATACTTGCCCCCTTCATTCTATCCCATATTACCTTCTTCAATCCATCGCCTCCTCCATCACACTAGCATTTAAACACATCATCAACTCCTCCCTCACATCTGGTACTTTTCCTGATTCTTTCAAACAGGCCATAGTCAAAGCTCTGCTCAAAAAGCCAACACTCAACCCAAATTCGAGAGCTACAGACCTATATCACTTCTACCTTTCCTGTCTAAAACACTTGAACAGATGGTATCTACACAGGTCTTCAGGTTTCTTAATCAGAACAAACTCCTTAATCCCAATCCGTCTGGTTTTAGGTGTGGTCACTCCACTGAGTTTCGATCCTATCTAACAGCAAGGACCTTCAAATTATAATTGAATAGGGAGATCTCTAACTCTCACCAAGTACTCACTGGTGTTCCTCAGGGCTCGGTACTTGGTCCTCTCCTCTTTTTACTATACATGATATCACTGAGCACAGTCATGGTTTCTCTTACCACTGCTATGCTGATGACAATTTGCCCCTGATGACACCATGGTCTCACATCGGATATCTGCCTCCCTCACTGACATATCTGTTTGGAAGAAGGCCCTTCATCTCAAATAAAATTTAGCAAAAACAGAGCTTTTCATAAGACCAGCTAAACCCTCAATCCATCACAACCTGATCTTCCAAATTGACGGCTCCACATTCGGTTTTCAAAATACACTCTGGTTCCTTTACTTCGCTCCAGTGACGATTGTCGCCTGGTGATTCCACCTTACTGAGGAGCTAATTTTCTCTCTGTGGTGCTCTCCTCTGCAAAATGAAGGAACGATCTTCCCAACTCTGTCCGTAAGGCAGAGTCTTTAGACATTTTTAAGAAACTACTAAAGAAGCATCTTTTTTAACAAATACCTGTTGTACGAAGAAAAAAAATAAATAAATAATGGGGTGCAGGCGGTGGCTTAGTGGTTAGCACGTTCGCCTCTCAGCGCTAGGGATTCCTGGTTCGAATCCCCATCTGGGTAGAGTTTCCATGTTCTCCCCGTGTCTGCGTGGGTTTCCTCTGGGTTCTCTGGTTTCCTCCCACAGTCCAAAAACATGGAACAAGTTAATTGAATTCTCAAAATTGCCCGCTATAGAGTGTGTCTGTGTGAGTGAGTGTGTGCCCAGCGATGGATTGGCGCCCTGTCCTGGGTCTATCTGCCCAGCGCCCGAGACGTTCTCCCCTGGATGGGCATGGGGAACCCCACCACGACCCTAATAGAGGACAAAGCGGGAGATAATGAATGGGGTGCAGGATCATATATATATATATTCATTCATTCATTATCTCCCGCTTTGTCCTCTATTAGGGTCGTGGTGGGGTTCCCCATGCCCATCCAGGGG
>JAFMOD010000374.1:314719-331058 GCA_019802435.1 Corydoras maculifer
TGTCCTCTATTAGGGTCGTGGTGGGGTTCCCCATGCCCATCCAGGGGAGAACGTCTCGGGCGCTGGGCAGATAGACCCAGGACAGGGCGCCAATCCATCGCTGGGCACACACTCACTCACACACACACTCTTTATGGGGCAATTTGGAGAACTCAATTGACTTAATCCATGTTTTTTTGGACTGTGGGAGGAAACCGGAGAACCCGGAGGAAACCCACGTGGACACGGGGAGAACATGGAAACTCCACCCAGATGGGGATTCGAACCGGGAATCCCTAGCGCTGAGAGGCGAACGTGCTAAGCACTAAGCCACCGTGCCGCCCATATATATATATATATATATATATATATATATATATATATATATATATATATATATATATATATACATATATATATAAGGTTTAATAATTCTACAGTGTAGCTGGTTTTCTTCATAACTACTGACTTGTGATGTTTTCATTTGTAAGTCGCTTTGGATAAGTGTCTGTTTAATGACTGAATGTAAATGTAGTTTAGTGATTATTTTTTGGGGGGGAAATCCCTCTCATTCTTTGTAAGAATGAAAGGGGTTAATAATCGCATAAAACAGAATAATCAAAAGGGCTCGCTGGAATATCAGCATTTCAGCATTACTTTTTTTTTTTTTTAAGTAAAGGGCATCAACTATCCCAAATCAACTATACAAAAAAGTTTAACCTTAGCTTCATACTGTCACGACTGCCCCTAGAGGGTGCAAGGGCTTACTTGACCTGGGCAGACGGCGCTACTTACTATAGCCATTAGGTGGAGACAAAACCAAACAAGGGAAAAGTCAGGAAACAAATACCAATGAATTTATTGATAAACAATCTGGCAACCATAACTAAACAGTGCTAGTCCCACAAAAACAGGCAGAGGAGCTAAAACTATGCAGCACACATATAAACAACTCAATCTGGCAACTGTAACCAAACAGCTCTAGTCGCACAAACACATGCCTCTCGAGCAACAGAACGGAACCTGCGGAAGGGCACATAAACTACTCTATCTGGCAACAGAGCGAGCCAAGCGGCTACCTACCTGTACAGAACCCCCTACAGAACTACCTGTACAGAACTGCGGCAACCACCTGCTGGAAGAACCGCCGAACTGATGCGATCTACCCCATCCAACAACCTGACGAGCCACTGTATAAATACCCAAAACCCGCCAGACACCTGACCCAAACCCAGGTGAAACTAATAACCCAAATAACAGAATACACAGAAGCGTAGCCAAAGAAACTACCCAAACTGGAACCAAAACAGGCAGCAGACCTAACATTACCCCCCCTCTTCAGGATGGTATATAGCTAAAAAAAAAAAGGAAAAGGAAAAGAAAAAGAGGTCGCAGACCCTGAGGCAGTCCACATCTGTCCACCCAAACCAGGACCAAAACAGGCTTCAGGCCTAACACACACCTTTCTCCAGAGGGATTAATTATACAAAAGTAATTAATCCTATATTTAATAAAGTAAACCAGTAGGTTTCATACAATCTTGGAGGTTAAGATGCTGTCTAATCAGTGAGGTGGATGGATTATCTCAGCAAATGAGAAGTACTAGAGAGTGTTACACAGATTTAGACAAATTTGTGAACAATATTTGCAAGAAAATCTCATGAAATATGGGAGCAAAAATATATTTAAATATATTTTAATTCAGTATAATTAGTCTTCGGGAACATGTGGAAGTTTATATAGTTTTTGCAACCACCAAGATTGTTTTTTGACACGTCGGTGCTCATCCATGGGCAGATTGTGACACCTCAAGGAAATGGACTTGTAATGTGAGCGCCATCACATGGCATTTTTTCTGGAAGTGCCTGGACTTGCTGATGCACCAGAAAACTGGCACAGACTTCACCTTTGCTATTTTGGTGTTTGACTCACTCAGCTGTACATAGGTCAATACAGACACATTGGGTACTGCCAGGTAAAGCCCAATGTAATTTAATCTCCTGCACAGATAGACAGACAATGAATGGACTACATAGCAGGTAAATTACTTACTTCATTTACTCCACTCTTCCTCTCTTTCACAAGCCAGTGTCAGGTTAACAACACCACAGCCCCAAAAAGGAATAACAAACTATTTAGAGAATTAGATGGAATACACTCCATAATTTTTAAAAAACTATATTTAGCTGTATGGTAGGTGAAACTAAATTGGACAAGGAGTACAGACACAGGGAGTGTACTTACAAAGTGACTGGTGAGTAAAATAAAGCAATAAAGCAAAGGAAGCGTATTTTATAAATGCAATATGGTACTCGATTTATAAATTCACCTCATAAATGTGTTTATTTAAAACATAATTATTAATAATTTGTGTATTTCCATTAATTTCACGTGATTTAAAATAATGCACTACCACATATGCACGTTTTTTGTTGTTCTCTGCTTGCAAGAATGTTGCTCTGGAATCTTCTTTCAGTCAAGTTAAAATGCCAGTATGAGTGCAAAGATGATTCACTTCAGTGACCAATTACAGACATCATTTCCCTTGCATTCAGTATTTTAAAAAATGACCTGGGGCATTGATACGAATGTAAAGCGGTTAGTGGCATGGATTAGTTTTATAATATAGCCAGTTTTAACACCAGTGTTGTTCTCACATTAAACATTTGGGTAATATATATTTTTTCTTAAACTGACACTGCTTTTTAAGAGTAAAGAAGGTAAAGTACAGTATGTTGCTGTATTATTTTTTTATTTTTTTGTTAAAGATGACAGTGTGAAGATATTTTTGCAGGCAGATCTTGATAATGAGCTATATGATTTTTTTTTCCTTTTTAAAGGTACTGTTTAACAAAGTAATTATCACCTATTCTTTTCCAAATGACAACTGTTGCGATGCTGCCATGGAAACAAGAGAATGAGTGTTAAACTTAGAAATGCTTAACTACAGAACTATTAGCACACTTTTAGCGACATGTATCTCAAATGAGAGTGTGCCAAAACTGCTATAGCCACAAATTAATCCTCTTCAAAGACGGGCCAAAGTGCTCACGCTGTGGGCGTTAGGAAGCCCAAGCTGGGTCTGGTTTCTCTCAGTCGAATTTGTGGACGCTCACAATTCTGTGAAAGCCCAAATGGGTGAATTCAAAAACATGAAAATCACAGTAATTGCAGTGTTGACAGAGGCTATTACAGTAGTGCCACAAAGAAAACCATAAAACTTGCTCATTATTGTGTCTTATTAAAAAAATAAAATAAAAAAACACTTCAAATTTACACTTAAATTTCATAATAGAACAATCACAAATACACTGTACAAATTACAATACATATTAAATATGCACATGTTTATTTGCTGTGGATTATGTTTATATTTATATATATTCTTCACATATAACAACAAGGTTTCTGAAGTAATATATATTTTTAATTAGTTTAGGTTAAATTAGTGTACACATACTAACTGTCAATATACACGAGCAGGCTGTGAACTTAAAAAAAAAAAGCTTGATACACATCCTATTATAAGACCAAATTTATGAGGCTGCCTCAACATTTTTATGGCTATGACTGTCTCTGTTATTGTAATTCAATAAGTTTTTTCCAAATGTGTTAAATCATAGTTCAAGCAAAGTTCAAGTGTTATGGTCTTGTCTTAGTTTCAATTACTTATTTCTTATTTATATAATAAACAATTCGCTTCATTCATTTGCTGAATGACAGATGCCCACACCTTTTTTAGTACCTTTAACTCTCTACTAACTCCTCCTTCTCCCCCTCCCAACACCTCTCTGTCAGCTGAAGTCATTGCAACCTTTTTTACAAAAAAGATTGAGGGCATCAGCAAACTCTTTCATACCCGACATCTCCATAACACATCTAGCCAACAAACCCCTGTCTTTCTCCCCTGTCTCAGAATTTGACATCTGCAAAATTCTTCTTGTCAGCAACCCCACTACTTGCCCCCTTGATTCTGTCCCATATCACCTTCTTCAATCCATTGCCTCCTCTATCACACTAGCACTCACACACATCAACTCCTCCCTTACATCTGGTACATTTCCAGATTCTTTTAAACAGGCCATAGTCAAACCTCTGCTCAAGAAGCCAACGCTCAACCCAAATTTGGTCGAGAGCTACAGACCTGTATCACTTTTACCTTTCCTGTGGTATCTACACAGGTCTCCAGGTTTCTTAATCAGAACTCTTTGATCCCAATCAGTCTGGTTTTAGATGTGGTCATTCCACAGAGACAGCATTGCTCTCGGTGATTGACTCTCTTAAAACTGCCAAAGCTAACACTCAATCCTCTGTCCTCATTCTGCTTAGACCTTTCTGCAGCTTTTGATACAGTAAATAATCAGATTCTCCTGTCCACTCTATCTGAATTAGGCTTTTCTGATATGACACTTGAATGGTTTCGATCCAATTTAACTGGAAGGACCTTCAAAGTGTCATGGAATGGGGAGATCTCAAACTCTCACCAAGTACTCATTGGTGTTCCTCAGGGCTCTGTACTTGGTCCTCTCTTCTCATTATAAATGACATCACTGAGCACAGTCATTAAGGTGCATGGTTTCTCTTACTACTGCTATTCTTCATAACTACTGACTTTTGATGTTCTCATTTGTAAGTCGCTTTGGACAAAAGTGTCTGGTAAATGACTTAATGTAAATGTTAATGCTGAATGACTTGGTGGTTAGGATCAGAGGACATATTAAGCTTATATAAAGTAGCAGATCACACTTTGTACAACCCTCCACTTATAAACACCTTGCCCAATAAATAGAGGTTAGTTTTTAACAACAGTTATGAGGACCTTCCTATCTGGTCTACCCTGCTTAGTAATGACAAACTGTACCAATTATCATTGGGAGCATTGCCACACTCTTTGTCCTAGACATGTATTATTCTGTAAATTATCTTCAGATGTGTATTTTATTGATCTCACCTGTGTCTTTGCCTTTATCTTCTTTTATACTTATTAAAGCTGAATTTAGGCCTTTATTCATATTTTGTTATATTTTGTCCTGTATGCTTATTGGCTGTGTTAAGATATACATGTTTGAAGATATACATGTTTGATTTGTTCATTTCAGGCTTAAGTTTTGTTTAGGTCTTTATTCCTCATTAATTCTGTTTAAGCCTGTTTATCTGTGTAATGTCAGCTATACTTATCTGTGTTAATAGTTATATATTTATAATATCATATAATATGTAGGACCCTCTTAAAAATGTTCTGTAAATTGTTTGTGTATATAAAGGGTTAAAGAACTCGATTTCCCATCGTCTTTTGCGGTTTTGGTGCCCTGTATAGTAGGTCTCCCGCCATTAGAGTGAGGAGGGCGGACCAACGGGGTGAACGAGAGTGAGAGGAGAAGGGCGTTGCACGTATAGCCATGTAGAGCTGGTTGTTTTGTTTTCTTTTTTAGGTTTTGCATTAGCCCCCGGCGGCCCAGTTTTAGTTTTGTTCTTCAGCTGTTCATCCGCATTGTCACTATCGGGGACTAAAGAGAACTGTGAGTGTGGAGTGCCTGCTGTGGGGAGACCACCTGTTGAATGGACTTCGCCGCAAGTTGAGCTGCATTGGACACACGGATCTGACCACACATTCAGCTTTGAGCCCGGCTAATCTACGCTGTGGTGTTGGGGCTGGGAATGCTTTGACACTTCATCCACGTGTTTGTCGGGATTCGTGAGTATCGGTTCGTCTTTGACTCTTCAAACCATTTTTTTTTCGTGCACCAACGAATGGGCCCCAACGATAAAAGCACTTAATTGGACTTATTGAACTGAACTGTTTATTCTGGGTATACATTTTTTTTCTATTTCTTTTAAAGGGACATCTACACAAACTATTTGTGTTTTGATTGTTTATTTCCATGTTATAGTTTACGCGATCGTTTATTGAGACACCAGTAAATATTCATATTAAATATTATTTTAAGTAACTAAGGTTTATTGATTGTTATCATTATTTGTTTAAGATGTATGCCCCCTAAATTCTATTGGGTGCCTTTAGGGAGGTGTTACATTTTTGGAGGCACCGCTGGGATTTCTTTTCCTAAAAAAAAAAATTTTTTTTGTCCATGTAAAATTTTTATGCTCATTCTTCAGAAAGTGTTTATACCACTTTAATGTTTAGTACTGCTATTATGGATCTTGGGCAAGCTGTTAAGTGGAGTAGACAGGAGAAAATCCTTGTTAATAATGCCCTTGTGCTGGGTAAAGTCCCCTACGGAACAGCAGATGAGGTTATTTTACAAGTGTTAGGAACGGTCAAGGCTTTTGGGCATACTAGGATAAGGGGTCGTCGTGCAGATTCCACAGGTAAACAGGCCTTTATTCTAGTAGAGACCAGCACCATTTTGGAGCAACATGCACTGCCCTCTGAGGTTGGGATTCAGGGGGAAGTAGGCCCCTAGCCTGTACATCTAGTGAGCAGTTTAGGAGCTATGGACTCCAGCTCTGGGGGTGAGGTTTTTTATTCAAAGCTGTATACATTACTAAACCAGAAAGGAAAATCTATGGATGATGTAATGGCCGTTGCTAGGGAAAGGCAACACACTAGAGCTGATCTTAGTGCCGACTTGGTGAGCGCCATAGGCAAACTGATTGACAAATGTAGTCAAGCATCCCCTGATGGGATCAGCTACAGAAAATTAAGGTTATTCTCAGGCTTCAGACCTGTACCCCCAGGTGAGGAGTATGAAATATGGGCGGAGCAAGCTACTCAGATGGTTAGTGAATGGCAGTGTAATGAGGCAGCAAAGAAGCAGCGCATTGTAGAAAGCGTAAGGGGGCCAGCTGCTGATATTATTAGGTTTCTAAAGGTTAGTAACCCTTCTGCTACAGTTGCAGACTACTTGGCTTCTCTGGATACCTCTTTTGGCACTACCGAGAGTAGCACCGATTTAATGGCAAAATTTAGGCACACGTATCAAGAACAAGTTCAAGTTCAAGTTCAAGTTATTTATTTATATAGCGCTTTTTACAACAGTACATTGTCACAAAGCAGCTTTACAGAATGAAAAGCCTTTAAACCCCCAAAGAGCAAGCCGAAGCGACAGTGGCAAGAAAAAACTCCCTTTTATGTTGTTATTCAAGGAAGAAACCTTGGGAGGACCAAGACTCAGTGGGGGACTCATCCTCCTTGAGCGGCCAGGCAGCAACAAGAACAGGGGAAAAGCTCTCCACCTATCTTTATCGGCTGGATAAACTTCTCCACCAAGCTCTGTCTAAAAAGGGGATTGAAGCTGCAGACTTGAATAAAGCACGTATGGAGCAGTTAGTGAAGGGTTCTCTGATTGGCGATATGGTTGCTCTCCGGGTCCGACTCACCCATGCTCTGCGAGAACCACCCTCCTTTTCACAACTACTACGGGAAGTTAGGGAAGAAGAGAAATGGATACAATCTAGAGAAACTGTCAGAGCCGGGGTTGCTGCCACCACAGCCTCTAAATTCACCCAGGCATCTGAAATTGATAGTTTGAAGAAAGAAGTCAATGAGTTGTCAGGTCAGCTCACTCAACTTTTAAATATGGCTACAGTGAGGTCAAGACCAAGTGGATCCGCTGGGCCCACCGGGATGGTTCAACCAAATGTACGTGAACTAGTTGAACCAGAGAAGTCTCAATCCAAAATGACAGGCATTTTCTGCTATCGGGGATGGACACACCAAACGGGAATGTAAAGGTGCTGAAGATTTGAAAAAGGTGAACCGGAAGCTGATAGCTCGGATGAAGGGAAATTTCCCTGGGGCTCTATGAAGGAACGGCATCGGGCTCCAATTAAAACACGTTCTACCCAATGTGCATCTGCATGTAAGGGCACCAAGATACCCAAGGGGTTAGTGGGTCCCACCTCTGAGGTACCTGTTCTGATTGAGGGAATCTATGGTAAGGCCCTTTTAGATAGCGGTTCTCAGGTCACTATTTTGTACAAAAGTTTTTATGATGCTCATTTGACCCATATGCCTATAGAGTCAGTAGAAAATTAGGAAATATGGGGTCTAAGTTCTCACAAGTACCCTTACGATGGATATCTGTCTCTCAGACTTGAGTTTACTGGGGGGATTGCAGGGGTGCAAGAAACAATAGACACCTTAGTGTTAGTGTGCCCTGATCCTGTCTCGAACTCACCTGTAGCTATGTTGGTGGGAACTAACACAGAAATTGTAAGGAAGCTTTTTAATTCATGTAGAACTCAGGGTGGAGAACAGTTTTTAAGTACTATGAGAATACACCCCATAATCAGAGAAGCTTATAAGTGCTTAAAAGATACTGTTGCTGAGTTAGATGAAACCGAGAAAAAGGGAACTGTTTGGTTTGTACAGCCCAAGGCCATCATTTTACAGCCTCGCCAAGTTGCTCGAATTGCTGGCATGCCCAAATTACCTGGTGACCTGACCCACTCACTCCTACTAGTAGAGCAGCAAGAAGAAGCTATTATCTCAGCACAAGTACAAGTGAGACCAGAGGTTCACTCTGCATCTGCTCTGTCACAGAAGCGTGTTGTTGTAACAGTGAGGAACGTTTCCAGTAAACCTGTGGTTCTGAGAAGAGGGACAACCACTACTTTGGCTCCCAGTTCTTTTAATTTTGGTGACTCCCCTATGCCCGAAGAGGCAAAGCAACGTCTCTGTGCAAAGATGCTGGAGAGAAAGGAAGTGTTCTCTTGTCATGAATGGGATGTGGGTTGCTCCAAGAGTATGAAGCATGAGATTGTCTGGAAGCAAGTGGTTTGCCGTTCTAGACCTGAGAAGTGGGTACTACCAAATCCCTATGAGTGAAACTGATAAAGAAAAGACAGCTTTTATCTGTCCACTGGGATTTTATAAATTTGAGCGTATGCCACAGGGAATTTCTGGAGCACCTGCCACTTTCCAGAGGGTTATGGAGCGAACCGTCGGAGACATGAATTTCCTGGAGGTGTTGGTGTACCTGGACAACCTAATAATTTTCGGATAAACGCTAGAAGAGCATGAGGAGAGACTCTTAAAAGTTATTGACCAGTTGAGGGAAGAAGGTTTGAAACTATCACTGGATAAATGTCAGTTTGGGAGGACTTCAGTTACCTACGTTGGTCACATTGTGTCCCAAGAGGGTGTAGCCACGGATCCATCTAAGATTGAAGCTGTTTCATCATGGCCAAAGCCTCAGACTCTGTCAGAGCTCTGATCGTTTTTGGGGTTTTGTGGTTATTACCGTCGCTTTGTAAAGGATTTCTCGAGAATATGCCGTCCCCTTAATGAACTACTTCAGAGAACTTCTCACTTTAGGTCCAAGTCCAATGCTGGCCAGCCCGCGAAGAGTAAAGTTCATGTTCGGGACTCTGAGCCAATTGGTTCCAGGTGGACTGGGGAGTGTGATTCCGCATTTAGAGAGCTAAAGGCCAAGTTGCCGCAGACTCCGGTGCTCGCATTTGCTGACACCCAAAAGCCATATATATTGCATGTTGATGCTAGCCTAGATGGTTTGGGTGGGGTTCTGTATCAGGAGCATGATGAAAAACTGCGACCTGCTGCCTTTATTAGTAGAAGTTTGTCAACATCAGAGAAGAGATATCCTGCCCATAAACTTGAGTTTTTAGCTTTAAAATGGGCTGTAGTAGACAAACTACATGATTACCTCTATGGCATCCCATTCAAAGTCAGAACTGACAATAACCCTTTGACATACATCCTGACTTCGGCAAAACTTGATGCTACAGGGCACAGGTGGTTGTCGGCTTTGTCTGCTTATGATTTTGGACTAAAATACAGGCCCGGGTGGAAGAATATAGATGCAGACTCTTTGTCCCGACGACCACATGAGAGTCTTTCTGTGGACGATAAATGGCAAGAGATTTCAGCTCCCGGGGTGCGTGCAATGTGCCAAGGACTGTACATTGGCCACAAGATGAGTGCTCAACAAAGTTGTTTTGTGAATCATTTGGGAGCACATATGACAGCCATACCCAAGGTTTATTGTCAGAGTACTGGAGTGGGAGTGGAGAAACTGCCTACCTATAGTAAAGAGGAAATCCAGGATGCTCAGCAAAGTGACCCTTTTATTGGCAAAGTTTGGTGGGCTTTTAGACAGGGTAGACCTGTCACAAGTGTCCAGACTAAACACCCCAGTATTAGAATTCTGAAGAGGGAATGGGGGAGACTGTCGCTTGAGCAGGGGCTGTTGTACCGGACCATTAAGCTGGCTAACCACAGAAACAAAAGACAGCTGCTGCTTCCCCACAAATTCCAAAGCACTGTTTTAATGTCTCTGCATGACGAGAGTGGTCATCTGGGTTTTGATAAAACCTATGCTCTAGTACGGGACCGATTTTTCTGGCCTCGCATGAAGTGTGATGTGGAAGCATATTGTCAGTCCTGTGATCGGTGCATTAAGAGGAAAACACTTTCTCATAGAGCTGCTCCCTTGTCCCATCTTAAAAGTTCGGGACCCCTGGATCTTGTATGTATTGCTTTTCTGATGATTGAGCCAGATTCTCAGAATATTGGTAATGTATTGGTGGTGACCGATCATTTTACAAGGTATGCCCAAGCTTTTCCCACCAAGGATCAGAGAGCTGTGACGGTGGCAAGAATATTGTGGGAGAAGTATTTCATTCATTATGGCCAGCCCACCCGGATTCACTCTGACCAGGGGAGAGACTTCAAAAGCAACTTAATCCATGAGATGTTGACTATGCTGGGAGTGCAAAAGTCAAGAACTTCACCATATCATCCACAAGGGGATCCACAGCCGGAACGGTTTAATCGTACCTTGCTAGATATGCTAGAAACCCTGAATTCACAGCAAAAGTCAAAATGGAGCCAGCACATTACCTACCTTGTTCATGCTTATAATTGCACCCCAAATGAAGCTACAGGTTTCTCTCCAAACTATTTTCTATTTGGTCATGAGGCTGGACTGCCAATTGATGTATGTTTTGGGATTTCTGTTGAAAAGTCCTCAATAGCATCTCACCTGAAGTATGTGTCCCGGTTGAAAGAGGAACTGAATCAGGCTTACCAGTTAGCACAAGCTACATCTAACAAGATGAACCAGAATAATAAGCAGCGCTATGACCAAAAAGTCCGCTATCACTGTCTGGGCCCAGGGGACTAAGTCCTCATTAGAAATTTGGGCCTAAAAAAAAAACAGAAACTTGCTGATCGGTGGGGTCCCAATCCTTATGTGGTGGAGAGTAAACTGCATGATCTGCCTGTCTATCGGCTAAGGCCTATAAATGGTGTGGGGCCCTCAAAGGTCATGCACCGTAATCATCTTTTACCTCTCGGTCAGGAAGTAAGATTAAATCCAGAAGCTGATTCCAGTCCATTTTCCTCACAAAGAGTACTCAGGCAGCAAAAGGTGAAGGTCCCAGAATCAGCCCTTGATCCAAGGCCATCTGAGACCAGTGAAAATTCTGAGTGTGCCATACAGTATCTGTCCGATAGTGAATCTGAAGATGGGTGTTACACCGAGACTACTGTACAGCTTACCCTAATAGAGGAGGAGCTATCAAGAGAGCCAAGAGTAGAGGCTGACAACTTACTTCCTGATAATGTTACTGTTCCTTTAGGGTGTGACCTTCCAGTCACTGTACCTGAAGCCTTAGTTCCAGCACCTGTTCAGCCTGAGCGTAGGACAGACCTTAGTGCACACGGTACTGAGATAACCGAAGAACTGCGAAGGTCTGGTAGGAGTAGAAGGCCTGCTGAGCGTTGAACCCATCATAGGCTGGGTGAGTCTAGACGAAAACCAGTGAATACTAAGCAATGCACTGTTAAATCGCCCATAAAGGAGAGTTGTAACGCTAAGAGAAATGCATATCGTTACCATGCCTGGTGGTGTAATGCACAAGCCTAATGCAAGGTTTGTATGAATACCCCAGTGATCTTGCCCTATCCAAGTCTTGTGACCTAATTTTATTGTAAGTGTGTAAAGAGTAGGATTTCTATTTCTTTCTAGGAGACATGTGAGCCCGCATGGGACATGGGGTTTTTCAGTGGGGGGAAAATGTAGGACCCTCTTAAAAATGTTCTGTAAATTGTTTGTGTATATAAAGGGTTAAAGAACTCGATTTCCCATCACCTTTTGCGGTTTTGGTGCCCTGTATAGTAGGTTTCCCGCCATTCGAGTGAGGAGGGCGGACCGACGGGGTGAACGAGAGTGAGAGGAGAAGGAAAAAGTTGTTGACCAGACTTGAGGGCGTTGAACATATAGCCATGTAGAGCTGGTTGTTTTGTTTTCTTTTTTAGGTTTTGCATTAGCCCCCGGCGGCCCAGTATAAGTTTCATTTTGGTCGCGGAATAGTTTTGTGTGGCTGTTCATCCGCATCGTCATTATCGGGGACTAGAGAGAACTGTGAGTTTGGAGTGCCTGCTGTGGGGAGACCACCTGTTGAATAGACTTCGCCGCGCGTTGAGCTGCATTGGACACACGGATCTGACCACACATTCAGCTTTAAGCCCGGCTAATCTACGCTGTGGTGTTGGGGCTGGGAATGCTTTGACACTTCATCCACGTGCTTGTCGGGATTCGTGAGTATCGGTTCGTCTGACTCGGTTGACTCTTCAAACCATTTTTTTTTCGTGCACCAACAAATGGGCCCCAACGATAAAATCGCTTAATTGGACTTATTGAACTGAACTGTGTATTCTGGGTATACATTTTTTTTTCTATTTCTTTTAAAGGGTCATCTACACAAACTATTTGTGGTTTGATTGTTTATTTCCATGTTATAGTGTACGCGATCGTTTATTGAGACACCAGTAAATATTCATGTTAAATATTATTTAAAGTAACTAAGGTTGATTGATTGTTATCATTATTTGCTTAAGATGTATGCCCCCTAAATTCTATTGGGCGCCTTTAGGGAGGTGTTACAAATATATTTTATATCCTGCCTCATTTTGGTCACTCCTTAGTGTTCTAGTACCTGTTTATGGCCAAGATTTACATTATACATTATGCGGTTGCATGACTTACATTATGTGGTGACGACAACTCATTCATTCATTTATTATCTTTCGTTTTATCCTGTATTAGGGTCACGGTGGGGTTCCCCATGCCCATCCAGGGGCACACACTCATTCACACAGACACGCACGCATACACACTCTATATGGGGCAATTGGAGAACTTAATTCACTTGATCCATGTTTTTGGACTGTGGGAGGAAACCGGAGAACCCGGAGGAAACCCACGCAGACACGGGGAGAAACTCCATCCAGATGGGGATTCGAACCGGGAATCCCTAGTGCTGAGAGGCGAACGTGCTAACCACGAAGCCACCGTGTCGCCTGTGACAACAACTGTTTTCTAAAAATGATTGTTTTATTCCTATATTATAGTGTTTAAGATTTGTTTATTAAATACTGTAACACTTTAAAGTTAGTTTTTAAAAATATCATTACTCCTTACAATAATAAATTCATGACATTATGAACATAGGTACTCATGAACATGGGTAACTAAATTTCTGTGACAAAAACTACATTAAAATGGAATTACAGTGTCCTAAATTGTTTTGTAAGCAATAGTAGTAATAGATATTAATTGTGGCCCTGGTCTTCTGGGAACTGATGTTTTCTCTGATAGGACATTGAGGTTCATGTTATAATTATTATAATAAATTGCGCCGCACTTGAATCTGAATGCAAATGTTGTGTTTCAAAGTGTAACGGTGGCTCAGTCACCCAGATCTAAATTGTTTTTCTGCTCCATCCAGCTGCTTCGTTAGATTTTTGATATACCCCATATACTGCCTCAGACTATAAAAACAAGAAAAAAATGTTTTAGAGCTTCAACAGCAAGTTTCCTCTCTAAAAAAATGCAGTAAATTTCATCAATTATTATTATGTGTAAATATTTACACATGGTATTTACACACATACAATAAATATGAAATATGTTTTATAAAATTATGCACCAATTGTATTCCTGGATAAGAATTATTGGTCATTGTTTATACATGGGTAGGATTACAATTATGTATAAGTATGTATAAAACAGAGCTAAAGTGCATATGTATCAAACCCTGACACATGCAGACACATGAAAATGCACACGCGCACACACACACACACACACACACACACACACACACACACACACACACACACAGTGAATGACATCAAGTCCTTCTTTAAACCTTTTCCCAAGGGTTTCATTGTATCCACTGTAATGAACATTACACACCAGCATGGGAGAGGGGTTTATGGAGATTTCCTGGAAGAAAATAGAACAGGTAAAGTTTGAAGCACAAATCAAATAAGTGTGTTGAGCTTATAGGATGCAGACATTGTTCAGCCAATTTTTTTTGTGCTACAATGTCTTTGTAGACTTTCCAGATTCAGGTCTGAAAATTTGCCATCTTGCTGTATACTGTAAGCTGTTTTCTTTTCACTGAGGAACTTATGCCACTTTGATACCAGTGGACACCCAGGGTGGCAACACATAAGCTGTTAGGATTTGTAAGTAGGAACCAGGTTTCGAACACAATTCACACGGATGCAGGATAGAACGCAAGGGTTTTATTCCAGCAAGGCAGTAACATGAAGAGTAGCAAATGGCATTAAAGTGAGGAGTAGCAATGGCAGTGATGAGGCAAGGTGTGGCTTTGAAGATGGTTTCAGGAAACAGGACCAGGTGAGCAATGAGGAGCAACTGAGAGACACAGGAGAGAACTGATGGACCGGTTTAAGCTGGGAAACATAAAATGTTTGTTTGTGCATGTGGCGTGGGAGTTTAAGATGGACAGCAGAGGGATTGATAATCTTGGAGATGACATAGGGGCCAATGAAGCGAGGAGCCAGTTTGCGGGATGTGACACGTAGGGGAATGTTACGGGCTGAAAGCCAGACAGATTGACCAGGTCGGTAGTTGGGGCATGGTTGGCGACGTCGATTAGCTGAGTGTTCGGTAACAGACTGGGCTTTGATGAGGGTTTTCTTAGTGGATCTCCAACAGAATGGACTGCCAGATCAAGCTCTTCTTCTGAGAATTGAGGCGGTTGATAGCCCAGTGAGGCTTCAAACGGGGATTTGGCAGTGAAAGAGCAATTAAGGGCGTATTCCACCCAAGCCAGATACGAGCTCCACTAGTCCGTGTGATCGGCAGTGATGCAGTGCAGGGTCTCTTTAATTCCCTGGTTGGTTCTCTCAGCTTGACCTTTGCATTCAGAGTGAAAACCGGAGGTGAGACTGACTGTCATTCTTTGGTCAGTACAAAAAACTCTCCATACTTGGGAAATAAATTGTGGACCTCTGTCAGTGACGATGTTGGCGGGGATGCCGTGTATTTTAAAGATCTGATCGAAAAGGATCTCTGAGGGATTTGAAGGAAGCTTGGGTAAATGAGTCATACCATTTTCGAGAACAAGTCTACCACGATCAGGATGACAGTCATACCTCTAGACTCAGGGAATACAGTAATGAAGTCCAAGGCTATATGAGACCAGGGGTGCCCAGGAATGGCGAGGGCTTGCAAAAGGCAAACTCCCGGGCATTGGTTGCAAGAGAAAGCCACCAGAAGTATCTTCGGAGCAAAGAAGTGGTCGGGTTCTGACCGGGGTGACAGGATAACCGGGATTTGTGTGCCCACCTAAGGACATCTGGGTGGACAGCGGTGGGAACAAACAGGAGTTCAGAGGGTTCTGGTCTAGGGTCTGGTTCTAGGGTGGAGGCTTCACTAATGATTCGTTTTATTTCCCAGAAGAGACTGACAATGATTTTGTCCTTTTGCAGAACGAGTTTGGTAGTGGAAGGTTTATCCCCTTACTAGTAGAGCCGGGATTGAGCATCTGGTTTAGTGTTCAAGTTCAAGTTCAAGTTATTTATTTATATAGCGATTTTTACAACAGTACATTGTCACAAAGCAGCTTTACAGAATGAAAAGCCTTTAAACCCCCAAAGAGCAAGCCGAAGCGACAGTGGCAAGAAAAAACTCCCTTTTATGTTGTTATTCAAGGAAGAAACCTTGGGAGGACCAAGACTCAGTGGGGGACTCATCCTCCTTGAGCGGCCAGGCAGCAACAACAATGTAGGACAGCAATGTAGAGACATTTAACAAATGTAAAAACTAAAAACTAGAAAACTATAAGTGAGTCCATTAAGGGGGCGTCCTGCAGGACCACCAGTCCAATTAATATTCAGGTTCCATCAGTGTTTGTCGGCAGAGCCATGGATGAAGATCTCCAGGAAGCCGGTCACACCTCAAAAGAAACAGACAGGGAAGGCAGTTAGAGCTAATAATAAAGCACGGCATTTAATAAATAAGTAATTTATTGACACAGTGCAGCATGTGACTCCGGCATGACTGACTAGAGCAGCATAACTAAAAGAGGCAGATACTGCAGGCTCTACATAGATGAG
>JAFMOD010000374.1:332881-462607 GCA_019802435.1 Corydoras maculifer
ACAAAAGACATTTAGGAAGTTATCAGTTATTATTTCTTGAACTAGAGCTGATTTTGATGAAAGTGACCTAATGTTTAATAACCCAAGATTTAACTTAAAAGTGTTTCTTACATTACTTGAGGTTGTATTGATATTAATGAGATTTTTTTGGCACACTTTTTGGACTCTTTTTGTTTTTTGCTCACTGCGATACTTGATAACTGTCTTAATGGTATGGAACATAATTATTGTGGGTGACGACTCCTGGCAGTTCGCAGGCAGTTGGTTAGGCCATACTGTCTGCTGCCTGGCCTTGGCTCTAAATTGTCAATTTTTATTCCTATCTGTAGAAAAAACCCTATCGGCTATGTTATGTGACATGAGCGCAGCACCCTCCCGGGAAGGATGGATGCCGTCCCATTTCAAAAGGCCAGGCCTTCCCTCAAAAGTAGACCAATTATCGATAAAGGTAATGTTGTTTTCTGAGCACCACTTAGACATCCAGCAACGTAGCGACCATAACCTGCTGTAAGTTTTGCCGCCACGCCTAATTGGTAGGGGACCAGAGACAACTACTTCATCAGACATCATTGCAGCGGTTCCACACACCTCTTTAACATTAGCCTTAGTAATCTCTGATTGCTTGAGACAAACGTCATTAGTGCCGACGTGGATAACTATTCTAGAGAAATAGTGTTGCATGTACCAGGGCTATAGGTTACAGTGAAATTGAAGTGACTGAAGAATAGAGCCCAATGTGCAAGACGCAAGTTCAGATGCTTTGCCGTCTGGACTCAAGATAGGTTTTTGTGGTCTGTCCAGACAACAAAAGGTAGCTCAGATTCCTCCAACCAATGCCTCCACTCCTCGAGGATGAGTTTAATGGCTAAAAGCATAGCTGCTTTCTGCCAAAGACAATTCACGGGAGTAATAGGCACAGGGGTGAAGAAAATCTTTAGGTCCAGAACGTTTCAAGAGAACAGCTCCAACACTGGAGTCTGATGAATCAACTTCCACAACAAACTATTTGATGGGGTCAGGTTGAATGAGTACCGGGGCTGTGGTGAAATGGGTCTTGAGGGTTTTGATGGCAGTTTCAGCAGCAAGGGACCAGGAGAAAGCAATACGAGAGGAGGTTGGACGGGTGAGAGGTAAGGCGATTTGGATATAGTTACAGATGAATTGTCGGTAAAAATTGGCAAAGACAAGGAATCTTTGCAGGTCCTTTCTGCTTGATGGGGTTGGCCATTCGACAACAGCTCGTACATTCTCTGGCTTGGCTTTGACACAGCCAGGTTGAATTATAAACCCCAGGAAAGAGATGGTGTCTGTGTGAAACTTACAATTCTCAGCCTTAACAAATAGCCGGTTCTGGGCAAGGCGGGACAGGCCCTTACTGACGTGGTTGACATGGTCCTTTTGGGTCTTGTAAAAAATTAAGATGTCATCAATTTAGACAAACAAAATGGTCCAGAAAGTCTCTCAAGACATCATTGCCGAGGGCTTGGAATCAGGTGGGAGGATTGGTGAGACCAAAGGGAAGAACAAGGTATTCGAAATGTCCCAGGGGTGTATTGAAGGCAGTGGTAGGCATTGCGCAAGTCCAGTTTGGAGAAAATAATGGCGCCTCGGAGGGATTCCAACACCGAATTGGAGAGGGGTAAAGGGTATGTGTTGTGGACGGTGATCTGATTGAGAACGTGATAGTCAATGCAAGAGAGTCTTTCTTCTCCACAAAGAAGAATCCTGCCCCTAAAGGAGAAGAGGAGGGATGAGATCAATAGTGCAGTAATAAGGCCGGTGTGGGGGCAGTTCACAGGCTCGATCCTTGCTAAAGACCTCACTAAAACGATGGTATGGTTTTGGAATACAGATAGATCCACCTCTCTGGATGGTGTGGAGAGCTCAAGGAGGATGAGTCCCCCACTGAGTCTTGGTCCTCCCAAGGTTTCTTCCTTGAATAACAACATAAAAGGGAGTTTTTTCTTGCCACTGTCGCTTCGGCTTGCTCTTTGGGGGTTTAAAGGCTTTTCATTCTGTAAAGCTGCTTTGTGACAATGTACTGTTGTAAAAAGCGCTATATAAATAAATAACTTGAACTTGAGAGTGAGGTAACAGTGGAAGGAGGTTGAGTTGGCGGCATGGAGACAGTGGGCATAACAATGCTCGCTCCAAGACGTGATCCTACTCTCTTGCCAGTTGATCTGGGGATTGTGGCGTGCCAACCAGGGGAAACCAAGAACTAAGGGGCATTGTGGAGATTTGGTTACAGAAAATGTCTTTTGACAGAAAAGTCTTCATGATGATTGCCAGATATAATCATGGAAATAGGTATGGTGCGATGCGTAATAGAGGTAAGCGTAGTGCCATCTAGTGCCAGGGCATTCTGGGGATAACTGAGTTCATGAAGAGATGCACCCAGTTTGGAAACAAGACACTCATGAATAAGCCTCTCTAAGCCAGAATCAACAAGAGCAGACAGAGACAACTCCTTGTGTGTGGAACTATAGTGGGTAATGGATATGGAAAGACATATTCATCCTTTAAGGTTCTGACATATTGAGTTTGAGCCCAACAGCAACCTCAGACCTACTGTCGGGCTTGGTCCTTTTGTTCGAATGGGGCATTCCAATCGTTGATGCCCTTGTTTACCACAGTACAAACATTGCCCCAACTGAAGTCTCTGAGTGCGCTCTTCGGGAGATAGGCGCATATGCCCCAACTGCAAAGACTTACTTGGAGTGTCCCGATCTTGTGAATTGGATGGGGAATTGGTTTCAGAGTGATCGAAAGAGCAGCAAGGAGAGGAAAATGAACTCTTAGGCCTTGTGGCACATTCACGGCGGCGCTTACGGATTCTGCCATCGATGGGAATTGCTAGATTTATAAGGTCATTAAGGCTGGAGGGCTCGGCACGTGTAGCCAGTTCATTGCGTAGGTGATCGTTCAGACCCCGGCGAAACAAGAAAGTCCCCCCAACTCACGTCTGAGGCTGGGGTGTTGAACAACACTGAAAATTCAGCCACAGAACACGGTCCTTGTTGTAAATCCAGCAGTTGATTGGCAGCATCGCCAGCATGATAAGGGGGATCAAAGACTGTTTGAAATTGGCGCAAAAAGTCTTCATGTGAACCCAGGCCAGGGCTCTTCCCCGCAACAGGCTCAGGATATAGGATACCTTGCTGGAGTTGGACGCAAATGTAGACGGACAAAGGAGAAACATCAGTGCACACTGAAACAAGAAGCCCTGGCATTTAGCAAGTTTGCTGTAATCAGGTTCTAGGTGTACCACCATTCCTTCGAATTGAGCCTGGTACATGGGAGAGACTGGCTCTAGTGTGTGGCTCAGAGTGAAGTGCAGAAAAGCCACACGTCTTGCAACGTCTCCCAATTGACTCACTAGTTGTCGATTACTCTTAACCAGCAATGTCAGTAGCTGCTCATGCTGGCTTAACCTGGAGGCCTGCTGGTTAAGGTGCATTTCCAGTGGGTTCTGATAATCCAGAGGGGTGTTTGATAGTTCCATGTTTGGCCAGAGAATTCTGTTAGGATGTGTAAGTAGGAACCAGGTTTCGAACACAATTCACACAGACGCAGGATAGAATGCAAGAAGTTTTATTGCAGCAAAGCAGTAACATGAGGCAAATGGCAGTAAAGTGAGGAGTAGCAATGGCAGTAATGAGGCAAGGTGTGGCTTTGAAGATGGGTTCAGGAAACAGGACCAGGTGAGCAATGAGGAGCACCTGGGAGACATAGAGGAGAGAAGGTAAATGGTAATTAGCAGATATACACGGAGGACCTGGGAATGGTAATCACAGTGTGGCTTGGAAAACCGATTCTCTGGAACTAGAGAGGAGAAAACCAGGGGTTTATGTAGGCTGCCAGGAGATGTCTGCAGGTGAGGGTAATTAGGGTTAATGAGGAGGCGGAGTCAGAGAGACGAGGAGGTACAGGCTCTGACATAAGCAATTTGCAAATGCATTTGTTGACGAACTGAAAATCTGCTGGAAAATCCCTTGCTTATCAAAAGATCACCTGTTTGAAATAATTTATTACTAGCTCTAAATTTTCCTTGTCCAGCAAATAGAGAGAATTGGCTTTAGTACAGCACCAGTCGATCGCGATAAACATATTGGGCACGTCTGGTTTAGACAGTCATTGTCAAACTTCAGATGGGCCTGGACGTGTGTTGGGGTGAGCAGGAGGACTTTGCATGCCCTGCAGGATTTTAATTCATGTCGGTGTAGTCATATTTCAGACTGTGGTCCCAGCTCTCTTCAGGTCATTGACCAGGTCCTCCTGTGTAGTTCTGGACTGATTACTGACTTTTTTCAGAATAATCTTAATCTGTGTTGTGTCCCTGGTTTTCTTAGACAGTTCTTTAGGCTTGGGCAATGTGGAGTGGAATATAATTGAGTATGTGGACAGATGTATTTCCAGTGGGTTCTGATAATCCAGAGGGGTGTCCGATGGTTCCATGTTTGGCCAGAGAATTCTGTTAGGGTGTGTTAGTAGGAACCAGGTTTCGAACACAATTCACACGGATGCAGGATAGAATGCAAGAAGTTTTATTGCAGCAAAGCAGTAACATGAGGCAAATGGCAGTAAAGTGAGGAGTAGCAATGGCAGTAATGAGGCAAGGTGTGGCTTTGAGGATGGGTTCAGGAAACAGGACCAGGTGAGCAATGAGGAGCAACTGGGAGACATAGAGGAGAGAAGGTAAATGGTAAATAGCAGATTTACACGGAGGACCTGGGAATGGTAATCACAGTGGGGCTTGGAAAACCGATTCTCTGGAACTAGAGAGGAGAAAACCAGGGGTTTATGTAGGCTGCCAGGAGATGTCTGCAGGTGAGGGTAATTAGGGTTAATGAGGAGGCGGAGTCAGAGAGCCGAGGAGGTACAGGCTCTGACATAAGCAATTTGCAAATGCATTTGTTGACGAACTAAAAATCTGCTGGAAAATCCCTTGCTTATTAAAAGATCACCTGTTTGAAATAATTTATTACTAGCTCTAAATTTTCCTTGTCCAGCAAATAGAGAGAATTGGCTTTAGTACAGCACCGGTCGATCGCGATAAACATATTGGGCACGTCTGGTTTAGACAGTCATTGTCAAACTTCAGATGGGCCTGGACGTGTGCTGGGGTGAGCAGGAGGACTTTGCATGCCCTGCAGGATTTTAATTCATGTCGGTGTAGTCATATTTCAGACTGTGGTCCCAGCTCTCTTCAGGTCATTGACCAGGTCCTCCTGTGTAGTTCTGGACTGATTACTGACTTTTTTCAAAATCATCTTAATCTGTGTTGTGTCCCTGGTTTCCTTAGACAGTTCTTTAGGCTTGGGCAATGTGGAGTGGAATATAATTGAGTATGTGGACAGATGTTTTTTTTTTTTTTTACAGATAACGAGTTCAAACATGTGTAATTAATACAGGTAATTAGTGCAGAATAGGAGGCTTCTTAAAGAAAAAACAGGTCTGACAGTGCCAGAATTTTTGCTGGATGGTAGGTGATCAAATACTTTTTAATTCAATAGAAACATAATTAATAATTATTGATAAGCATTCTTCTCTGGAACACCTTTATGTGCCTGTTTGTGTGTGTGTGTGTGTGTGTGTGTGTGTGTGTGTGTGTGTATAGTAGCTATCATTCTGTGGTAAATGTAAAGAGGATATGACTCCTATGGTCAATATTTAATACTGAATACTGATAATCCTACATGTATATGTTGATGCATCTTATAAAATTTTTAAGGTGTTTATTAGACGTTGTGACTGTTGTATTTATTTCCATGTTGATCATCATTGCTGTTTTTTGTGTGTGTGTGTGTGTATATATATATATATATATATATATATATATATATATATATATACACACATATGGTGGCTTAGTGATTAGCATGTTCGCCTCTCAGCACTGAGGATTACCAGTTCGAATCCCAATTTTGGTGGAGTTTCTATGTTCTCCCCGTGTCCGCATGGGTTTTCTCCGTGTTTTCCGGTTTTCCCCCACAGTCTAAAATAACCCCATAAAGAGTGTGATTGTCCCCATATAGAGTGTGATTGTGTGAGTAAGTGTGTGCCCAGTGATAGATTGGTGCCGTGTCCTGGGTCTATCTGCCCAGTGCCCGAAATGTTCTCCCTTGGATGGGCATGGGGAACCACCCCCCGACCCTAGAAGAGGATAAAGCAGAGGATAACGGATTGATATATTTTCATTAAACAATCGCGAATATGTGAACGTCAACCCATTTAAAATTTTGTGAAACTTTGGGTTTGAAATTGTTACTCACATGCTTTATGTAAAAAGTAAATAAAAAAGAAAATCAAACATTTTAAAAAATCACATATTTATGACATGGCTTTTTCACAGTGCATCATGTCCATGCCTTTTTTTTTTATCTGTGGCATGCTTTATCACAGTTTATGATGTTAGAAAAAAAGCATCAATAAGTCTTTAACAGAAAACCACATCAAAAAAATACAAGGATGCATCTCAAGTGGACAGTAATACTCCGCATCTTTAAAGCAAGAAAGGAAAAAATTTTTTAAAAACAACTACCAAAAAGATAACAAAAATACAATATGTTGTATTAATTTCCTGTATGTATAACTGTAAGCTGACAGATGAAAGGCATTATTTAACACAGTAAAAAAGAAAATATACACAATAGCAGTTGTAAAAGAAGCAATGATTAAGCCAGGATGCTCTCATCCATCCTCTTTGGTCTCACACAATAGTCGATTCTTTATTTCCTAATGGAGTCATCATTAATCCTAAATGACTTCCTTCCTTTTTTTGTCATCGAGCTGCATCTATCAATATAAATTCATAAATTTACATAGATAAGCATACAGCTCTGAAGTGGGAGATACCACATCATACTTTCATTCATTCATTATTTTTCGCTTTATCCTATATTAGGGTTGTGGTGGGGTTCCCCATGCCCATCCAGGTAAGAACGTTTCGGGCGCTGGGCAGGACACCCAGGACAGGGCGCCAATCTATCGCTGCACATCATACTTAAACCTGTATAAATTCATTATATCTTATTATCTTCTACTAAATCCTACAGGGTCATGGTCCTTAAGGTACCTTCGCTGGTATTAACACCTTCCACCCCAGAATCGGTTAAGCTACCTGCCAGGGTGCCCACTGAATTCAGCAATCTTGCGGAGGTGTTCTCCGACAAACAGCCCAGGCTGTTGCCCCCACATCGGGAGTACGATTGTGCTATCGAGCTTATCCCCAATGCTAAGCTTCCCTAAGTCAGCTGTACTCCATGTCTGAAAGCAAGGCCATGCGTAAGTATATCGCCAAACCTCTAGAACTTAGTTGGCCCTCCAAATTGCTCTTGGCCTTGGGATTCTTTTTTGTTCCTAAAAAGAATGCCGAACTCCGTCCCTGCATTGATTATCAGGGACTGAATCAAGTCACACGCCGCTATGCCTACCTGTTTCCCCTGGTAACATCAGCATTAGAACGCATCAGTCAAGTGACCATATTTACAAAGCTTATTCTTCGTAATGCGTATAATCTTGTGCTGAGTGGTGATGAGTGGAAGACTACGTTTGTAATGAACGCAGGGCATTATAAGTACCTTGTGATGCCCTTCGGCCTCTCCAACGCTCCTGCCGTTTTTCAGGCATTTGTAAATGACATTCTTCATAATTTTTTAGAAGAGTTCATTATTGTTTATATTGACGATATCGTTATCTATTCGGTTGATCATGACACCCACCGCCGTCATGTACGTATGGTGCTGAGCCGTTTGTTAGAACACCAGTTGTTTATTAAGGCAGACAAAAGCGTTTTTTCGGGAGACAATCTCCTTTTTGGGATTCGACCTGTTGCCTGGGGGCATAGCTATGGACATGGGGAAGGTCCGGGCTATTTTGCATTGGCCAGTCCCAGGGGCGTTTTTAGGGTTTTGAAACATCAGGGACTTTAGCCCAGATCCCTTTTTCCCCCTCTGTCAACTTTAAATAGTGCCCTTTCATGAGCGTATTTATTAAATAACATTAAATATGTCTGTCAGCAGTGGATAGCACATTCAGTTCTAATAAATTATGGTTTTGCCTGAAAATTTTTGAATAAATAAACCTGAGCTCCGGCAGAAAAGCATGAATCCGTTTTACGAGTCAGTCGCAGATGAGACAGTTTTAACAAGGTTTTGCTTTGAAATACTGTAACTTTACTCCCGATACTGGCGAAAAAAAATCTGTCTCCCTCACACACACACACACACACACACACACACACGCACACACAGAGCTTAGAAGCACAAACAGCTGATGGTGACTCCATCGTTCAGTCCCACTGCTGGAGGAGAAGCTGCAGAAAAGCTGCTCATTTGATTTGGGGCTACTGACAAAACACCCGGGGCTGTAGCCCCGAAAGCCCAGCTCTTACGACACCCCTGGCCAGTCCCCACCACCGTTCGTGAGGTACAACGCTTTCTGGGTTTTGCAAACTTCTATCAAAAATTCACACATGGGGTCGGGGTGGTACTGGCCCATCCCACCGGTAGCTGATCTCTGCTTCGACCGGTTGCTTTTTTTCGTGCAAACTCTCGGTGGCAGAATGCAGATATGCCTTTGGGGATCGGGAGCTGTTAGCTGTAAAATTAGCCCTTGAGGAGTGGAGGCACTGGCTAATTGGCACCGCCACACTGTTTTCCATGACAGACCATAAAAACCTATAGTATTTCAAAAGGACCCATTGGTTAAACGCCTGTCACGCGCGCTGGTCGTTATTCTTTAACAGCTTTAATTTTGTCATCTCGTTCAGACCAGGTAGCTCCAATGCAGCCGCGGATGCGTTATCGTGCATATATGAGGATGATACTCTGGACTCCGATTGTCTCCGCCCCATCCTACCTCCCACTTGCTTCGTTAATGTGGTCTGCTGGAATGTGGATAGGGACATTTGCAGAGCGGTACGTAACATGCGTTGTCCCACCCAATCGTCCCAAGGGGTTGTTTTATGTGCCCTCCGCCTTCCGCAGTCGACTGATTACATGGGCCAACACTGCGTTGTGTACCAGACACATTGGAGTCACACCTACTATCCAGATCCTGCACATAAAGTATTGGTGGGAGAGCCTTCAAAAGGACAAGAACAATTTCATCAGGTCGTTTTCGATCTGCGCTGCGTGCAAGATGCCCGAATCCCTGCCCGTGGGCAAGCTGGTTCCGTTGTCCATTCCGGGTCGGCCATGGTCTCATGTTGTCACTCACGCTCCCTCTGTTGTGCACTCTGGTTAGGTAATGTCACCTGTTTCCTCTAGTTGCTGTCCATCACCGTGATTTGTCATTTCTGGTTCTAGGGCTTTTAAGCTCAGTTTCCGGGTTTTATCCTCGCTTCGTATCACGCCCACTTCGCATGTGTTCTCTCTCTCGGATTATCCTACTGTGTGTATTTTGTTCTCTCCGGTGGACGATCGTCTTCATCGCGAGCTACGCAGGTTGCCAGTTTTTCATCTCTGCGGTAGTTCGTTTCTTGGTTTTCTCCGCACTGTTTTTGTTTTTTCCACTATTGTTGGATGTCTATACCTTTGTCCTAATAAACTGCATCGGATTTGTGTGAAGTGTGCAGTCCTTTACTACGGCGCTTACAGATACGACGTCAATGACATGGACGCGTCTCAATCCATGGATCAGATGCATGCACTTCGTGAGCAAGGGCGCTTCCTCGGCGAACTACGGCAGGAAATGCTTGAACTTTCTAAGGCAATAGGATCCATCTTGGAGGGTCAGGAACGGTTGGAACGCGGATTTCTTCAGCCCACCGGCACTGCCACCTCCACTGCGTCTTCCGATGCTTCCGGTTTTTCGGCCACAATCAGTTTGGCGGTATCCCCGCTTACGGTAGCTGAACCAGAGAGATTTGATGGAGATCCCAAGGTCTGTGAGTTAGTCCTGCTACAATGTTCTATGTATTTCGCTAATCGTCCACCTGCTACCAATGAACAGAAAATAGTGTTCTTAATTTCGCGCTTGCACAGACGCGCTGGCAACTGGGGTTCTGCGGTATGGAACGCCCGCGGTGTTGAATCGCGCGATTTTTCTTTGTTTTTTGGAACGGTTCAACGGCACGTTTTTCCACCCGCATCAGGGTCGGTCTGTGGGAGAACTGTTATATGAACTTCGGCAGGGCTCTTACTCGGTAGCGGACTATGCTTTAGAGTTTCAAACGCTGGCAGCACACTGTTCATGAAACAAACCGGCTCTTATCATGGTTTATCGATCGGGTCTGCGGAGAGAAATTTTGGCAGAGATGGTTCTAAAGGATGCTGAGATGTCCCTGTCTGAGCCCATTACAACCTCCATCAAGCTGGATCAGCTTTGGCAGACTCGGATGAATTCTCTATCGTGCTCCACCGAGGGATCGGGTTCCCGCCGCTCGAATTAGAGCTATCACGTCTGTTCAAGATTCCGTTGTGGTAAGCACTTCTAGGTGCGTAAACCCATGTTGTTTTCAGTTGTTGTATCTTTTGCTAATCGTTCAATGAACACCACAGTGCTGATTAATTCTGGGGCCGAGGGAAACTTTTTGGATACCACTCTGGCTGAACGGTAGGGTATTCCCACCACCACCTTACAGCAGGCCATTCGGGTCAGTTCTGTGGATGGTCGTCCCTTGCACCCAGAATCCATCACACACTCCACTCTCTCTTGTACCCTTTCTATGCACTACATAGCGAAACTATATTCTTTCTTCTTATTTCCTCTCCCTCTTTTCCCCTTATTCTAGGGTTGCCTTGGCTTCAGCGGCATGTCCCAGTCATCTCGTGGGCTTCTCAGGACATTATTCATTGGTCTCCATTTTGTTCTCCTCATTGTTTCAGGTACCTGGTGTGCTAACTGTGCTCAGAGAGTCAGTCACCTTCTTGTCTACCTGAGGGAGTTCCTTCTGAATATGCAGATTTTGCGCAGGTATTTAGTTCGTCCAATACCTTTTCTCTACCGCCACACCGTAATTCTGACTGTGCAATAGATCTCATTTAAGGTGTCAAACTTCCTAGGGTGATTCTCTATCCTCTTACCACTGCTGAGAGCCGGGCCATGCGTGAATACATAGCTGAGTCACTCGCTAAGGGGATTATTCGGCCCTCTAAGTCTCCTATTGCTTCAGGTTTTTTTTTTTGTTCACAAGTATTCTATTCTTAGGCCATGTATTGATTATAGAACTCTTAACCAGGCTACCCGCAAGATTGCCTACCCTCTTCCCCTCGTCCCTTCCACCTTGGGGAGGTTTAATTCTGCTACCATTTTTACGAAACTTGATTTAAGTAATGTTTACAATCTGGTACGTATTAGGGAGGGTACGAATAGAAGACTTTTTTGTCACCACCTCAGGGCAGCATGAATAATTGGTAATGCTGTTTGGCCTCACTAACGCCCCTGGCATTTTCCAAGCTTTCATAAACAAGGTACTTAGGGAGTTTCTGGAGGAGTTTGTTCTTGTGTACATTGATGATATATTAATTTTTTCTCCTGATATTGAGTCTCATCATCAGCATGTTTCATCTGTTCACCGATGTCTGTTGCATAATAAATTGTTTGCTCACGCAGAGAAGTGTGAATTTCACCAAACTTATATTAATTTAAAATTAAATTAAAATTAATTTTTGGACTATGTTTTGTCTGCTGATGGGTTGTAGATGGATCCTAGGAAGGTTAGTGCTATACTGTATTGGCCTGTCCCTTCAAGGAACTACAGTTGTTTAACTTCAGGGTACCACCCTGTGAGCAACGGCCAGTGCGAGAGAGTCAACCAGGAATTTGTTAAGTTTCTTCGAATTTTTGCTTTTAGCAACACTACTGATTGGGCTCGTTATCTCCCCTGGGCAGAGATTGCTCATAATTCCCTCCGGCACTCAGCTACTGGGTTGACACCTTTTCAATGTGTTCAATGTAGGGTATCAACCTCAATTTACGTTATGGGACCCTGAACCCATCAATTCTCCGATTGTCGACGATTGGTTTAAACGTAGTGAGAAGGTTTGGGAACAGGTTCACCAGAGGGTGGAAACTGTACTACAGCGCACAGGCATATTCTGCTGGAGACAGGGTTTGACTTAGTTCTCGGGATTTCCGGTGTCGCTCTGGTACACGCAAGCTACTTCTGTGGTTTCTTGGTCCCTTAACTATTTTACGACAGGTCAATCCGGTCTCCTATCATCTTGAATTACCACCCCAGTACCGCGTTCATCCTGTTTTTCACACTTCACTCCTTAAACCTTTTGTTTCTGGTCCCCTCGATCTAGCTCTTCAGGAGCAAATGGTTACTCAAGCATCATCTTTCCCTAATGTTTATTCTGTTTCCTCCCTGTTAGATTCGCGTCGTCGGGGTTCTACTATTCAGTATTTGGTAGATTGGGAGGGATTTGGCCCTGAGGAGCGTAGCTGGGTGGCAGCTGCCGATATTTTGGATCCCAATCTCATTTCAGAGTTTCATAGAACCTATCCTGAGAAGCCTGCACCTCGTGGCAGGGGTCGTCCGCGTCGTCGAGGTAGGTATAGGGCTGTCCCTTCTGCTTCTCTACCCCCTCTGGAACGGGGGGGTAATGTCACTCACGCTCCCTCTGTTGTGCACTCTGGTGAGGGAATTGTCACCTGTTTCCTCTAGTCGCTGTCCATCACCGGAGTTTTAATCACCTGTTCCTGTGATTTGTTATTTCTGGTTCTAGGGCTTTTTAACTCAGTTCCTGGGTTTCGTCCTCGCGTCACTTCGCATGTGTTTCCTCTCTCGGATTATCCTGCTGTGTGTATTGTGTTCTCTCCAGTGGACTTTCTGCGTCGGCGATCGTCTTCATCGCGGGCTGCGCAGGTTGCCGGTTTTGTTTTGTTTATTTTCTTTCCGCATCTTGGCGGTAGTTTGTTTCACAATTTTCTCCGCAATGTTTTTGTTTTTTCGTTGGATTTCTACACCTTTGTCCTAATAAACTGCATTGGATGTGATATGTGAAGTGTGCAGTCCTTTACTATGCGGCTGACACATGTAGCCGTGGACTTCATAACCGATCTTCCCCCATCAGAAGGGCTGAACACCATTTTATATATGAGCTATCGTTTTTCTTGTGCAGTCAAATTTATACCCCTTAGGGGCCTCCCGTCAGTGTTCAAAAGAGCGGAATTGCTTTTTTTTGTCATATTTTCACGCCGTTTGGCATTCCGGGGGGACATTTTGTCCGATCGCGGCCCGCAGTTTACCTCTGTGGTTTGGAAGGCATTTTTCGAAAAGCTGGGTACATCAGTGAGCCTCTCGTCCGCTTCACACCCGGAGGACAACGGGCTATGCTAGCGATCCCATCAGGAACTAAATAAATTTCTGTGCATGTTCTGCCACAATAATCCGTCTGGCCGCGCTATCTACCCTGGGCAGAGATCACACAGAACTCATTATGGCATTCGGCTACGGGCATCACATCATTTTTGGGTACCAGCCCACTTTTGCCCCCTGGGACCCCGAGCCCCCGTCGGCACCAGTTGTAGATGATTGGTTTCGCCACAGCAAGGAAGTATGGGTAAAGGTGCATCAGCGCATTCAGGACGCTATGGTCTGGGTCAAATGGTTCGTGGACCAGCGTCATATACAGGCTCCCACGTATGTTCCGGGAGACCGAGTGTGGCTCAGCCCCAGGGATTTGCGCTGTTGTGCAGGGTCACGTAGACCTTTGCCTAAGTATGTTGGCCCGTTCTGCATACTCGGAACGCATAGTAAAGTGACGCACCGTTTAGATCTTCCTTCAGCATGGAGAGTACATCCCGTCTTCCATACCGCTATCCTTAAACCATTCGTTTTGGGACCTCTGGACAACGGGTCGGTGGAATTATCCGGTACTAGTTCAGCCCGAGGCCCGAAGGGTACCTAGAGTGGCGAAATTACTAAATTCCAAAAGGATTAGCGGTACATTACAGTATTTGGTGGACTGGGAGGGCTTTGTCCCTGTGGACCGCAGTTGAGTGGAGGCAGACTTTCATTTGGCTCATCCGGACCGCCCTGCTCGCAGACCAAGGGGTCGGCCGCCGCGCCGGGGCATCTCACACGTCTAATAGCTCTCTTTCACCACGCCTCTCACCAGAAGGGGGGTGTGGGATTTCTCCGGCATTCTAATTGACGCCTTTATTTAAGGAGTCTGTCTATCATCTGCTAAGCTGCTGTCTTTTCTAGCTCTAGCCTTCCGTTTTCGCCTCCATCATGCTGCACCCTCATGGCTGCTCCAGACACTCACCTGCTGCACCGCGCTGCCCAGTATCCCGATGCTCCATGGATTCTGAAGCCTAGTCCCAGGGTTTCCGCCCGGCGATGCACCGGTGTTCATTTTTTTGTTCCAAAACTGTGGATTTCGTTTTCTCTAATTTTTTGCTTAACAAAAGTGTTCAATAAATCACCTTGGTTTGCGATTGGAGATTTGGCCTGTTCTCTGGGATTGGGATGCCATGATACACACATACTATGTACGAGAAATTTAGAGCAGCAAATTTTATTTGATTTCCTGTTTTTGTACTGTGATATGAAAACGGAGTACGTGAAATAAACCATGGAAACTCCACTCAGATTAGGATAGTTTGTGCTTTAGTTAATAAACTATACAGGGTTATGCAAAGCATCTATCAGATTTTTTTCTGGTACTTTGCACGCAAATTATATGGAAAACTGTTCAATGCAATAATGTGGCAAAGAACAGGAATGCTTATAGACAGGATTTTAAATAGTTTACTGGCAGTCTCTGTTGACAGCACTATGTAAAAAATTCCCTTAATGAGTTAAGTATGATTTCTGTAATATAGTCTTTGGTAAATATTACTGTTTAAATTTTGTCGCTGAATAAATACAACTATTAAATTGTAGGTGTGTCCTAATGACTCAATATCAAGTATATTAACACAGTAATGACTTTGAGATAATAGCTTTTTAATTCTGTTATCCCTTGAAACACTTGCCTTTTAGAGCAGAATTACATTAGTGTAGATGAACTCCCAGTGAACTTCCAGTTTCTTTAAGTTCACATGTACTAAAGCAAATCCGACCTCTTAGCGATTTAATAAAGTAATATTACATTTCATTTCGTGTCACGGTGGCTTAGTGGTTAGCACATTCGCCTTTCAGCACTAGGGATTCCCGGTTCGAATCCCCATCTGGGTGGAGTTTCCATGTTCTCCCCCTGTCTGCATGGGTTTCCTCCGGGTTCTGCAGTTTCCTCCCACAGTCCAAAAACATGGATCAAGTCACTTGAGTTCTCTAAATTGCCCCATATAGAGTGTGTATGCGTGCGTGTCTGTGTGAGTGAGTGTGTGCCCTGTCCTGGGTGTATCTGCCCAGCGCCCGAAACGTTCTCCCCTGGATGGGCATGGGGAACTCCACCGCGACCCTAATATAGGAAATAAGCGGAAGATAGTAAATTAATGAATGAATGATACATTTAATTTATTTAGCGTTATCATTCTCACGGTCAAGCTGATTCATGGCATTGTTAATTGCTGTAATGTATAAGTGCTCATAAGAATTCAAAATACATGTAGGCTACTCATATTTATTTGAAGAAAATTGTCTGTGCAAGAGCATTTATTAATAATATCAGATTCTGTTTATTTACAGAAGCAGACATTCCAGTGCATAAACTGATGTTCTTCATCATACAAAACTCTGTATGGATTGTTTGTCATTCAAAATAAAGTACATTTCCATTAAGAAAAAAGGTTCAAAGAGTAAAAAGAACAATTTTATAGACCTGGAGTAAAAGTAATTTTGGGGGTCACTGAGTCATATCAGAGTGCATTTAATGCTCAAGCTTTAAGAAATCCATTCCTGTAATAGCCAAGGAATTAGATTATATCATTCCAAATGACCATCAATGCAAATGCGTAGAAAGCTGGAGAGAAAAGACTATGGAGAAATTTTCACACAATGGATTTTTTTTACTTTCTGTTAAAAGAGCTTTTCTGGGAAATCATTTGCTATTTTTTAATGCAAGAGTTCAACATCAACTGGGTCAGTGAAGCATAAGCAAGGTTAGTTGCTGATGTTAAGTAATAAAGCCTGATTTAGAGCATGAATTCTAGTCTATAATAAACATGTCTTGATAGGGTACAAGCAGCATGTCTAGTTAAATAACACCATTTTTCTTCCAAATTGTTGTTTGGAATTAGAATTGTCATAGCAATCTATCTCCCACCACTATCTAATATATGTTGTGACTAACAAATGCTTACTCTGATGGATGGGCTGATTATAGCTGACTATATCATTTTTACAAGCCATAAAATATAATATAATGACTCAGTGGTTAACATACTGAATAAAAGTTTAACGAAATGCTATGAATTTCCATATGAGTGTGTATGAGTATACTTTACATTTCGTATTGCTTATCTCTATTTTCATAGAGATCCATAGGGATTTGAGGTCAAAGTTGCAGTGGAACCATTGTATTTCACAACAAACTTTTTCACTGAGACCTAACCATATGTCACTGATGTGGCCTTTTGGACTATTTAAGTGCCAAGACTTTTGATTTAATTTTATATTTGAAATAGTATTTTAAATAATGTATCAACACCCAACAGCTTATAGAGACATGTTGTGTAAAAGAGGGCAGGTTGCATGACTTGAATTTTGTTTTAATATTAAACATCAAACAAATATAAACAATTATTTACCCTAGAGTGTGTAGCGCTATTGTGCGCATGTAAAACTTATATTTAGGTGATGTGGAAGTTATTTTGTTTGGTGATTTAAATTTTTCTTTGTCAGTCAGTCAATAAAGTTTCTTGCTCAAAAAATAAATAAATTAATTCGCAGAAAACATTATCACAAGCCCAGGCAAAGTTTTGGCTTCTATTATATTAAAAGACAATAATAATATTGTTAATAATATACCTTAACAAATATATTTTTAGTATATGTATATAATTTTTACTTTTTGCCTTGCAATCAAAGATGAATAAGTAGCAGTACAGAGACCCTGCGTGACAAATTTTAAAATATAAAAGCTGTGTGAGCCTGCGATTCCAAATGCAAGCATGATTTACTAGAACATAATGCAGTGCACATTTACAAACATAAATATACACATCGTCCACACATGCAGCACACCTATTAGTTCTCAGAATTTACATTATGCTGTACATTTAAATGCCCTAAAATTCCAAACATCTGTTATTTATTAACAAGCAAACATCTGTCCATTCATTCATCCATTATCTTCCGCCTAATCTCTACTAGGGTTGCGGGGGTGGGGGGGGGTGTCCCCATGCCCCCATGCCCATGCCCATCCAGGAGAAAACATTTTGGGCACTAGACAGATACAACCAGGACAGTTCACCAGTCTATCTCTGGGCACACACTTACTCACACACATAAACACACAATGGGGTAATTTGGAAAGTTGTTGCATGTAGCACATTTTTATATACTATGGCCATGCCAACATTGATTTTCCTATAAAACATTTATATATGTAGGTATTTTTTTTATTTTTTTTATTTATTTATTTTTTTAAATAGCAGCAAGGGTACCTGTTTTAATATTTTTAGTAGTTGACAATTAGGTTAAGACAATAAAAAACTTTTACATAATGGAGATATTTTAAGACCAGCATCTTCCCATTCCCTACCAGTGCTCCCCACAGAAGGAAGACGTGGCGAGTCACCGGAATTCTAATTGACAGCACTATTTAAGTGACGCTGAGGCGGTGTCGGTTGCGTTGGATTGTTTCGCGTTTGCTGAACTTCATTTTCGGTCGTTGTACTAACTGTGTGTTCTTCTAGCCCTAAGTCCCTCGGGATTGGACTGCTGTACCTGCTTTACGTGTCTCGCCAGCACAATCTGCCGCTCACCTGCCCTTTGTCCTACGGATCGTCACTCCGCTCCGTTGATGCCTCGCTCCTTGGTTTTTGTCCCTGCGTTGCGCCGGCTTATGATTTTTTGTTCTGTCCCTTTGGTTTTCGTTTCCCCTTATTTTTCCATTTACGAAAATAGCAATAAACTCTTTGGTGCCAGTCAGCACACCTGCCCCTGTCCCACCACCGGCCGCTGGAATGGATTCATCCAACCCTCTGTCACTCACAGAACCGGAGCGCTACGAAGGGGCCCCAGAGACATGCAGCACGTTCCTCTTTCCTTGTGAGCTCTACTTGGCTAATAGACCCCCTATGTCCGACGCTCAGAGAATCATCTTCATCATGTCTCGTGGGCAGAGCGGGGAAATGGGCCGCCGCTCTCTGGGAGTCCCAGTCAGCAGAGACCCGGGATTATGCCCTGTTCTTAAATCTTTTTGAGAACACATTTGACCACGCACGACACGGACGCCCGTGGGGAGAGTTGTTGCATGAGCTTCAACAAGGAGATCGGCTCGTCTCTGACTACGTGTTGGAGTCTTAAGCTCCCCAGGGTCAGTCCTTACCCCCACTCTGTGATGGAGAACCAGGCAATGCGTAAATACATCGCGGAGGCCCTGGAGCTGGGCATCATCCGGCCATCTAATTCCCCAGTAGCCTCGGGATTCTTCTTTGTACCCAAAAAGAACTCCGAACTTCGCCCTTGCATTGATTACCGGGGTCTCAATTCGGTTACTTGCCGCTACGCCTACCCATTGCCCTTGGTACCATCGACGTTAGAACGCTTAGGTAGGGCGACCATATTCACCAAACTCAACCTTTACAACGCGTAAAACTTGGTGCGCATTAAGGAGGGTGATAAGTGGAAAACTGCGTTTGTAACCACTACGGGGCACTACGAATACCTGGTCATGCCCTTCGGCCTTACTAACGCCCCGGCCGTCTTCCAGGCATTTATTAACGACGTTTTGCGTGATTTTCTTGAAGAGTTCACTTTAGTTTACATTAATGACATCCACATTTATTCTCAGGATCTCGAGACCCATCGCCTGCATGTGTGGAATGGTTATTAGAACACCATCTGTTTGTGAAAGCTTAGAAATGTGTCTTCTTTCGGGAAAGAGTTTCATTTCTGGGGTTTGACCTGTCGCCCAAGGGCATGTCGATGGAAACAGGGAAGGTTCACGCCATCCTGGACTGGCCGGTCCCCAATACCATTCGTGAGGTTTTTAGGATTTGCCAATTTTTACCGTAAATTCATTCGCTCTTTAAGCTCCGGCTTAGATCGGGTATTCACTAGCCTTAAACACAGTTTCGCGTCGGCACCAGTGTTGGCTCTCCCGGATCCCGAGAAACCGTTTATGGTAGAGGTGGATGCTTTAGCTTACGGGGTCGGGGCCGTACTATCCCATCGCTTCGGTAACCATTCCCTGCTTCAACCGGTAGCTTTCTTTTCCCGTAAGCTATCAGCTACCGAACATAACTATTCCATCGGGTACCACGAGCTATTAGCGGTTAAACTGGCTCTTGAGGAGTGGAGGCATTGGTTGATCGGCACCACTACCCCGTTTTCTGTTATTACAGATCACATGAATCTCCAGTACATTAAGGGAGCTCGCCGTCTGAATGCCCGTCAGGAACGCTGGTTACTATTTTTTAACAGTTTTAACTTCATAATTTCGTTCAGACCGGGTAGCTCTAATACGGCCGCTGACGCCCTGTCCCGTTTGCATGAGGACAATACACGGACCCCGACAGTTTACGCCCAATCATACCTCCCACGCGCTTTTTGAAAGCTGTACAGTGTAACTAGGATGGAGAGATTCAGAGGGCGTTGCGCGACACGCGCTATCCACACCACTGTCCTCTCGGAGTGCTGTACGTATCTCCCGCATTTCGTGGTCGGCTCATCACCTGGGCACACACGGCTCTAAGTACTGGGCATCCAGGCGTCGCATGCACTATTCAACTCCTATGCAAGAAGTACTGAAGTCATGATGGTGTTCATTCCCTCGGATAGAGGCTAGCACCGTTCGCTCTCTGGGACCCTGAGCCCTCAGTAGCACCTGCTGTGGACAAGTGGTTTCGCCGCACTGAGGAAGTGTGGTTGCAGGTTCATCGGCTCATCCAGTACGCCATTTGTAGGATGAAGGGGTCCGGTTTACACCCCAGGTGATCAAGTGTGGCCAGTACCACCTCGGCCAGAGGAGTACCGGAGGTGTATAGAGTGGCTGAACTGCTGGACTGTAGAAGAGTGGGTGGTAGATTACAATACCTGATGGATTGGGAGGGTTTTGGCCCTGAGGAGCGCAGCTGGGTGGGGGCCAATGATATTTTAGACCCTCAGCTAATTGCGGACTTCCATTTGGCTCACCCTGACTGCCCCGCTCGCAGACCTCGGGGTCGGCCGCCACGCCGGGTTAAGTACAGGACTATTCATTCCTCTTCGCGGCATGTGCACTTATGGGGGTTCCCCATGCCCAACTACATTAATATTTAAGTACATAATTTTGAGACAAATTGTGAAAACATGTCTTTTAGATAGATACTCTTTATATAGCTAAACAATTAGGGCAACTATACAATCAAGAAACATGTTCTAATTATTATTGTTATTAATAAATTTAACACTATGCTGCCAGAAACCTTTTTTTTTTAAAGTGCCACCATTCATAGAACTGATGTCTTTCTGAATTTTAAAAATGATTCCAAAAGAAGAAAGATTTTACAAAGGTTTTATAGACAACTCACGTGAGCGTGACTCATAATGGCTGGCTCACTAATCAACACAAGATAGCACATTGTCATTTCATGTGTCATTTGGCCTGTGTTCTTTGAGTCATCATTATGAATCTTTTCTGCATATCTTCTCCTTTTGAGCATGTTTTTAACATATATGTTGTAAATCAGAGACCATATATTCTAACACTTTCTCACATTTTATTTGCATTTTGGACTATCATAATTTTTAAAGTTACTTTGTTTTATTGCTATGATATCTTAAACCAGTCACAATTTGACCACACTGGTAGTCAAGTAGCAATCTAGAAGTTTTGCAGGACACTGCTTTGCCACATGCATTTGTATATTACACTGCCAGCCAGAAGATTTGGGCATTTCCTCATTTGACAACAACATAGCACTAGAGTTTTACAATGAGAAAAGCAAATTTGTAACTAGTAAACTACTATTTAAGAGGCTACATTAGTTGGATCAGTAAAAATTATTTACATATATTTATATACACATGTGGCACGGTGGCTTAGTGGTTCGCACGTTCGCCTCTCAGCACTAGGGATTCTCGGTTCAAATTCCCATCTGGGTGGAGTTTCCATGTTCTCCCCCCGTGTCTTCGTGGGTTTCCTCCGGGTTCTCCAGTTTCCTCCCACAGTCCAAAAACATGGAACAAGTCAAGTGAGTTCTCCAAATTGCCCTGTATAGAGTGTGTATGCATGCGTGTCTGTGTGAGTGAGTGTGTGCCCAGCGATAGATTGGCGCCCTGTCCTGGGTGTATCTGCCCAGCGCCCGAAACGTTCTCCCCTGGATGGGCATGGGGAACCCCACCGTGACCCTAATATAGTATAAAGCGGAAGATAATGAATGAATAAATAAATATCGTGGGCGTCATATCGTGGGTGATATGTGTATCCAAACATAAGTTTTCTATAATAACTGAAGCATTCAACATGAGTGCTGGTGACGACATAGACCTCAAGCATATTACAGGTACTTACTGGGGAAGACTGACTTAATTCCACAGGAAGGCCATTCCAAAACGGAAGAGCATTGTAGGAATATGTTCTCATACCTGCAGTAATTTTATAAATTTTGGGTCTAATAGACATATTGTATGTTGCCTTTGTATGCATAAATCAATCAGACTAGGTCTATTATTGCTATATGAGCAACCCTATTATTTTCTTTACCATATTATTTAGGTGACAGTGAAGTAGGGACTACACTACACAGTGTGTTACATAATTTAAGTCTCATGTTTTTAATTCATTCATTCATTCATTATCTTCCGCTTATCCTCTATTAGGGTCGCGGTGGGGTTCCCCATGCCCATCCAGGGGAGAACGTCTCGGGCGCTGGGCAGATAGACCCAAAACAGGGCGCCAATCCATCGCTGGGCAAACACTCACTCACACATACACACTCTAAATTGGGCAATTTTGAGAATTCAATTAACTTGATCCATGTTTTTGGACTGTGGGAGGAAACCGGAGAACCCGGAGGAAACCCACGCAGACACGGGGAGAACATGGAAACTCCACCCAGATGGGGATTCGAACCGGGAATCCCTAGCGCTGAGAGGCGAATGTGCTAACCACTAAGCCACCGTGCCGCCATGTTTTTAATTTTATCATTAAAATTATTGAAATCATTGTTGTTAACCTGTGAGTGAGTCTTTAAATCTGATTTATTAACATATGGACTGGCAACAGTATTAAAAAGAAATCTCTGCTTATTTTGGTTGTTGTCTTGATTCGGGTAAAAATGTAAGTTGGATTTCTCCAGGAAGTTGATGAATAGGAATAACGAAGCTATAATGGAAGGAAAGTGCTTAAGTCAGTGGTGCAGATGACCCCTGAGGTGAGTAGCGTTTCAGGCTTTTCAGGATTAAGAGTGTAAAAGTCAGAAATGTGTTGAGGATCCAAAATACTTGAAAATAATTGCAGCTGCAACAAAACTGCACTCCTCTTGGATGGGACTCCAAAGTCCCATCCAATCTATCAAATACTCAACAGAGGATACACGGTGGCAAGAATCCAAAAGGGATGACGCTAAATAAATAAATATTGGGAGAGGAAGAAGCCAAATGATAAATCATTGCCCTTCTCAAAGTGAAATCGAGAGGGCCGGGCACAAAAGGCTTGAAAAACTGCATTAAGACACAACAAAACATCTTGATAATCTAATGCAAAATCTTAAGAGGACCCAGAAAATAGGAGTGAGTAGGATGAGTAGGATCTACTCAATGCGCTGGTATACCACAGACCACACCCTTTCATTATGTTTATAGCAAGTATTGTCGCAGGTGTATTGAAGGGTTCCATGTCCCACAGTGCCAAAGGTTAATAGTAGCCAAAAATGTACTACAAACAAGTTAAATCTGTTGTAGAACGATACAAAAATTTTGTTTTATGTCCGCCAATGGAAGAAAATGGGCCCAGTCAGTTATTAGTCATTAATAAACATCAACATGTGCAAGAAATTACATGACTCCTGATTGGCTCGCTTGCACAGTCCATTGTTTTCTAGATGGTACCTGGAGGTTAGGCTGACAGTAGTATTCAACTTTTCAAAGAAAACTGTTCAGAATGCAGAACTGATTTCTGCAGTTTGAAATGCTGAAAAGGGATGAAACAAAAAAAAAATACTGCCTAAGAAAAAATGATTGATAAGGAAAATGATGCTGATAAGACCCCTCATTAAGGCAAATCGGAAACAATATCAATGGCCATGTGCGACCAACGCCATGATGCAGGCAGCAGAAATAAAAAAGGAACTAACAAAATGCTGTATATCAGATTTCAAGGTCTCAGACCGGTATTTCAGGTGAATTGTACATACCACCCTGGGGTGACTGGTGAATTAAAAGTTATGAAGCCACATACTCAGACAAGTGAGAAAGAAATAAGGCACAAATGTGAGACCGAGGGGGCAACTGAGAGGTGGCGGACTACCACATAAGGCTTTTAGAATATCCTGGTCAAATTTCAAGTGATTAGAATTAGCAGGTTTATGGAGACTGAAGCTTGACCCAGTGACACACCCCTCCTCTTGTGTACACTTTTTTCATCTTCTGTTGGGAGCTACTTTTTTCACGTACCCATTTGGGAGGATGGCGTACAGTCAAGGGTGGATTATTACACTCCTAATTTCACTATGTTTTCTTTTTAGCATGGTTTTGTCTGTGCATTGCCTAATTGAGTTAATTTGTTCTTTATCAGTGCTTGTTTGGTTTAATTTGTTCATTAGACTTTGTTAAATTGGAACACCTGTGGTTGCCTGTCTTGTGTGTTCCTTGTGTGCGTATAAACCCGTCTCCTACCTGTTGTCTCTGCTGGATCATTTAAGTCACTTCTGTTCAGACTGTTTTTTCTGTTTTTTGTTTTTTTGTTTGTTTGTGTGTGTGTGTGTGTGTGTGAGTGTGCGCGTGCACTTTGTTCTATACTGTGTTGCATGTCGGTAAAACCCTTATTGCACTTTATCCTCAGCTTTTTTGGACTTTGGTGTGGTTTGTATACCACACAGGCAGCAGGTCGTGACACGCTTGCTATTTCCTAAAAACAATGTGACATTAATTAGACTGGAGTTTTGGTTAAATGTGAATCATTTTTGTTTTTTAAAACCACATTCCAACTATGAAAAATAAAATATTTGGAATCTAAGTAAGTGGATGTATGGGATAAACCCTTTTAAAAGGACACTTATTTAAGTGTATGCATTAAGTCTGCTGCTGTCATTTTGCACTGCTGTAAGTGGCCAGAAAAAAAACAGAAAGGCAATTTGCAATGAAGGACAAATTATTTATTAAAAAGACAAAGATGTACACTGATTTCAAGCAGATAAGCAGACAAAATAAAAGCAACACCTGACAGTGTGAGAGTGGAGTTTATAAAAGGAAGTGAGACATGTCACAGAAAATACAGGTGAGGGGAATTAACAATGGCTAATAACAAAACTACATAGAATGACAGGCACAAATGCACTTCTGGAAAAATGGTCAAAAAATTCCATAAACACACTCCTAAACCTTGTGGACAGCCTTCTCAGAAGAGTTGAAGCTGTTTTAGCTCAAAGGGTGGATCGATCTCATATTGAACCCTATGGATTAGAAATGACACAAACTCTTATGTGAGTCAAGGCAGGTAAGCAAATACTTTTGGAAATATAGTATATTTAGCTATATTTATGCAGAAAGGAACACTGAGAACTTGTCTTCATGTATGAATGTAAATCTGTTAGTTCAAAAGTCCATAATGGACTTTATTTAACCAACACAAAACTGAAAGCAACATTCGGATTAAAAAACAAACATATAATAACAAAGTATTAGAAGAGATGAAGTGCAAGAAAGATTAGAAATCATCAAGCCTGTATCTCGATTATTTAAATAATCCCATGGGAAGAGAATACATCTTCATATGCACTTGTAACTCATCAATTAATTTAAATAATTCACATCATTGCACCCATACTAGTGCTGATGCATTTTCCACATGCACACTGGCATTCAATGAGAATATCATCAATGAATGGTGCAGTTGTAAAGAATGTCCTATCTTTAACTTACCCAAGAAGACATGAAAAAGGAGACTGCTTTGTTTAAGAATGAGCTTGAAACATGTTGACACTGAACATATCTCTTTATCCTGCCAAGCAGAGAAAGAGGGAGGGGAAAAAACTAGTGGCAGAGAGCAATCATGCAGTGACAGCATCTAGAGAGCAATATGCATTCTGTTTACCGAGATATGAAGTTGAACCAGGCTGCGAGCTACTTATTAACTCTGCTCCAAAGATTTCAACTGACACCAAGCAAAGATGCAGTGAGCCACGTCAGAGTCACACCCTTTTTAATGTGTCAGATGACCCTGTCAAAACAAAATTGCATAATTGCAAAATCATGCACAATTAAAACTATTTTATTATTATTATTTTATATATAACTACTTATTAGTTAATAAATGAAATTACATCAAACTTATTGCCAACTGCTGCATAGACTCACATGTAGAATTATTAGAACCCCAAAAAGGACTATAAGGGTTTTTTCAAATTCATGCTCATTTATTCAAAACAGCACTTGTAATCTCAGAGATTTATCTTGCATGACAATGCCTGACATTCTAGTCAACATTTTGATTTCAGTGCCTAGTGGAATTAGACCTTAGTAAACCCTCAACATTAAAGTGTAAAGGCATGTTTTTTCAATTCCTGCTTAAATTTGACCAAATACTTCATCAGTTTGTTAATCCAATCATTATAGCTGATAAAAATAAAAAAAATAAGACAAAATATTTTTAGAAGTAATTTAGTATTGCATATCTAAAAAAAAGAAAAAAGAATCTGATTAGGAAATTATTTGAAGGTGAAATTAAAGTCTTTTTAATCAGTGAGATAACAATCATTGTAGGAATGCTGTTTTATATAAAGAACAGGGATTTACTTTTAGTAATATTCAGTATAGATGTTTTAGTCAGTTGTGGCAGACTAACATGTTGCACAGTGTTACATTCTGTAGGTGGCAGTAAAGAGATAAACAAGGCAGCACAAATGAAACAAAGGAAGAACTTAAACACAAACTATAAAATAAACAAACAAAAGAATAATAAGAGTAATAAGAGTGTATTAGCACTAAAATACATGCTCAATTATAAAACAGCTAAAGGAGTGAAAAGATGTGTGGTAAAACGGTGATAAAATAAGGAGGAGCAATACACAATATAAAAGCCTAATAAGATGGATAGCCTGAAATAACAGACACAATGAAGCAAAGGAAAACTAACTGACTGAAAGACCCTGACATGCTCACGGACTGGCCAAGGACAATAACAACATTCTCAAAACAAAGGTACCTGGACAACAAAAGAAATTGAAAAAAAATACACATTTCAAAAAAGAGAATGCGCACTAACATAATGCTTAGGTGCTGCTATCATATTATTTACCTTTGTAAGTAATTATTATGATGATAAAAAATATTACTATTAACAATTCTATATAAATATAACTATTCTACAAGGGTTAATACTGGGATCAGATTTGTTTGTAGTATACATGATCCCATTGCAATCAATTATTCACAAACATGGAATTAGTTTTCAATCTTATGCAGATGACACACAGTTATACATTCCAGCTAAAACTGTTACTGGTTTCTTAATCAGAAGTCTTGAGAGCTGCATTAAAGAGATTAAAGAAAGGAAGTTAATTGATTTCCTTTTTTTCAGAGACAACTTGAATGCCGAGAGGAAGATGTTGAAATTCTCATTCCAAATGTTAAGGATGGAACAAGATTAAGAGTTAGTTGTTTTAGAGAGATGGCTAATGTTGGAAGTTTTTGGAGAAAAGCAGATGGTGAGATGGAGGTCGTTTTGGGCATATTCAGAAAAGGAATAAGATTTATAAGGGGAATAAGGATGCTGAGGGTAATGCTGCCAGGCATTGGGAGAAGAGAAGGCTCATAGAGGAGATTTGTGGATGCAATGATGAAGACATGCATATGATTCGGGTGACGAAGGAAGATGTTCAGGACATTGCAAGATGGATGATATTAATTTGCCATGGTAATACTGCAGTTCAGTGGGTCACTCATTAACGTACTGACTTGCGTTGTTCACTTGTATCTCACAATGGATTAATGCATCTGCTAAATGAATAAATGTAAGTGTAATTGTGGCATGAGGAAGCGATGAGGTTGCGTCTGTAAACAGGTATATTTACATTTATATTTAGTTATTTAGCAGATGGTTTCATGCAAAGCCACTTACAAATGATAGAACAATGTATTTTCTATATATATTACACATATATTTTTTCATTTTTTGTGCAACATTAAAGTTAGGGTGACAGATTCTTATATTCCAACACTGTCCCTTAAACGACCTTTATTGTAGTAATATATATTGGGATATATATTACTACACGTTTAAAGTCAGTCTGATTAAGTGCTAAGCTGCTATCTTTTCCAACCCTAGCCTTTACTCCTCGGCTTTAGCATGCTTCGCTATTGCAGCTCATTCCGCGCGGGGTTACGGTCGGAGTTTCGCAAAGACCTGGCTTGTCACGACACAAAGATGTCTCCTGAAGCGCTCATCACTACTGCCATCAACCTGGACCAACTCCCTGCCAGTCGTGTACCTTGTCCGGCTTTCAGTAGGAGTGACCCCCACCGTCACCCGCTCAAGGAGTCTCCTATGCAGCTGGATTCGCTTCTTTTGCTACCCTCGGAACGGGTGCGCCACCTCCGGGCCGGACTATGTTTATACTGCAGTAGCGCCGATCACCTGCTGGGATCCTGTGACATGAAAGCCCAGAGGGGGAATTGCTTGGTTTGATTCGAAAGTCGCTCTGCCCTCCAGGCTCTTCCTCCGGTAAGCGCCACCCGAAGGTTTCCCCACTCTGTGGTATTTGCCCGTGGTAATTTCCGTCAGAGGCACTAAATATGCTTCTAAGGTGCTCATCGACTCGGGGCAGAGGGGAACTTTCTGGACCAGAATTTGGCGCTACGGTGGGGATTACAATGCCACTCTCTGCCCAAAGCATTACCCATAGGCAAGGTGGATAGACATCTCGCAATGAAAGGGTGGTGATGCACTATACCTAACCCATTAAATTGCAAATTAGTGCATTGCATGTCAAACTAATTCACTTCTTTATCATCTTTTCTCCTAGTTCCACCATAATCCTTGGCTTACCTTGGCTGCAGCAACGTGTTATCACCTGGTCTGAGCGGGGGATTCTGCGGTGGTCCAAATTTTGTCATTCCCACTGTCTGAACCGCATGGTCCTTAAGGTACATTCGCTGACCCCTTCCACCCTAGAATCGCACATGGCCTCGGGGTTCTTTTTTGTTCCCAAGAAGAATGGCGAACTCCGTCCCTGCGTTGATTATCGGTGGCTTAATCAAGTCACTTTGCCTACCCGTTGCCCCGGTACTGTCGGCATTGGAACGCCTCGGCCAAACAACTATTTTCACGAAACTCGATCTTTGTGATGCGTATAATCTGGTGCGTATTAAGGAGTTTGACGAGTGGAAGACCGTGTTTGTAATGACCGCAGCACCAATGCTCCTGCCATTTTTCAAGCAAGCAGACTTTCATTCGGCTCATCCGGACCGCCCTGATCGCAGACCAAGGGGTAAGTACAGATGTTTTTTCTCTTCCTCCTGGCATGTTCACCCTACGGGTCATCGGAGGTGGGAGGGGGTAATGTAAGACTTGTGATTCTGTCCGTAAGGCAGAATCATTAGGCAGTTTTAGGAAACTACTGAAGATGCATCTTTTTAACAAATACCTGTTGTAAGAAAAAAAAAAAGGCGGGGGGGAGGCGCAGCATCAAATAAGGTTTGATGACTTTACAGTGTAGTTGGTTTTCTTCATAACTACTGACTTGTGATGTTCTCATTTGTAAGTCACTTTGGATAAAAGCGTCTGCTAAATGACTAAATCTAAATCTAAAGACCTGCGTCTTACAATACAATCCGTGGAATTTCACCGCCATTTAAATGGATGCCTCTATTTAAGGGACGCTGGGATTGTGTTAGGCGCGATGGATCGTCAATGTTGGCATACTACTCGTTTAAAGTCAGTCTAATCAAGTCCTAAGCTGCGTTTCCAGCCCTGTCCTTCAGTCCTCGGCTCGGCATTGCAACGCACCTAGGATCCTGAGGCCTTTTCCTAGGGTTTATGTCCCAGCGATGCGCTGGCGTATATTTTTTCATTTTAAGACTTTCGTTTCCTTATATTTTTGTCTTAACAAAAGTGTTGAATAAACCACCTCTATTTGTGAAAAGGAGTTTTGGCCTGTTCTCTGGGGTTGGGATGCCATGACACTGCTATTTATTTAGCTAATAAATGAGGCTTCTATTTAACAAAAGCATATGTTGCATTTTCCATTTGCATGTTTGTTGCTTTAGACTTAGGGCTTCAGAAATAGAGTATAGACTATTCCTAAATGGCTAATATACTAGAAATGTAAAGGAACACATTTTCAACCAAAAGTTACACTATTACAATGACAACTTTTATATAAACTAAAGCACATTTTTTCATATCACAACACAATTACATTGTTGAACCCTGCTTGCCTAATTATAATTTAGCATTTATGTGGATTCTGCATTAGGCCTGATAGATCTTTTTTGTTAATGGATAATGGTGCACCTTTTATTAGTTTCATTGTCTCATTTTACCCTATAGAATGGTGAATACTTCCACACAGGTAATTGCAGATATTTAGATGGAGGAATAATAGTGTGACAATTGACATTAAGCAAATAAAGCACCTCATATAGATTTATTAGTGCCACACACAGGTGTTTACAATTTATAGTTTTCAGAATGTGATCAAGAATCGGGTTTATGATTGGATGGAACCATATTTGTTTAAACCTAAATTTGGCATTCTTAATGGTGCCATCATGGAAAGGCCAGGTTTGACAGTATTCAGTCTCCACCCCTTATAACAATCAGATAAGAAGACACTCGCTTCGGCTTGCTCTTTGGGGGTTTAAAGCCTTTTTATTCTGTAAAGCTGCTTTGTGACAATGTACTGTTGTAAAAAGCGCTATATAAAATAAATAACTTGACTTGACTTGACTAGTCTATTAGGTGCAGAAGTGGGAGGAAGTACAGTGGCACAGACTATTTAAACATGCATTTCCATTTGCTAAATACATGGTTAATAAACTAAGCTCTTTTTTATATGCAGTAATTTGCATCTTACTGCATACTTAATGGGCCAGCTTCACTGCAGTTTGGCGACAAAATAGCTCAGGTTTTGCTGGTATTTATAGGTACCAAGGTAAAGTGAAGTGCCAATGTTCTAAGTTTTAGACTCATGGCAGAGGAGGTTTTGGAAAGCACATCCTAATGCTTTAATTATTGATTTTATTTGTGTTAGTAGGGATTTGTGTTAGCATGTCCTCCTAGATATACATCCTGCATTGTGCATGAAATGCATCCTGAAGTATATCCCTTTTTGTATAGGTAAGGATTTTTTCAGGCTGACATGTTTTAGCAAATTGTAAAGTGATTTAAAGTGAGTTAAAGTTATCTCAGTGAATGGTATTTGGTTGTAAGGGTGAGTTTATGCTGAGGCATTTCTATAGTTTTCTGTTTGGTTTAATATATTTTTGTTGTTTTATTTATGATTTCATTTTGTAACTTGTGCAATTGTATCCATTGCTTTAAAGAACCATCCAGCATGACAAAACTTTATTGTAATGCGTTATTAGTGTAAACGCATGACGCCCCCCATAACCTCCACGTAGCGTGGACAGCAGTATTATTCATTCATTCACTCATTATCTTCCGCTTTATCCCCTATTAGGGTTGCAGTGGGGTTCCCCATGCCCATCCAGGGGAGAACATCTCGGGCGCTGGGCAGATACACCCAGGACAGAGTGCCAATCTATCACTGGGCACACACTCACTCACACAAACACACTCTAGGGGCAATATAGAGAACTCAATTGACTTGATCCATGTTTGTGGACTGTGGGAGGAAACCGGAGAACCCGGAGGAAACCCACGCGGACACGGGGAGAACATGGAAACTCCACCCAGATGGGGATTCGAACCAGGAATCCCTAGTGATGAGAGGCGAACGTGCTAACCACTAAGCCACCGTGCCGTCCGCAGCATTATTTATTTATTATTTTTCATTTGAATTAGCTGGTGCAGCTGTGTTTGATTATTGTTTAATTAATTCTTATTTCCTGGTAAATCTGTTTAATCGGGTTCATCTGTGTATCTAGTCATGTGACCAGCCTCTATATGTTTAAAAGCCATTTTTTCCTAAAGTTTAGTGTCATAATAATGGTGTATGTTATGTTCATGGCTTGCTGTGTCCTGTTGCGGCTGTGGCAGTTTTTACCCGGTGTCTTCTGCATTAAAGACTACTTTTGAACCACCTTCAGCTCTAGACTTTGTCCTTAACAACAGTTGATTGTAACAACAGTTCTCACATTTCCAATAGTGTACTGTAGACAGCGCCATCAAGGTCATAAGACTCAGGAGCCATCTGAAGCCAATAATTGATTGATCTTTAGGATTGCAGACCCTGCGACATTATCATCCATACAATGCATTTGTTTAGAGGGGCACTTTTGTTTCCTCTCAAAATATGTGAAAAATAAGATCAGGCTTTGCTTTAAACATTTGTAGGAGGTTAGGAAATAAGGAAATGAAGAAAAAGAAACACTCATGTACTGTATATTATGGTTGTTTTTTTTTTTAAATATGCAATCTACATGGCAGTGCATAACTATGTGTTCTTTTATGTTGTGTTGTTCAGAGCTTGGTATCACAAAGTACGGAACTAAAGTAGAATGGCTTACTCTGTGGATACATTTGTGCCATTAGCTCTGAACACAGCAGCCGTTAGCAGGCCACAATGAGGTTTCACAGGAAGTACACACACTCATTGAGACACAACTAATACAAGCATTTAGGAATGTTTAAAGACTGAAGCAAATGTACTTAAGTGTATTTGGTCTTGTGTCCGAATTATTATTCTGATCTAAATTGGTTGTGGGCACCGCATAGTAGTCAGACTGGTCTGATCTTGGTTAAGCCATGCATTCACACAGGTGATTAAGTGCTCTCAATATGCTACTATCTGAATTGTGTGTACTAATTAACACATGCAAACAAATCCTAATTGCCGGCTGTTAATGGCCCATAGGCTTATCTCAACATTCATCACAGCTCCTGTTTAATTATGGAAGCAAAGCTAAAATGCATATGATTGATGGTGCTGTTACTTAGAAACATAAACACATGTAAAAATTGAGCTCCATCAAATTTCACCTAATGAAAATTAAATACTAAAAATTAACTGTGACTGCTGAGAGCAAAATCTCTTGTGAAAGATGGTTCCATCAACAAAAGATGTTATTATAGAGAGCAAATGTATATGTAGCTTATTATTAAATATAAAACCATTTCAGACCAATACCTTTTTTAAAGTCTGAAAAAAACATCTAATATGACTGGACAGATACTCATAGGACAGGGCTCCAATCTATCACAAGCAAAATATTGTTGGAATTTTTGTTTTTCTCCACCCATCCAACCCTGGCGATGTTCAAGTTTTTTAATCTCCATTTCAGTCCTCAACGTTGTCTGGGCACCTTTTGTTTTCGTTACTGGTAGACATTGCATCAGCATCTGTCTCCACTCAGATACTCATGCCTTTATCTCTTGTCACCGTGGACATTGTTGCCTTCATCCACCTGCTCCTGTAGTCACTCTGCCTCCTGGTTTCTCATTCATAATCTTTTTACTCCTCTAGCTTCTCCATCTACTTCACTCTCCCCTGCACTGCACTAAGTCCATCACTTCACCCACCGGCTCCGCAAATGCCTCTGCCACCATCGCCTCCTGTCATCTGCATGCTGCAAAGAGAATCAGTGCTGGATGGATTTTTGGAATAGATTTTTGGATGTGGGACAGGTTGGACTAGTACACTTTTAACAAATATTATATTATTTTAATATACATATATAATATATGAATTCAGGTGTTTTATCACATGTATAAACTAATTTACCTACACATTATTTTGTCTGTTTATTTAATGGTTAATGGTCAAAAATCATCAGTGGAATCATCAGTGGAAATTTAGGGTGGAAGGGAAGATAGATTTATCTCTTTTGTTACAGCTCAGTACAAGTGTAAAGCAAAATGGCATGAATAGTTACAGATGATAGTCATAATAAAAACAAGCCTTTTGTTAAGAAAAGATCTTTGTTTGCACCAAACAGAAATCAAAATCAGAAATTTCTAGCTGTAATGAACTGCTGTACCATTCTATAACTTAACAAACATTTTGACGAAACGTTTAAAAGAGATGTTGCATTTGAGTGTGTTACAATCACCATTGTAGCAATTTAGTTCATAAAAATTCCCTTGTTTACATTGGTACAATTGAAAGCATGAAAGCATTTAGCATTAATTAATTAATTAATTAATTAATTAATTAATTAAATTTTGCATTTATTCCGCTGTGGCAGTCCACACACCAATTCCCAAAAATTGGTGTGTGCCCCTATGAATGTAGTCCACAGCTCTGACTCCAGTTCAGAGCAGGCAGTTATTTGACTACTGTGGCTATGTGTTAAGAAGTATTTTTTTATTACTAAGCTGAGTGCCCAAAGTGGTACCAGAACCAGACAATGGATGAGGCTCTGACAACAGAGCTTGATCCAGGTGAGTGTTGTGTACAGTGTTCTAATATTCTTTTGTTTTACAGATTATATTGCAGTTTTGGGATGCACCCAAGCCAGGCCCACAATCATACTACATGCCACCACTTCAGGAATGACCTTTTCCTGACAGGGGATGTTGGTTTTGGGTCAGAATATCGAACTTCAGCTGGAGGGGAATATGTTATGGTGGACCTGCTATCAAACATGTATTCAGTGAATGAAAGACAAAGTCAAAAAAACAGTTTAAGTAATAACCCTCACCTGGAATATTGGCTTTGTGTCTATGCAGGTGAGTAGGTGAAAAGGGTGGTGCTCAAGTTCACATGCCAGCCTATAATACTGAACTGTATGTATAAAATTGTGATGTGCAAAATTGTGATGATCTTGTTTCCAATCCCTATTGTGTTCAGGCACATTACAGTGGTATTTAATGGTCAAAAAATATGGTCAAAATAGTCCAAAACTCTTAACAGTTAGGATCACTTTGTACAAAACATGTCTGCAATTTTTAATATCTATAACAAATGTTATTGCATGAATTATTTTTAATAAAAAATCAAGGGGTTTGGTTCTGTGAAACACAGTTATTCTAGTTTCATCAGAGAAGGGGTCAAATATAAGACAGTAAAGGAAACAATGTTAAGCAGAAAAATATTTTCATTGTTCTTTAGATGAAAGCTTTGTTCTGCAACAGGGAATCAGAAACAGAAAACGGGTTTACCAGAACAAATAAAGCCAGATTGGCTCGATAAAGATCCTGAGGATTTGCAAGCCATTTCGACTACTAGTGTCCATGTACCTCTCTAAATGTTCACTGGCCGTTGATGACCAGAAGAATATTTTTGTTAACTTTTGACTGTGCAGTCGTGCCAGATACTCTGATTCGAACTTTCAAGCTCCTGAAGCTTGCGATTTTAGTCATTTCCAATTAAAAAATATTTTTTTCATTTATGGCAGGGATGCTCTGTGGCTGAATTGCTGCGTAAATTCCGTCATGGCCACTGTGGCCAACTCCTCTGTAAGGAAAGTAGATATGGACTGTCCTAAAAATCTCTAGAAGTGGCAGAAGTTGGAGTGGGTCTCAAAAGTTTTCGTTCACTAGTTTCTCACTTCTTGCAAATTACTGGATTTTCTATTTAAGCCTGTATTTTGCCTTTTCTTTTCTGTTGCTGATCCCTTGATATTCACTGCTGATTTTGCATCACAAAAGTGACCTGGCTTTCAGAAAAATCACTCTCTTCTTTACCAGCCAGCCTTTTTTTCTAGCCCACATTGGTTTAGTGCTGCAGATTCGTTTCATTTTGTATTTTTGTTTTTCTGTATTGGCGCAGTGTTTTGTTTTTTTCTTTAAATAAACTCCTAAAAATTAATTAACAGAATATGAAGAGACAAAATGAAAGAGAAAAAATGCAACTAACAAAAAGACACATCTGAAATTTATATCAGACTTACAAACATACAAATGCTCACTAACAGATCCACTTAGTGTCAGGTTGGGAGGGCTGGGCCACTCCCCCCTGTCACCCGTGTTTCGGGTTTGGCCTTGTAGGGCTTCCGTAGGTAGGGCCCGATCAGCTTGTACGGGGATTGGGTCCTACCCGATCACATGTGTCAGCATTAGCTTAATTGTTACTTCGGGTGTTTGCGGATGTGTTTTGTTTTGTTTGTTTATCCCGGCACGTTCCGCCGTGCCTTCAGCGGCGCCTTCCCGCCGATATTTATTTGTATATAAGCTTCCGGCACGTCCCGCCGTGCCTTCAGCGGCGTTTCCGCTACGGTTTATCATTAAACTGTTTTGTTCGCTTACCTGGTCGCCTGGCTTGCTTCCTGCACCGCACCGCGCTGCGCCACCTGATACTGACTTAGCGTTAAATGTCCCATTTTTGTTGCAATTTTAAACAGATACCAAAATGCCTATTATTTTGTAACTTTTTTGTTTTAAACAAATTTTGGTATAATTTTCTCCAGTCAGTGTTTTTCAAACACTAAATACAACTATTCAGCTTACTAACATAAGCACTAAAAAGCCTACCAGGACTGTTGTATATAAACATAAGTGTCTGTGTATGTGTCTGTCTGTGTCTAGTTGAGAAGCTCATCGTGGTAAACAGCATGCTTGCTATCAAGGGGTGACTGACTCGCATTATCTACTAAACTGAATGGTGATAATGATAGAAGAAGCAATACACTGTGATTCTACAAATTAGACACACCAATTGGATGTATGAAAGCAAGATGTGGAGCATTTCCACCATTCCCATTTTTTAATATCCTCATATCAGCTATGATTGACAGTTTCCAAGGAGAATGGGCTCTCCGAATGGGTGTCTTAATTATGGGTGACGATTCCAACACTGAATTTTTTGTTTTTTCTCATCTTTCTCTTTTTCATTGTTGTTCTTTGCTCTTTTTACTCGCTTGCTGTAGTTCTTTCTCTTTTTTTTTTTTTTAGTCATGTTTTCACACCCCTTTTTTCTTTGCACTCAACACCCCTAGATTATTTTCCTGAAGCTTTTTATTTATAACATTCTTAATTTTATTTCAATATTTTCCCCTTTTTGTGCTTTTTCTATTCATCCTTCAGTATTTCCTGCTAAGCAGGAAATCTCTGTTATGTGTGCATTGCCTTTGTCTAATTATTTGTATTTCTTTTTTCATTCTGTTCAATTCTTTCTTTCTTTAGCTTTTAACATTATCCCATCTATTTCCCTTTGCTTCTCTTTCATTACATTTTCTTTTCTTGCATTTTTCTATACCTTACCACCTTTCTCCTTTCCATTCATAAATCCATGATAACACAATTTTGTTGTGGATGAACTAAAGTGACCTTTACAGATTCTTATGCACAATGAACATATTTATGTGGAATTGACTTTCATCAGACAAATATTAGTGTTTTGTGAAAAGGCTTTCCAAAGGAATGCAAAGGACTGACATTAATGATGTCCAAACAATACATGCATTAGATAGTGTCTTCATATTTGATTCTGAGAAAAAGATATCTAGTATAACAGATACCATTTAGGATAATACTTACTATGAGTTCTGTATTATTAATCCATTATAAAGATATTCATGAAGCCTTACAAATTTTAACACTTGTAAAAAGCCTTTTTAAATGTACTAAGATGTTAGTCACCACAGTCATTAAGTGTTAGGATAGAAGAATATGCCATAAGGCTTCCAAATGCTACATAATGCATTATGATGCTTCATTAATTATCTGTCTTCAAATGCATTTTATTGCATGTTATTTTTTGCTGCTCATAGCTGCTAATGAAAAACCTATGTTAATAGATAATGTTATCCCATTATATTTTAGATTTTTACTGTAAACAGTGTGGAGATGCTGATAGTCTAGCGAATTGATCTTTGCAAAGCTGCATAGCAAAACTAACTTCCACGGATCCACTAACACTGTTACATGTTGCCCAAACTGTTGATTCGTACTAAATAAAAGAGGAAGAAGTGGGGTAAATTAGAGAGGAAAAAAGTTCTAAAATCTCAAGAGCAAAAGGATGGATAGACTCATAAACTTCAACATGTGCTGCATTCTCGCCAAATACCTCATCCCCACTCTGCCAACAAAAGCCGCACAGACACGTGATTTAGATCTCCCCGAACTGGGCATTTGCAAGCACGGCACTGGAGTAATTCCAACTAAATCCTGCCCTCTGTCACAGAGGAGTGCCTGAACACCAGCGGCATGATGTTTTTATTGGTTTAATAATGCAAGCATGCCACTGGGCACTAGAATGCAACCATGGTGTGGCTTTATGCACAGAGCGAGCACGCATTATAGACTAAGCTGTATTTTAGTAAAACCCAACATCTCATCAGTCATCTGCATTCTCTGGCTTATCTCACTTTTCTTTTGCCTATTTCTTAGATTAGCACTGTATTAAAAATATAAATAATAAAAACAAGCACAAAATCTTTTCAGAAACTAATTAAATTTTAAGTATCATTCCTAAGATCGTCCTTTAAATTATTTTTATTCAAATATATTTCATTGAAAAATATCTCATCAAAAAAATATCTCATCAAAAAAAATCTCTTACACGTTACATGCACTTATCTCTCTCTTTCATAATTAAATTTAACTAAATGTGATATATATATATATATATATATATATATATATATATATATACACCAACCAGGCATCACATTATGACCACTGACAAGTAAATTGAATGGCACTGATGTCCTCGTCATGGCACCTAATAGAGGGTGGTATAGGCAGAACATACATATATGTGTTCTCCTTTTATTTCTCTCATTTGTGTTAAAAGCAAAAAAAAAATGGGCAAGATATCTGCTAAGAAACCTTTTATAAAACAATTTTATGAATTTAATTTATGTTTTATTTCCCATTAGTTTTTTTTTTTTATAAATTAACAAAATATTTTGTTTAATTTGATCTTATTCATTATTCTATTGTTTAATTTAATGTTAATGATAAACAGTTTTCATTTATATGTAATGTTATTATTTTACAGTTCTTAACTTTGTGTTCTTCTCAGTGTAAATCAATTTTTAAGGTAGTTTCTTGCCAGTTTTCAAAAAGGGTAAAAGCAAGCTTTCTTTTGACATTTTTACATATATCGCTGTACAGTTTTGTTTTAACATGCAGGGTGCATTTTGTATATGAGTAAAAAAAAAGAAACATTTGTTTAGAATATACACCATATCTCAGCAGTGTGACATGGTGATGAAGCACATCATCCATATTCATGAAGTGAAGGCTCATTGGTTCAGTGCAGAGGTTTTACATTACATTTGCATCAGACACTGTATCATTGAATTTCAGGCTTTCGGCGACGGAAACCAACTGTGTTTGCAACCTGTGAATGAAAAGTCAGAAAAGTTTATAAAGTGATTTTGTGGGGCAATAAAGCACATGTTGCACTTTTATAGCACTATTGAGCCTGATTTCCTGCAGTGTTCTGTACTGTAGGTAAATGGACAGACCATGAGGTTATAGTGCACAAAGTGACCAAGTGCACTTCAATAAATGTTTGTTTAATAAGACTGAAAAAAATATTTTTGTAAAATTAATTATAATACAAAATACTACAATATGGTTTGTATGTTTCCAGTCTGTCAGAATTATTAGTTACTGAACTCTATAGTCCCATTTCTGAAGGGGTTCACATTGTCTTTTGTAAAACATGGACTACCCAGAATAAAAGACATCATACTGCTGTTAGCATATTTCATTGTTAATGGCACCTTCACACTAATGAAAATTACAAATGCTGTGGGCACATTTGCACTCTCATAATAGCCTGACATATATCGCTGTCTAACAAGTCCCCTTTGTCTTCTTCAAAAAAAGGGGGAAAAGCTAGACTCATCTGACCACAGCACACATTACGAGTGAATTTGATGGATATGCAACTCTTTCAGGATGCTACAGAAAAGACTGCCAAACACTTTAATCACTTCAATTATTCCCATGACTTTAATGACTGGACTCAAGCAATTGAACTATGCTTAAACTGTCATACTTGGTTTCTGGTAAACAGAACAGGCATAACATTGTTGCTGACAGGTGAACTGAATAACACTGATTATCTATTCATCATGGCACCTGTTATTGGGTGGGATATATTAGGCAGCAAGTGAACATTTGATCCTCAAAGTTGATGTCAGAAACAGACAAAAATAGGCAAGTGTAAGAATTTGACAAAGGCCAAATTGTGCTAGACAACTGGGACAGAGGACCTACAAAATTGCAGCTCTTTTGGAATATCCCTATTTGCAATGATCAGTATTTGCCAAAAGTGATGCAAGTAAGAAACAGTGGTACACTTTTGACAAGGTCATGAGTCTAATAGATGAGCTACTGTAGCTTAAATTGTTGAAGAAATAAAAATGCTGGTCCAGATTGAATGATGTCAGAATAAACAGTGCATGAGAATTTGTTGCGTTTGGGGCTGAAAAACCGCAGAACAGTTAGGGTGGTCATGCTGACCCCTGTCCACCACCAAAGGTACCAACAATTGGCATGTGAGAATTAGCAAACTTTTACATAGATGGTCAGGTGCACCCGAGTCACTTTCCTGGGAATACATGGCACTAAGATGCAGTATAGAAAAAATACAAGCTAGCAGAGGCAGTGTAATGCTTTGTGCAATTTTCTGATAGAAAACCTTGGGTCCTGCCATGATGTTATTTTTACTCATGCTATCTATATATATATATATATATATCACCAGCTAATTCAAATGAAAAATAATAAATAAATAATGCTGTGGGCGGCACAGTGGCTTAGTGGTTAGCACGTTCGCCTTTCAGCTCTAGGGATTCCCGGTTCGAATCCCCACCTGGGTGGAGTTTCCATGTTCTCCCCGTGTCAGCATGGGTTTCCTCCGGGTTCTCCGGTTTCTTCCCACAGTCCAAAAACATGGATCAAGTCAATTGAGTTCTCCAAATTGTCCCATATAGAGTGTGTATGTGTGCGTTCTGTATGAGTGAGTGTGTGCCTAGCGATAGATTGGTGCCCTGTCCTGGGTATATCTACCCAGTGCCCGAAGCGTTCTCCCTTGGATGGGCATGGGGAACCCTAATATAGTATAAAGCAGAATATAATGGATGGATGGTTATATATATATATATATATATATATATATATATATATATATATATATATATATATATATATATATATATATATATATACTGTATATATATATATATATATACTGTGTGTGTTTGTGTCTGTGTGTATTATTACCGTTTTACATCTTGGTCTGGTTACTCAAGGATCGTACATTAAGTAAACAAATTTCTAATAACAGCAAGACAAATAGGGAGTTGGTGCTTTTCACAGTTGCATTGGCTTTTGCATTATGGAACCATAAGCTTGAAAAATTATTAAACTACTTACAGTCAAAGTGCCCATGTAAAAAGTGGCTGAAAAGAAACTACAATTGAAAATTAGGTGCAGTTCTATGAGGTGACCTTTAGGTGTGCTTCTTCAGCACACCTAGTTGCTGTTTCTATGTCACTCAGCTTTTTGTACAAGCATTTAGAAATTGGTAAAGTGAGACCTCATAGAGGGACTGAGGAATGTCTACATACCTTGCATCAGATGTTTTTAATGGCACCTGATATGTAATCCAAAAATAATTCTACCTGTTAATGGAACTAGGATGTGGAGACAGACAAGCGCACTCAACTCTTTTGTCCAGGCAGTGTACAGTAAGTGTTGTTGACCTGCTAAAAGAAAGAGCAGGCAATGAGCGACTAATCGGTGACAGAAGCCAAGGACTGTCTGTGCTCGCTTCTTATTGGTGTGAGTAACGCAACTCCATCCTCGGGTGCTGCTCAGCAGAGCATTCATGGAGGGCAAAGGCTTTCCCCAGTGTCAGGATGATCGGCACAGCAGCTTAGGAGCAGGTAGTCTTTTGAGTGCATATGCTTTCTGAGGTTAACATCATCTTGCACAATAGTAAGTGTACCAGTGGATGTATGTTTCTGTTTGTAGGGCTCAGGTGCACATCTGAAGTATAATCAGGTGCTATGTATGGTATTTGAGGTGTGCACATGATCCAAAATAAAAGTATGGGCACAAGTGAAATAAAAAGATCAGTTAAATGTAGTATTTTCATCCATCCATCCATCCATCCATCCATCCATCCATAATCTTCAGTTTATCCTATATTAGGGTCGTGGGGGGTTCCCCATGCCCATTCAGGGGAGAGCATCTCGGGCGCTGGGCAGATACACCCAGGACAGGGCGCCAATCTATACACTCACACAGACACACTCTATATGGGGCAATTTTTGAGAACTCAATTGACTTGATCCATGTTTTTGGACTGGATGTATTTGGAAACCGGAGAATCCTGAGGAAACCCACACGGACACGGGGAGAACATGGAAACCCAGATGGGGTTTTGATGTTGTGCTCTACACTTTGATCATGTTGCTGTAGACAATTGCACTATGGCCCCTGATTTTCTGATAGGATGTGTTGAGAACATTGCATACACAGTTCTGCCCTTATTAATTCTGGTGTTTGGAGGTGTTTTTTTGTTATTTATGTGTTTCAATAAGTGTATGTAGAATATTTTTCTGAATAAATCCTGGCAAAAAATGAAATTACCACAATAAAATACAATAAAAATCCAAACATATTTTTGCTAATCTGTGAAATTTTTCTTCCAATTATTTATTGAAATGATCTATAAACATATGTTATTTTATTTTTACACATAATATAATACACAAATTATTTTTGACAAAAAGAGCTATTTCATTTTTATGTCGAAACAAAATGTCGAAACAACATTTACAAATGCTGAAACAACATTTACAAACGACCAGGCAGACAGAAAGTGTAGGTACCTAGGTCTGTTTCGCGGTGACAGCGGGTTATATGTGTTCTATGTTTTATTAATGTTCTGTTTGGGGGAATGCAGGTCGTAGGGATTGTTGTACGTTTGTTTTGTATGCTGTGTGTTTTTGCTTATTTGGGTGTGTGTGTGGTTAAGGAGGGGGGGGGTTGCCATTTAGGGGAAACATGTGTTATTTCTGAGCAAAAGGCTGTACTAAAACCAGATTTCTCCATGCTATTCGCTGGAGCATGTTTAATAAAAGAGTAATTTCTGTGAAATTGTCAACCGGAAGGAGAGTCTTTTCTATACTGATTCCACAAAATTAACATGATCAGTGTAAACAGGTTTCAACATTAAAGCTTAAAAAAATAGTTCTGGTAGATCACGATGTCCTGTCCAATGGAAAAAGTAGATCTCAGGTCAGAAAAGTGTGGACACACCTGATCCCCCACGAAACAGTTTGATTGACAATTGTCAACAGTCAACACTTCCTTTCCGTCTGCCTGGTCATTTGTAAATGTTGTTTCAGTGTTTGTAAATGTTGTATCGACATTTGTAAATGTTGTATCTACATTTGTAAATGTTGTATCGACATTTATAAATGTTGTCTCTGCGTTTTTAAATGTTGTATCGACATTTGTAAATGTTGTCTCGGCGTTTGTAAATGTTGTATCTGCATTTGTTAATTTGTTTTGCACTTCTCGGCCAACGTAGAATAGTAATGATGCTTTAAATATGAATACGAAACAAAGTTAGACAGATTTGATGTAGCAAAATTTAGCCACCATTTGCACTGTTTACCGAATAAGGTTTACAATAAATATTTTTAAGATCCAGATTCCTCTTTAAGGTTTGCATCAATGGTTCAGCACCCTGCCGATTATAATGGCCAATGATAGATTGCTGAAACTCTCTGATCTTCTCTTTTACTGGTGGATGGGGAATAAAGGCTGCACCAAAACCATAAAGGAGCCTGGAGATTGTTCTGCTTTACTCCTACATACACACCTACACATCCAAAACACACACACACACACACACACACACACACACACACACACACACACACACACACACACACACAAACATATACACTTGCACTAAAGCTAATCATAGCCTCCTGTGTGCTGGCAGCTAACCTCGGTGTGAACTAAAGCAAAGCTAGAGCATTTAATCATACTATTTGCTTTATTCTTTCTTCTCTCTCTCTTTCTTGGTCTTCTTCTCTTATTTGCTCTCTTTGTCTGTACTCTGTAAATTTCTCAGTGTGCAGGAGGAGCATGCCTTTGATTAGAAATAAGTCAGAAATTGTGTAATGGTACATGGATCGTGGCTTGGCATTGCTTCGTGTTGCTTTGTGGTGTCTAATCAGTAAGTCTATAGCATGCTATGTGATGCAAGAGGCTCAGTGAAGAAACAGAAATTGTGGTGCTATCTAACCCAACTGCTGTGTGGCAAAAAAATGCAATTTAAGTCTTAAAAAAGGCTTAAAAAATGACTTACAAATATGCTGCACCTTAAATATGCTAATGGTATAAATGTATTCTTAACAGAAATGTCTGACAGGTGACATCATGTGAAGAACAGCCATTGCAAGATTGCTCTGTTGTTCTTAAATCATTCCCATTTGAACCACCACATACGATTAAGAACTGTAGTTATGCTAAAGCAGTTTTTTTTACTTAATGTCACATGCTCTATTTAGAAACTTTAGTGTTATGTCTGTTTAGTTTTAAATTTTGTGTTCTACTTTTGCAGTCTTATTTTAACATAAAAGGCGGGCGGCACGGTGGCCTAGTGGTTAGCACGTTCGCCTCTCAGCACTAGGGATTCCCGGTTCGAATCCCCATCTGGGTGGATTTTCCATGTTCTCGCCGTGTCCGCGTGGGTTTCCTCCGGGTTCTCTGGTTTCCTCCCACAGTCTGAAAACATGGATCAAGGCAATTAAGTTCTCCAAATTGCCCCCTATAGAATGTGTTTGTGTGAGTGAGTGTGTGCCCAACGATAGATTGGCGCCCTGTCCTGGGTGTATCGTTCCAGCGCCCGAAACGTTCTCCCTGGATGGGCATGAGGAACCCCACCGCAACCCTAATAGAGGATAGTAAAGGATAGATTATAAATCTAAGATAATAAATGAATTTTAACTTAACAGTTGACAGACAGATAATTGACAGGTTTTTTTTGTGTACAATGTTCTAAAATCAGTTTTAAAGTGTTTATAGATAAGTTTCAGTTGTCATATTCCACTTCTGCCCAATAGTTCAACCTTTCTATTATGTTGCAGGTCAATTTGACAATTGTGAAATAGTGTTCATAAAAATGCATACAAAATAATTACTGTCCTATAAATCATATATAGGAGGGTTAATCATGTACTTCAGGGTACATGGTTTTTAGGGACATAACATAGTTTGAGAAATTGATTTATTATATTTATTAAAGGCTTTGTAATGTTTGGGAGTACAACTTGAAGATTTGTAGGTACTGGGTCTAATAGACATGATGTTGCCTTCTACAGATGAGCAGGTTATTTAAAGATTTGTTAGTTCATGATGCAAAATATGGTAAATGGCAGATGTGAATTAAAAATTCCCCCACCGACAGCCACCTGAACACTGACAAAAATAAAACAAAAGTACCATGTGACAAACGGGAACCAGATGAGTCTAATTAACATAATGTGTAATTAATTAAGAATAGCAAAATCAAGCACAAAATAAAAGCTGAAAAGCAAATGAACAGACATAGATCAAGTTCACACACACTCTGCACCTGACATTATTTTATTCTGATTAGGCTGTATATGTTTTTTTTTGTCTTTCATTTGTACTTGAATTATTTAAAGCTGAGTTTGACTCAATGGGGAACATTAACTGAGATCACAGCCCGTCAGAATGCTTGAAACCTGATGCTCTTACATGGACATTGACAGCAGGAGCTAGAAGACAGGAGATCCTTTGGTGACTAAGATTACGCACAGATGGCTAAACACTCGAGAGTGTATGTCCGAAACCCGTTAACCGACGGAGTTATAGTCATGTGCATGAAGGCAGGATGAAAGTGATGTGGTGATCCACCTTTCTTTCTCTGCTGCAATTCCAGCACACCAATATCCCATAGGATCCATGTCAGATAATAGACATTAATTGGAGGTAATTAACGCACCTGCCAGAGATTTACTGCTAATGATTAAGTTGCAGTCTTTTTATTCCGGGGGAGGACCAGCAGCGCGGTAAAATACTGATTTGTAAATGGGTGGCAGAACCATGGGCGGAAGAGAGCTAATAAATTTATAGTCACCACACAGTGAAATGTTTTTAGAAAAGGCAGCGGTTTCAAGGCTGCTAACCTGTAGCTCATGAGATCATGGATCTCCCAGTATGCATACACTAATACACACTGGCTGGAAATCTTAACATGCTCATAGTCCTCAGTACTTGCCTAAATGTGCAATGGTTTCTCCTTGTTCAAGAACTTCAAGTTTTTTGTATTTTGCATGGAGGTCATTTGTCTCTAGCTTGCTCTTTTTATATTACACACACACACATACACACACTGTTCAAATCATAAGGTTTCTTCCTCTTTAGGGAATTCAAAATCATCTGTAACAGACCCCAGAACATTACGGTAAGCAACTGAAAGAAAAATCTATGTGTTTGTGTGTGAGTTTGCCAGCCTTGTAAAAAATGCTGGCTGCCCACATACCACCCACAGCTCATTCTGGTGTATTTTTTTTCTTGCGTCGTTCGGCACCACATGTTCAGCTCATAGTTCTCTAAGAAAAGGCACACAGTGCATGATCAAACTGCACATCTTGTCTGTGAATCTCATTACTATACACTCATATAGACACACTTATTCTTATAGTTATAACCCTCACAGTCACTCAAGCAATCATGATCCTGACACTTGCACCTCACAGTCATTTACGTACACTTGCTTATACACTGATGATGCATGATGTCACCTAACACTTGCTTATCTACACTTATGTCTGCTCATGCATGTACACATACTGTCTCCTCTTAAATTCATGATCCACACACTCCCACCTTAAACTCATTTATACAAACTTGCACATGCATAGACACAAGCTACTTACATTCACTCACACAAAGATATATGCATGCACAATTTTTTCTCTTTACAGATGATCACACTCGTTCATTTACACTCACATGCCTTGCACTCAAAAAACTCACTATTATGTGGAGCATCAATCGTTGACAGCATAGGTAAGGTAATAGTCCCTTGCTGTAAAAAAATACACTGAATTATACAAATCTGTATTGTTCTTCACTGCACTAAATTGTATTTGTCATTATACTAATGACCAGTGTAATTAGAGACAACACATATTTGTTTTAAATATACTAAACTTACTAAACTTATGTTTTTTGTGTTTAAATTAAACTTATAATAATTATATCATTATATATACATCAATTCAATTGTGCAATTCAAGATTCAAGCAGCTTATTTTATCTGGCAAGTTAAATAAACTGTTCAAAAGATAACAGTCAAGGAGTCATAAAATGTATGCTTGAAATTTTTATATTACATAAAAATAATATTGGTTATGGCAGCAGAATTTCTGTCATTTCCTGCATATAATACTTATTATTTTAGGTATCCTAACTAGGGTTATTGAAGTGCTGAAATCTATGTTTTCGCTCATGGATTGAAAGTCAGTGAACCACTCTCGACAGGTGGGAAAAAAAAGTTTAGATTAATTTAAAGATAAATAAAAATGAACTTGATTGGTTTAACCACCTAATGGGTAAAGAACAGCTGAAAAAAATGTACATGCAGTCTGTTTGTCCAGGATAAAAGCTGTGATCAGTGCTTGATTTCTGCTATTCATATTTCTCCAGCCATGTATGTGCTTATTAAGTGCTTATTTTTTTTATCCCACCACACCTTCCACAGTCATTTCATTTGATTTGGGCTTGGCTCTGCTGCAATTTGTTTGATCTAGATCTTAATGATTGTCCATGCCAAGTGCATTCACTCTGCTATGCAAAGCTCTGCACAGGGAGATGGGTTCCCATGAGGTCTGAGCAGAATAGGGCGCTATAATTACCAGACAGACCTGCTTTCCGTTGCTGTCCCCAATTTACGTTTGTTATCTGGCCACGTTTTAAGCTGAGCCTCAGCGTGCGCTGAAATAAAGATAGAAATCAGAAAGCGTATCGACACCCCTCACTCACCAGCACTACCTTATGGTCAGAATCCATAATCAGAGTGTGTGGAACATCGGGAGAGAGAGAAAAGCACTTCAACAGATGCTACAAAATTCTGTCAACCTTTCATTTCACTTTCTCAATTAAAAAACAAAAAAACTAAGCAGATGCAATAAAAATAAACAGTCTGAGAATAAAGAAAGAGTCTAAGAAAATAAACATTGATGAATGGCCAATGTAAGAAAACTATTTAAGAATCAAAATAAATGTCAAGATATTTTGTAAAAAAATTTGAACAAAGAGAAAATCAAAGATAACTGATGAACAACAAGATGGATGAATATAAGACTAAAAGAAAACATTATTAAACGATTTCTCTAAATGAAAAGAAAACATGAGAAGATGAAGAGTAAAACATATCAGAAGTTACAATAGGAAAAATAATGAGTGAATGTAAAATTAACTGAAAAAAAAAACTGGAGATACACTTTATTAGGTTCACCTCTTGTTTCTTACATGTTTCTTTTTCCATGACAATGCACTTTTTAGTTGTACAACTATAGACTGAAGGTTACCTGTTTCTCTACATACTTATTTAGTCTTTTTTATAATCACCTATAAAAATCAGCACATCTCTACAACTTTATCATGACCACCACGATCGTTATAAAAATGGATTTTTTTCAGCACTATGCTGACACTACCATAATGCTGGTGTGATACTGTGTGTTTGTTAGAAGAGCAGGAATAGTGCTTTTACCTGGACATCAGTTTTATCTGTTTCGTCCAGTCTGCGTCTCTGTTTCATTAGTCTCTGTTAATTGGTTAATCACTCCTAGTTCATTTGCTTATGGCTTATGATCACACTTAGCTGTGTGTTTCTATCACAATTTCTCCTTATACCTTTTTAAACCCAACTCACCTGTTCATTACCATCCGACCATTAAATAATTCATCCTGTTTGCTTGCGCATCTGTGTTTGTTTTCCACTATGTTTCCTGTATAAACGATGTTAAACTTGCAAGAACACCGTAAGAATTTTTTTAGGGGTGGCGGATTGCCCCCCCTGGAATTGTTTAGCATCTGTCCCCACGCACAAACTCTCATCTTCACCACTCATCTCTCTGGACGTTCCTCCTCTATCCTCCTGCCTTATGTGCCTTTGTGGTTCTTCATTCACCTGCTTCCCTCATCATTTCGCCACCTGCTCCTATCACACTCGCTGCACCATCTACTTTACTCCCCTCTGTACTGTGGTCACTCTTATGACTGGTTCCGCAGTCACCTCTGCCCCATCTCTTCCAGTGAATCTGTAATCAATGAAAGTTAACTTTTCCATGATATTCAATTTTTTTGGAACAAGTCTGTGTGTCATTCTGTAGATGATCCCATTACCCATTCACCTTCTGTCAATTCACCTCAATTGATTCCTTCCTTTCATCCTTGCTCAACAAATCAAATGCTAAAGGTAAATATTTATAGCTGATTTTATTACTTTCTTTCATTTTCTATATGCATATTTGCATTCATTCTTTTGTTTTCTCTATAATTTCAATCTGATTGTATTTCTATTATGTTACTAATTTAGTCTATTGTCTTCAAATAATTTTATTTTTTTATTATTTCCATTTTTTTGTTCTTTTGTTTTATTTTTGTGTTAGAATTTATTTTTCTTTTTGATCTATTATACTTTCTTTCTTATTTTTCATTTTTATTATTTTTCATTACTGCCCAACTTGGACTAGTGAAGGCACACAATAAGTGATGGTGTAGCAACTCATTTAAATCCCACTGCTGTACCTCATCCAAAACGAGTGACAAGCTCAGTAATGAGCTTCACCTCCAGCACACACTGCTGTTCCACTTTAATGTGATTGTGACGCTGCTTTCATTTTCTTTTCTACTGCTTACGAAAGAGGTACAGTTGTTGCATTCTAACAGAACTTTAGTCAGCAGTATTTAAGTTTTCACCTATCATAGGTTAGTTTAAAGTTCTAAAAAATCACTTTTTATGTAACTGACTTGATAGTTATAACACAGTTGGTTATATTGGACTTTCACAATAAAATATTCTGCTTATGGCACCAATACTTCCACAGACGACTGGAGCAGCAGAGTAAGCCACAGAATCACAGGAAAAGCATCCATATGTACATAATTAACCATGCAAATGTGGGATTCTAAACATCATACATTCATTGCATCTTTATTCCATTTATCCTTACAATCCTGGAAATGATGTTACTAATGAGGATCATTTAGCATATACGATCAAAACGCACCAACAATGTGCAAAGTGAGAAAGAGCTGTCGGTTACAGGAATTGACATTTTGAGGCAAGAAGGCAAAATATGGACAAGTGAATGATCATGGTACTAACCTGTTGGGGAAATGAGGTTACTTGTAAAGTGATGAAGTCATTTGTCTATGTGGCTGATCAGAAAAGCACTTAGCATTCATTAAGGGATCCAGAGAAATGACGAGAGAGAGAGATACATTCAAAGGGAGGCAATGGAGTAAACATTAGAAGGAAGAATTACATTTGCCTTGGAATCGAACATCTATAAGAAAACTAAACGCCTGACAAATATGTTTTATTACAAATTGTTTTCCATGTGTAGAAATACAGTTATGGCAAAGGTCAGAAAACATATATTTGGGAATTAATAGCAGGTGAAGCAGGAGCCTTGGAACATAGATAACTGTAGAATTTATTTATTTTTTTAATATATGAGTATATAATGAGGAATGGCAATGGACACAGTCAACAATATAGCCAAATGTCGAAGTAAAAATGATCCAAATACATTGTCTGTATTAGACTGGTTTCTGTTATCTATTAATCTACTGTTTTACTGTTTTTACTTTACAAAACTTGCAGTATCTTTGTCTATAATGACAATATTTTCAATGGCAGTCTTTCTTGACTTGTGGTGTATGTTCATTTAGCCTTTTCCAAATTTTTTTCATTTCCTCTTCATGATTCACTTCTAAGTACGCCTTAACGCAAAAATTGTACATGTGCTGATAGTCATATAAGGTTTAAATCTTCTTGGGATGACTTCACATTTTTTATTTCTTTAATTTAATTTGTATTTATTTCACTTACTTTTTTGTCTTTCACATGGCTTTAGAAACTTGAGTCAAACCATACAGTTGTTCATACATGTCTCCAGAAATATATACCAGAGCATCTTATTGTTCTAATACAGAACCTTACAAGTCAAGAACTCGCAGTTATGATTAAAAGGGACAAAAACAGACTGATTACACGTGAAAAAAGAAATAGCTACATCTTGTCAACAAGTTCAAGTTATTTATTTATATAGCGCTTTTTACAACAGTACATTGTCACAAAGCAGCTTTACAGAATGAAAAGCCTTTAAACCCCCAAAGAGCAAGCCGAAGCGACAGTGGCAAGAAAAAACTCCCTTTTCTGTTGTTATTCAAGGAAGAAACCTTGGGAGGACCAAGACTCAGTGGGGGACTCATCCTCCTTGAGCAGATAAACATACATGTTTATCTGTATTCTAAACCCATATTTAGAAAAGGAGGATTAGAGGATTTAAGACATTGAAACAAACATCAGTAACCTCTAATATGTTGATGACAATACTCATTGAATCTGGACCAAGACCATAAAACACCATCCTTAACATTGATGCTGATAAAAGTTGTGGTAGTGGTTGACAGCTTTCCTCAACTTACAGCAAATAATCCAGCAGTCAGGAAAAATGAGACAGGCTAAAACTCGACAGAGCACAGATGAAGGAACAGAAAAATTCTATTGAAAGGATTTATCGCCCCAAAAAAAAATAAAAACTGTCCAGATTAAGGTATTTTTTTTTGTTAGTTTACATTTGAAAAAGCTGGACAATAAAAATGCAGGACAGAAAGAATGAGGATATCTATGAGTGGTAGTGTTAGAGAAGACTTTAGAGATTAACATCAGCCAAGCAAAACTGTTGAAAAAAGGTTACAAGTAGAAGACGCAACAAATAGATGAATGCAATCAATTAAATCAAATATAAAGTATCAGGATGCTTGAACTAGAGGTTCTGGAGAAACTTAAATTAAGCTACTCAACATGATGCCATTTTATCTCTTATAAATACAAATTAGTAATATGTCTGATTAGGGTGGAAAATACTGTATTTTAAATGGTTTGCAGTTCTTCAGAAAAAAAGGGAATGGGGCTATATGAAATCAAAAGGAAAACATTTTAATCATACCCACAAGCACTGCTGTAAAATTCGCTGCCAATAGGATGTTGTGAGCCAGGTCATCAAGTACACACACTGAAACACATGCACAAATGCTGTAAGAGGTGAGTGCTCCATGTCTGACCCCCTTTCAGAGCAGCCTCGCTGTGCTAAGCTATATTTATACCAGGATACAGAGGACCAAGCAAGGGCTGATAACACAAAAACATACAAAAGTATACAAATGGAAATACTTGAGGATATTAAGCAAGTTTAAAAACACTGTGGAAACATTTACATATACAGTAAGCCTGCTTTTTGCTCTAGATCGTCTAATTCACAATATGTATGAATATCAGAGGGTTACTTGACTTTATTTCAGCAAAAGTTGCATTATGCAAATCTTTTTAGGATATATTGTATTTTTTTATTTATTTCATTCCATTTATTCCATCCTTTTAGATCTCCCTTAAGGACTAAAACAGTTTCTTTCAATACATCAATTCTATTGTATGTTGCACTTTTACATTAGGTAATATGTAGACTTATGCTATTATAAATAAACTTTTACATAAAGCTGAAGACGTCACGGACGTAGCTCTACATGACGAGAAACTGAGAATCCTTTCACAATGTTTGGTTGGGGCTTCCAACACAGAACAATGCAGTGGGGAACTATGGCTATAGTGTGTGATTGAGCAGAGCTTGTGAATGCTATGCAAAATCTTGACTTGAAATTAAATTAAATGGAGCACTAAATGGAGTGCACTAAATGGAGCCAGGAAGCGAGGTAGACATCAAAATGGTAAATTAAAAGTACAGTGGTGAATAATGCAAAACAAAGTATAGGGACAACGCGTTACTTTAGTGATGCTGATCTAAAGAATAAATGAAACACAGAGAACATTTAACAATCACATGACCAGAAACAAGACCAATAGAAAAAAAAGCTAATTAACTAAACAGAAACATGAAAGAAAGTGAGGAATGCCTAGCACTCCTTACATTAATCTCCCCAAAAGTGTTGTAAGTGGAGGAGCACATCCAAAGACGGAGGTAAATGAGGAAATAGAAATAGGGACCCCGGACCCTGCAGGGTAAAGGCCCATATGAGCAGCAGTGGGCTGCAGAAAACACTCCTAATGCCAATAGTAAGGCATAATAGAAAGCGATGGCTAGTGGATTTTAGTAGCTGGACAGCACAGACGCCTTTTAATAGCTAAGCGGCATGGATCACTTTTAGTAGCTGGGCAGCAAGGAAGCCTTTAAGAAGGAGAATGGTACAGAAACTGTTTAATAGCTGGTCAATTCAGAAGCCTTTTAGAAGAAGAATGGTATGGAAACCATTAAATAGCTGGTTGGCATGAAAGCCTTTTAGTAGTCGAACAAGGTGGAAGACTTTGGAAGGTTTACCGGCTATGGTCGCATGAAACCTTTGGCAAACTTGGCCACGTACAAGCTTTTAACGGGCTCACAACGTGGAAAACTGATCACTGGCTTGAAAGTACACAGGTCCAGTTCAAGGGTAATAATAACTGGCTCAGTAGTCAATGGGTCCAAGCAAAACAAAGCAGTCAAAAAATTATTAGGAAGACTAGGGTGGTGAACATGACTAGGTAAACAAGGGGGTTCCACAGAGACAGGAAGGAGGAGAGGGCCCAGAGTGCGGAGCTGAACAGCTAGGCTATCGCCGGCTAACAGCCTCATAGCACAAAGATAGAATAATTAAATGACCTAGACTTTTGGGGCTAGCACCGGGGCTAACAAGCAGGGAAGTTAGAGCCAGAATATAGGGACATACTAGATTAATGGGCAAAGCAAACAAGCATGGGGCTCTTGCCTGAAAAGGAGAGAACCTAAGCTACGCCGCGATGCACGAAAGAGGAGGAAGCGAGCATGATACGGCTTGAGTGTAAATGCGACAGAGACTAAAAAAAGTAAAAATAAATAAATAAAAAAAAGTTTACCAGGCTGGACATTCCTGACTTCCTCATCGGTTTCCCAACAAAGCCGAACAAAAGTGATGCTGGTTTTAAAAAATGAATGAAACACAGAGAATATACAACAAACACATAACACATGACCAGAAAAAGAACCAATAAAAAATTGCAGTTAATTATTTAAACAAGACAGAACACAGAGGTAATAAGCTAATTAACTGAAAATAAACTTGAAAAAAAAACACAAAAAGACAGGTAAGGCATGTCTAGCTGTAAGAGGTGCCTAGGGCACCTGTTTCTCATTAGTTTGGTTTAATTAGTTTTTTAGTTCGCGTTTGGCATTTTAGTTAATTAACGTTCGGTCATTGGTTTGTTTTTGTGCACGTGGTCAGGTATTCGTCTATTTAGTTTCCGTGTTACCCTTCCTCAGTGCACGTCGTTGTCTTCATGTTACCTTGTGTTGTTTTATCTCTTTGTGTTTGGTGTCCCTACACCTTTATTAAAACCCTTTTGCCGCTACCTGGTGTGTCTGACTCCGTTCAGCTCGTTAAAGCGCTTCGGCTTTGCGCATTCCGCTGCACAGCCGTCCAATAGAGGTAAGCGAGTGTGACACTAGCACTCCTTACACACAACAGATTTACATCTGAGAAAAATATAATATGCATATCTTGTTCCTGTGACACAAAACACATTTAAACATGTTTGAATTTCTGTAGGCATGTAAGTCAGACACACAAACATAGGAGTCACGTTTTTTTCTTGCTTTCTTAATTTATCTGGCTTTTCTGTTAATTGATAAAAAAAATTGATCAAAGTGGGTGACTGCGAGTCAGATAAGAGATATGTCTGTGCTTATGTAAAAAATGGTTTCATACAGAGATACAACAATTATAAAGTTAACAAGCATCTTCAAGTGTAGATTGGATATATAGAACTGCTGCCCTCCCAGAAAGGAAATCTGTGTTGCCTTGGTGACAACACACATTTAGCAAATGTAAAACCAAAAGCTGGTACAGAGTGGGGAAAAATAGACATTGAACATATTGTGATGCTTCAAAGTTTGCATTTTACATTGCTGAATAAAACTTCACTGGAAGTACCACAAATCAAACAAATGAGATAGGGATGAAAATAATGCAATATTATATATCTGTTAGTGAATTTGTATGTAAAAGTGAATTAGTGAATTAGTATGAAAGTATGTAAGTCTTTAGGATTAGCAGATCAAATTTTTTGAAGGTCAAATTATAGACATGTGTTTTAATTATTGGGATGACAATTGTTCATTCGCATACTTTTTTTAAGAACAGAAATTTGTCAACATTGTCGAATTTTACTTTCTTCAGAAAATTATGCAGAAGGCAGAAAATTATGTAGCTTGATCCTGGTGACATTTCTGTTGGTCACTCACTCCTGGGAGGTTATTAATGGTAATGGTTCAATTGTGGATTTTTGCTATGCTAAGATTAAGTGATTTTATTTTTGGGCGGGTGGGATAGTTACTGGCATTAATAAAATGGATGATATGTATTGTACATAAATTATTTTTACATTGTAGAGTCACAAATAGACTGCGGAGCTTTTTGTATTTGATCAAAATGTAAATGTAGAGAAGACTGCACAGTACATAAAACCCAGTAAACAGACCCCAGCTGGAGCTTTTTCAGCAAGCTGATGGCATTCATAATAATTCTGTTTTTACATGAAGTACTCTGCCAAGCTGCAAAAAAATGCAGTGCCCACCATTTCCCATGATGGCTATGAAGAAATTATGCATTACTTGCAATTTGATGACTAGCACACCCATATGTAATGTGTAAAGATGACAGACTGACTACACTGGTTATAACAGTGATCTTAGTGTTACAACATGTTACTGTTGACAAGCAGCAGTTTTCACCAAAGTCCTTTCATACAATAAATTGTGGCAAAGCCTGACAAATTGAAAAAACAACTGAAAATTAAGGATTGCATGTGTCAAGCTGGCTGGAAACCGGTGAGTGAGTAGGCAGAAAACTAATAAGTAAGGGAATTAGACCGAGTACAATTTGGAAGGGAGGAAGGTGGAGAGAGCGTGTAGTATCTGTGACATTAACTTTTTAAGAAAAAGGTGTGGGGAAGGTGTGGCCTAAGGAGATCAACACCCTTCATCACGGTGTGTATAATTATTATAATGTTTATTATTATAATTATCTTTTCCACAGGCAAAATTGGCCTTTAATTTCTTTATTAAATTATGACATTCTAAAGTAAGCAAGATCACATCCACCACTGCAAAATGATTGAGAAATGCGACAACCTACCGTAATCATAAGAAAAATGTTAGCAAATGCACCCATATTATTACATCAAACTGAAGAAAAGTTATGCAATCCCTATGATCATGATTCCTGTTGTTAAATTTTGTTTAAATGAGATTTGTGGTTATACATATGTTTTTATTTTAAAAAATAAAATGAAAAAGGTCCAATTTTTCATGCTAGTCTCCAACATTGTATTTAAAAGCAGATTTAGAAAATTCCATCATCTTGAAGGAGAAACTTTGGAGGAAAAAGTCTTTTGACCACCACCCACTTCTTCTCATAGCTAATTGCTTTTATGAAGAAAGTAAACTGCAGACATTGGCACAGGGTCTCCATTATCCTGCACCCTGATGAGAGGCCAAAGCAAGAGAAAGTCAGGTCTGTGTGAACTTGTTAAATAAAGGAACCTAATTTCTCCCTGTGTGTTGGTAAGAAATGCACTGTCTGCAGCCAATTAAAGAACACAGATCAATGCCCACTCTGCTGCCAGTATCGAGTTCCACATATTAACATGAGTTTGGAGAAGATGACTTTTGGCTATTGAACCTTTTTTATTAAATATCATACCTCAGTAGCATGGGTGATACGAGAACAGGAAATATCACGCTGCCACTCAAACTACTGATCATAGCTGACTTAATTTTATTTATCGCTTATTCCCACAGAAAAAAATACTGATTATTTGAACAATACTGTGTGATTTTTTTGACCCTTGAGAAACTACACGTCTTACGTGCTTTGTGGAACAAGAGCTCAGAAAATACGCTAACTTCATTCTCAAATCTCAAATTAAATTTTCAGAACACTATGGATTACAACTGGTTTCATGTGTATGTACACCCCTTACACTCATGCACAGATTTATACTTAAAATATCTTGCATACTTTAATTCAGATTAAAATTTATCTGGATTACTGTATATACAGAACATTGTAATGTCATATTTTTTGTTATATTATTCTCTTTTCACCAAACACATAACTAAAAATATATATCATCTTTGTAGATTATTATTTATTTTAGATTAGATTAGATTATAATTAATTTTAATCCCATTCCATCCACATAACTAAGTTTTATGCTATTTACAGTCCAATGTTTCGTTCATTTGCCAGTTCAGATTTTATACTTTACTGTCACTTATACTAACCTTAAATGTGGTACCTGGTATTTGTACTGTATACTCTTGTAACACAAATAACACAAGCAGTTAGGAAGGAACAACACACAAACAGTGTTCAAACTTGAAAAACCATTTTACAAGGCAAGGTAGAATAGTGTTATAGGACTTCACATAGAACAGGCATAGAAAACTACTAATGGTGGCGTAGTGGTTAGAATGTCTGCCTTTCAGCACTAAATCCTGTTTTCATGCTCTCCCATTGTCTGCATGGGTTTTCTCTTGTTTTTTTTTTTTTTTTTGTTATCCTCCAAAAATTCAAAAACATGGATTTAAGTTCTGGGTGCTCTAAATGCCCCTATCTAAATTGTCCCCATGTAGTGCATGTGTCTGTGTGAGTAAGTGTGTGCCCAGCGATGGATTGGTACCCTGTCATGGGTGTATCCCCTCTGCACCTAAAAGTTCTACATTGAATGGGCATGGGGAACTGCTACACAACCCTAGTAAAGGATTTAGTGAATAATTAAGATGCATGATCCTGTGTGTAACATAGAATTTAAGCATTTCTCACATGCTTATTAGGTGAATAAAGTTCACAGGTGATATTCATTTATATTTGTAATAAGGAAAATTCATGAAAAAGGTTTTATGTGAAAATGAACAATAACACACATCAGCCATCTAACATCAGTAATGTCTCACCTTCACATTACTATATCTTGATATGGGCAACTTTATATTTAGGTTGGATGAGTCATTTATTTGCCCAGCGATGGATTGGGACCCTGTCCTGGGTGTATCTGCCCAGCGCCAGCACCCGAAATGTTCTCCCCTGGATGGGCATGGGGAACCCCACTGCGACCCTAATAGAGGATAAAGCGGGAGATAATGAATGAATGAATGAATGAGTCATTTATTTTAAACTGATTTTCCTGAACAAGTTATTGTAGAACTTATTTTAAATTAAACTTTAATTTGCTTCCAGTAAAATAGTTTCACACTTGCATGTTACCTTGTTTAGGGATTGAGATTACATTAAACACTGAGCTGTAGTGTCAAAATAACTGATGTCTTCTTATTTTTATTACAGCTTACAGTTTTCACTTTTTTTTCTTCTTTTTTTAGTTTTCGCACCAGATTTGTAATGAGGGGGCAAAGATGAATAATTGACAGTCCATTTGTTTTGGAAAGCTTGCATCTAATTAGCCCAGACTTTCTGGTTATCCAAAATGTAGGATTTTGCAGCGTTAGTGGACTCAGAGTGCTGAGTGCTTCTCATTAAAACAACTCACCTCCTGCTGAAACAGACCTGCATACACCCCCTACAGTGCCACCAATTACACTAGCACCACTATTTCAGTCCTGTTATGATTTGTGACAGGATTTTAATTAACAGGAGAACACAATTAGTTAAAGTTTGCCAATTTAATACTAGTATGATTACAACTTTAATTTTACTTTATTTACCTGTGTTTAACATATGAGTTATTTTTCTTTAACAAAAAGTCCCATGTGAAGAGTGATAATTTATTGTAAACACTCTTGTCTTCTGGGATATCTTGCAGTAAATAAGTATATAGGTTAAACTATGTGCAGAGCTTACTACTAATAAAAAGGCATCTAGTTCACTGTCATATTACATGAGATAAATAACATTTATATAATAATGTTGCAATTAATTAAAAAAAAGCTTTCACTGTTCATCACCATAGACTTTCCAACAATTAATGAAACATATTTTGCAAGTAAATAGTTTTCCAGTATGTACATACACAAACAGAATATAAATTTACTAAATAAGTCAATAAAGATGCACATACACTCACAAAGTACCTTTATCTACACCAATATATGCAATCAGCAGAGTAGTGAATAACATGTTACAAAACAACTCATTAATGTCTGGTGCTCACAGGTTATGTAAGTAATTAAATGCACAAGTTTCTTATTACCTTTGTGTTTAGAGCAGTTTATTTTGTTTTAGCAAATTCAGTTGTTTCATACAGTTTAAGAAACTAATCTAGATTGTGAATCTCCTTTTCTCTGCTTAAGCCCAAGGACAAAAGTTTGAAACAAATGCCTCTTGCTTTAAGCCCTCTTTTTTGCTACTAAAAATAAAACATTTTATTTTTGATGTCCTTTGACTACTGGGAAAATTCTGGGACCTGCTAAATGCTATAGGGCCTGAGATTCATATACAGCTGTAAGAATCACTATAGTTTTCATTACTTGAGCTTATACAGTACAATTTAGTAAAAAAAAATCGCAAGGCTATTTTTTAAAACATCTAGAAATTTAAAAGAACTTGAAAAAACACTGTTAAATTTCAGCCACATGTCTAATCAAACTTTTTGATACAATCATCAATCATCGATTGTTTAAGCACAGAAATAAAGGTTAAAAGACAAAAAGGAAACTCTTTGTTCCTTATCCTCTTCTCCTGATGAAGCACCAGAGAAGCAATATAGCAACACATACAATCTTACCATTGGTGAACAACAAAAGTAAAACAGCGTGTATAAGAGTGCTTTGCATAAAACTTACATCCCCAGATATTCACACTGTTTCACTTTCCCTCTTCACACATCTGTAAAAGAAATGCATTGGGTATAGAGTGGAAGCACAGAGTGCTAAGAGATAAAACTGCACTTTTTACTAACGCACATACAAGAATAGAAACATTTAAAAATGAACTTACTCACTATACCAGTGGATTGAAATAATGGACATTTAGACTGAGGAAGAAGTTCAACTTGCTGACTTTTACCAGGAATTATGCTAGTAAGTTTTGATACAGTTTGTTCAGCTTATGTTACCAAAACAAAAGTAATTAATATTTGTTATACGTTTATACAAAGTGACTTACAGTTATTCCAACATGATGGTTGGGATCAGAACACAGGGTTAATACACATCCCATGAAGCAACGATGGTTAACGGTCTTGCTTAAGGACCTACAGTGGTAGCCTTGTTTTTCACTACAATTGACTGCTAAAACATGGTTTGTAACCGTGGATTGAAAAGAAATTGTTAAAAGAAAATTTTAGTTCATCACAGTAACCCTGTAAATAGCCAGGCCTGTTTAAGGTTTGGGCAGAATGAAACTCTCGATAACTTGAGACCAATCCTAAACTGTAACACAGCCAGCTAAATAAGTTACTCATATTTAGACAAACCCAAGAAATAAACAGGATTAAAAATGCCCAATAAATCAATTTAAAAAAACAAACACAAAAAAAATAAATAATCACACAAGGTCACGTCTTCAGCAGGGACAAAATCAGGAACGCTTTCCAAACTGATCAATCCAATCGTAACTTAACTGTATTAAGAAGAAGCGCTGCTCTGCACTAACCAATTCTGTATTATGCATTTAAAAATGCTCTTTGAACTGAATGATTGAAACTCTGCAATGGAGTAACAGTCTTATGAATCTTCCTACAATGGGTAGAAGGTAATCTAATCAATTATGCATCTACACATGACAGGTACATTTTAACTAAGCTTTCTTAAAACTGTTAAGTCGGTGAGTAACTCTGAATCTATATTTATACTTGTGAGCACAAGACTTTCAGTTCTAAGTATTGCATTTTAAATATACATATACATATGTTAGCTTGATTCTGTTGACTTGCTGGGTCAGATTAAACCTACGTTCATCCGTACCAAACGTGGGGCAGTCACAGGCTTGTGACCTGAACGTGCCCAGTTCGATTCCCAGTCCAACAAAGTACTATGGCTGGTTGTGCCCCTGGCTCCATATGTAAGGCATAGGCTTAAATTATAAACACAACTGTTTTAATAATAATGGCTATAATGAATTAAAACAATGAAAAATGTTTTTTTTTATGATTTAAACGTGATTCCTTAATGATAAGCTAAATTGTTTATTTAGATGTTGCTGAAATGGGAAGCATTTCTAACAGTAATAAAAGTTCATGCAATATTAATAAAGTTAAATATTAAAGGCTATCTATTAAAAAGTTTTTTTGTGCTTGAAAATACAGAGCACTGGTTTTATTTAAAAATTTAAACCCTAAATGATGTGAGACCCTCATTATTTTCTTTACCATCCGGCCCACTGTTAACAAAAATCAGATGTCTTAAAAGAGGCACAGCCTTAAAGAAATAAAGTGCTAAACTGTAACCATGCAGAATATGACCATGGTTCATTTTTACATAGATGCAGGCAAATAGCCAAAAGTCTATTTACTTTGAATCATGCAGCAATAATAATAATTTCTTTACCTCCTGTGTGTGTTTGTGTGTGTGAGTGTAAGTGTTGGCTCTTGGGTCCCATGACTTGTCTGCAGCAGGCTAAAGCAGTTGATTCATTAATGTTGTCAGCCAGTGCCGGTGAGAGTAATGCTTTTATGCAGGATTAGTGCAGGGCCACCAGTGTGAGCTCTATGGGGAAATAAATACATCAAGGATCCCCCTCTCCTTTCCTCCCTCCCTCAGGCAGCCATTAGTCGCCAAGTCAACACCACTTCTGCAGGTATGTCCATTTGTTTCTCTGATGCATGTCGCCAGGGCTTTTTTTTTTCTGGTTCTGAGAAGGATAAAAACTTAAAGTTGAAGTTTTGTCAGCATAAAAATGCCTGTTGTGACTCTCAGTGCCTGATTACATAGGAGTGACAGAATGATTATTGAGATGTGTGGTAGATGAATGCTTTTGGTTTTAATTCGTTCTAAAGGAACCAGCGTTCAATGTTAAAAATCATCTTATCAAGCCCACTTAACGAGATAACTTGATTTTTGGCAATAAAGATTTAGGTTTATGGCTCTAATAAAATATCATCAAGCATCGCAAGAGTTTGCATTTAATAGGACAAATTCAATTTAGTCTTTGCAGGAGATTTATTGCTATTTGAAAAAAAGACAAATGGCATTTTATTTGTAATATTTTAAATACACTTATGAAACACTTTTAGTGCATAGTAAAGTACATAACAATGTATACTGGTTAGAACCTACCTTAGCTATTAAAAGTGAAAACCTCATTTCCTGTGGTATCATAGCCCAATCAGCCCAAACCAGTTTAGCCATTCACTTAAGTGCAGAACTGTGGCTGAATGGTTTGTCATCCCAATCAAGCTCAATGGGGCTTAAGTCTGAACTCACCATTACTTAATAGAAGAACTAGTGTAGGTATATGTGCCTACTAGAAAATATACATCTCCTATATTTAGCAGGGGTATATCAGCTGTAAAAATGTTTTTGCTGTCACCAGTATGCAAAACTAAATCTTATTTCTTTAAAAGTTGGAGTGACACATCAGTTTTTGTCTGCAATAACCCTTGGCATGCACGACTGCTTTCTCAAAAAAAAAAAACGGTTTGGGTGACATATTTTTCTGTCCAGAATAACAACATATATACAATCTATAGATTGAGAAAAATAACTTGACTTCATGGCTTGCAGTAGAAAATAAGCCTAACTGTTAAATCAAACACATAATAATTAAAAAGGCATCAACTATAACTAATAATCACTTGGACACTTCTGTATGTAAATGAAATTATCATGCAGAGATCTTTACAGTTTATAAAAAAGTACATTCACTGGCCACTTTATTAGGTGCATTAAGTAAACATAGGTTCACATTTAGATGTTTTTAAAGTTGGTAAATTCAATGCGCATTTCTGATATACTTTCACAATATTCATTGCTCTATTTAACCTTTGGTCAGGTCATAGTGAATTCAAGTGCAAACCTTGTTACAAGGTACAAGGCATATTTTTGTCTTTATAAGCTGGAAACCATAATTTAATATTTACATTTATTGTCCACATTTTAAAATTCAAACAACTGTCAAATCACTTATATAGTTGCATGCCTATATTAAATATTTGAGAAACATCTCTGTTTGGTATTCTTAATTGATAAACTAGAATAAACATCATTTATAAGGTATGATTAGCTAAAATACCACTGGAAGTTAAATTGTATAAGGCTTACATTTCCACATACAAAAGGATGTAAATATCAATCTGACTTAATGAAAGCAATGCCATAGCAACCCATAGGTTTATTTTCCATGAATTATCATTCATTATAATTTTACTATCAATTCATTAGTTTAAACAGCCAATTCATCCAATTACACATTTTGGAAGCATTTATTTCTTTATGGTATCATTAAAAGAATGGCCTTTTTCTTTCATTTGTGGCAAGACTCTATTCCCTACATTGCCTGCAGAACACCAATTTGGAAAACGAGGGCTTGAGGCACTTTATGGCCCCCCTCCCTAGCTTGGAGTGCAGGAATTGAAGTGTGACTGTGAATATGAATCGGTCTTTTAGTCAGTGCACTCTGAAGAATCGGGGGAATACATTTGTCTAAAACCCAGAGGTGAAGAAAGCCACACTTTCACTGTTGATGGATGTGAAAATGATACTGCAAGACAGCCAGATACATTTGAAGAGGTTAAACCAATGAGTTTATCTCATCTATTTCTGACTCAATAACTAGTACCCATGCTGAATATTGGTCTAAAAGTTATAAAATGTCTTTATAATATAATACAATATATCGCCCAACTGTATGTAAGCAGGTCATCATTTTTTTCAGAATTTGGGCAGATCTGTAAATGGAAGGCAATGCCACATCTTACTGTGGCATTTTACATAATTATTTGTTTTGGCAGTTTTAAGAATATTTAACAGCACCAGCAAGACTGTGCTGCATGTAAAAAGTAAGATGGGAAAACATTGGTATGTGTCCTGACCTTAAATTTCACCCACACCATGTTTTTTATGAATTGGAATCTCTTTTGCAAGTGTTACCCCAGCTTACACTTTGACAGAAAAAAAGAAACAAAACTCAAAGTGGTGCTTACTGTAACTAGCAAGATATGTTAGTTATATGTGTGTTAAATGTATTGACATCTATATTATGGACCCTCACTCATTTTTTACCAACATTGTTAGGTGACAAATTCCACACTTCCATGAGATACAATAATCGTGATGTAATGATTTATAAGATTAATAAAACAATAATGATATAAGTTGTCTACAACAGTAGGTTCTGTAAAAGATGTCTTTCTTTTCACTCTATTGCTGATTGTTTTAAGATGGGGACTATTCCCCAGTCTATACAAGGAAAATCATGCACATGCCAGCATCAGTATTGTTCCTGTTGCTAAGATTAACAAATGGAAGAAATCTAATCCCAGAGTTAATGTGAGGAAAAATCTCCTCCAGCACTCTGATCTTATAAAATTATTTTAGACTGCATCTTATTCCAATACTGACATTTGTGTTGGGAGAAAATATACAAAGGAAAAATAAATATTTGTTACCCTACTCAGAGTGATAAGAGCGTGACTTTATTTAAATTACAGATATTGTTTCAGTAAAGTGCTTTCATAAAAATGGAATATATTGAACTGCAATATATTTACATTTTCCAGTCGAATAGAAATACACTGAAGCATATTGCATCCTGATGTGGCTTTTATTACCACTTACAAGATTACATTGTGTTTTCTTTCAAATAAAGGATTGTTAAATTCCTGTGTTGATACATTCACCAATCTCTCTGTCCAACTATAATCATCTCCTAAATTATCTCTAATATGGCATGATGGTAAAAAATGTGGGCATGCTGGACCCAACCACATTACACAGAACCACCAGAGTCAAATAATAGTTTAAGAAGTTTATTTACTAGTTTTATTTACTAAAAATAAACATAAATAGGTTTATGTTGTAATATAAAATACATCATGTGACTTCTACAAAACAAAACATTTGCTGGCATTCTACTCCTAATTCTGTGCAAGCGCAAAGACATTTACCTAAAACTTGAGCACACTATAGAAAATAATTTAATAAATAAGAGGCCAAAGGGTGCTCACCGATCTGGTTTTAACACTGATGCGCTGACTGTGCCAAGACACTGAATGGAGCCATTCCCCAGCTGTTCACTCAGAGCACTGCCATTGAAGTGAGAGTTGTGCCACTCATACCAGGAGGGAGCAAGCACAGACGGCCCTTGGCTTCAGTCACAGCCATTGGGTTAACATCTTCTTGCTTGCCACCCGCTATTTCTTTCAGTGGGTCCAGCAAGATTTATTGTGCTCTGCCCAAAATAGACAACTAAGCAAATCCATTTGGCCAGTGTTGTGACCACATACTGGATCTCCTAGAGGCCATTTGAGAAAGTATTGAAGTGACATTGGCTCACATATGTTGTTTGAAAACCTGGCATGCATTGCATCCTGGATCATTTTTAGATGCTTGGCAGTAGCATGCTCAGTCAGAAGTACTTAGATATGTTTGATGTTATAAAAAATGAATCATGCATGATTTATAATTGTACGTCAATTGTAACATCAAAGTAATGAACAGAGCTGGTCAGAAAATTTTTTGTTGACCAAGTTAGAAGGTCCGGTCATAGTAAATTAATGCTTTAGTGAAAATAATTAGAAGCTGTTATTTTTTATTAATTATTATTATTATTTTATTTTATTTTTTTACATTTTTTGCTAAAAATGGCCACCTTCTTCCATACTCACATGTCAGAGAAGCAGGCTCATCAGCAAAAAAGTCAATTTTATTTATCACGCACTTTATATACAACCTTTGTTGACCAATGTAAAAAATACCTGTAAAAAAAATAAATAAATAAAAATATACCAAAACTATAACCAAAACTAGGTAATTCAAATAAGTGTTATGAAATACAATGAAATAAGACAAAGATAAGATAACATACAGTAAAATAAACTAAGACACATAAAATAAAATAAAAAAAATACTACATTGCAACACCATATTTAGCACAGCTTCTCACTGTTCAAATGCAAAAGTTTGTATAGATGAGTTTATAGAAGTGTATATATTTCTATATAGTGTAATCTAGGGAAAATAAAGGAATATTGTAAGTCATCATAGATCACATATATTATATTGGCATGGATAATATACAGTATGTTAGCTATGTGCCATTAAATCAAGTCGGTTGTATGATTATGTATGTGAAGAACTGTGTGATGCCAAAGTTATTTTAAATGACAAAAATTTGTAATTTCTGACTACTCTTAGTTTTTTTATGATAGATTTGATTAATTACTTCTTGTCTCTGCCCTCCTCTGCTAGTTTATTTCCAGTAGTCATGTATGGACTCTGGCATAATGTCCATGAAACAATGTGTCAGAATTTTAATTTGTCAAAATAATATATTTGCTCTGTACACAGGGTTGATATCAACAGGGCTTCGACTGGGAATACATTTCTAATTAGGAATGGCAAATTCACTGTGGAAAGCTCTATTTGCTCACAACTGTTTCTCGGGACATTATTCACATCTTATGAATCGACTTTAATAAACAGTCACCATGAGTAAGAGGCAAAATGTCTGTGGGGAGAAAGTCAGCTTCCCCAGCAACAAAGCCAAACTGAAATAGAGTTACTCTTGTAGACTCGTTTAATTAAGACAATCTTTTGGTATTTCCTGTGGGCATTTTGCTATGTTCAGGTAGTGATTGCTCCTACTCTCAAACACACTGGGATACCAGCAGATAGCAGACAATAAGATGGTTTAAGAGCTTTATCGATCCAGTCATGTCTGAGTGATTACGATGACTCAAGACACCAGGTACCTAATCAGCACTGACAATTAGCTCCTCTTGGGAAAAAATGTTCAAACCAGAAATCCCAACTCAAATTTTGAACTCAGAGTATATAATTTTAAAGTTATGAGAAAAAAAAAACCAAACATACAGTTAGCTGCACAGTGGGCATAGAGGTTATTAATAGAAATGAATGAACAATATATATATATATATATATATATATATATATATATATATATATATATATATATATATATATATACATATATATATATTTTTTTTTTTTTACAAGGAAATGCTAAAAGTCTTGTTATCTTGTGTCTGCTGTGTACCCGTTCACTATATATATTCTGAAACTTTATTATCATTAACATTATTCAGCAACTGCAGACATAAACTGGGCTTTTATTTCTTCTGTTCCTTCCCCTACTGTTGAAAGCCTGAAATTCTGTAACATGTAATATAATAGCATCATTTCAACACTGTGGTTACATGTACATAACATTAGGTGTACTGTACATACATACCAGTGGCCCAGTGATTAGTCTTGAGATATCAAGTAAAAGTGGGGAATAAACCATATATCAAGTTAGCACTGTCCAAAATCTACGGGGTGCCTTTTTACTGACCGAACAAAATAGACCAGAAAAAGTTATATTGTGTTTTACACCTGTGTAAGGTTTACATATTATAAATATAAAGACATCTTGTCCTCCACACAATAAATTATGTCCTCCACATAATAAATAAATAAATGTCTTGAGTCAGTAAATGTCAGTCAGTCATAAATGACTTTTTTTTTTTGTAAGAACAGAAAAAATAGAACCAAATAAGGTAAAAGGCATTCAGTAAGAAAGCAAATTCTTAATGCAACAATCCCCATGTATCTTTTCCACTTTTTTTCTTTGCAAGCTATTAGATTTGATCCTGAGCTCCGTTTCACTGTAATCATTGCCAGCTGCACAGCATCCACTCTGTGGCTGAGTGTCATCAGCAAGCGCATCACCATGTTTGTGATACAATTCCGTGCGTGCCCAAGAGAGGCTTGCTACCCATTAGCTCCATCTCCTAAACCTAGATCATACATGATATAAAAAACTCAACAAATGAGGGTAATACTTTCAGTATCACAGTTTATGTGGTTATTTGGTTAGTAATTGTTTGTTATAAATGCATTTTTTATATATAAAAATAGGCAGTAGAATAAAACTACTTTTTTAACCAGTTATCCAGAATTAATTGCAGAGGGATCAATTGCAATAAAAAAAAAATAGGAAAAAAGGCTGTTATTGTAACAGGTGCCTAGGGCACCTGTTCTTTATTTTGTGTTAATTAACTTTTGTTCATGTTTTGGCATTTAAGTTAATTAACTCTTTAGTTTCATTGGTTTGCTTTGTGCACGTGGTCGGGTGTCTGTATCTATTTAGCTCCAGTGTTCCTCTTCCTTCGGGCACGTCGTTAGTTTTTGTTTGCTCACGTTTGTACCTCTTGTGATTTTGGTGTGCTTACACCTTTAAATAAAATTCTGTTGTTCTGCTACCTGCGTGCCTGGCGCCCTTCGGCGTATTAATGCGCTGCGGCTCTGCACTTCATCTGCGCAGCCGCTTCAGTTGAGGTAGGCAGGCGTAACAGTTACAAATTAAAAGTTCCGAATTGTACAAAGGACAAATCTGATAAAAATCCATTCTAATTGAGGTCATAAAGACTAGCAATCTCAAAACAATCCACAATGTAATGATATAGTAAAATATCCAAGTCAAACTAACACATTATTAGTAACCATTACAAAATATTTTTTAAGTGTCTAATAAAACTGTATAAATTTTTGTGAGGTCAGACATGGGTGTTAGATGAAATTCATTTACTTACAATCTCCATTTTAGTTTATCTCAAAGGGGTCTGATTGGGTTGAGATCTGGGCTCTGTGTAGATCAGTCCTTCCACATCAAACTTACCCAAACTTGCATTTATGGACCTTGCTTTGTGCAGTGGTTCATAGTCATGCTGAAACGGAAATAGACCTTTCCTAAATTGTTTTTACAAAACATACAATTTTTCCAAATAATTGCAACGTGCGGAAGGCATGGTGGCTTAGTGGTTAGCACGTTCACCTCTCAGCACTAGGGATTCCCGGTTTGAATCCCCATCTGGGTGGAGTTTCCATGTTCTCCCCGTGTCCACGTGGGTTTCCTCTGGGTTCTCCGGTTTCCTCCCACAGTCCAAAAACATGGATCAAGTCATTTGAGTTCTCCAAATTGCGCCTGAAACGTTCTCACGTGCATGGATGGGCATGGGGAACCCCCCGCGACCCTAATATAGGATGAAGTGGAAGATAATGGATGGATGGATTGCAAGGTGCTTGATTTTTTTTCACACCTATGACATTGTAACTAAATAAATCATATGAATTAAAAATTTTAAAAGTTTGTCTCAATAAGTTTGATTATTACATATATCACAAAATCACAGAAAGGAACAGCTTTATCATTATCTGCCCATATATTTAAAAAATAACATATTCTTTTTTAATTCCATTTGACATAAAGGACATGATTTTTTTTTCTTCCAATATTTTCATAAAATTCCAGAACACCACTCTCATCTATGTAAATACCACTATGGACAGTTAAAAAAGTTTTGACTAAAATTGAATTATTTTTAAACCCACAAAATTAAACTTGTGTCATATCTGTTAGTGGAAGAAGGTGTTGTGATGTGGAATTGGGTGAATATGATTGGGTGGAAATAAGAAACTAACTCCTATCATATTTAACAAACAAAGTAACGGTTCTCCCTAGAAGATAAATTTATTTATGGATCTACTCACAAAACACTTAGGAGGGGATTTTTTGAACCCAAACTATTTTAGATTATATTAGAGCCATGCGATCAAAATGCTAATCTACTTTAACTAACAGTAAGCACCAATGTTCATTTGAAAACAGGCTAACACAGTTATGCTTGCAATATTGGTAAGGTCTATACACTGAACTTGCGCCATTCAGTCATCGAGACCGTTGCAAGCCTGCACCATGACCAGACTCAATCCTATCTCGTCCAGCACAGTGACCAAGAAAACACATACCAATAAATGCATAACAGCTAACACCTGGTGCCGTAAAACAAGCTATAGGTGCTTTAGGGTCACTCCTGACTATTGCCATCACTGGTCCATCTCTTAAAGTTATTAAGATGGATCCGGAATAGGATGATGACAGAAACATACTTGGCAATCTTTGAGAAGACTGCTGTAGTGTGGGGCAGCCCCAACCCTTCAGGAATTCCTTGCTGAGAATTTCCATCTAGAACATACACATTTGGTCATATTGGTGAATATGTTTGGTTGTTGATAGCAACAGGTTTAATCCAAAATCAGACACTTACTAAACTGGCACACTTTAACTGGTCAGATATGTTGTCACCATCCATGGAGGTCCACAGGCTATATTATAAATGTCAGTTCGTGAATTTACTGGCCAGCCCAAAAGTGCCTTTGCACCTGATTACAGTCCCACTTGAAAAAATTGAGGTCGAGCTTCTTAGACCATTATAATGGTGAGCAAATAGGCTTTGCATTAATCATGGTCAATTATGCAATTTCAGATCTGGAAGCCATGCTCCTGTGCAGCCCATGCAGTGTTGGGGAGGCACTCTTTTGTATAATGTATTAAGTTAAAAGCAAGCCTTACTGCCTTCTAGATATTGTAAAAGATTTGGGAGAAGGGACCAGAAAAAATCTCAGGAAAAAATATATGCTCCAGACTCAAAGAAGGTGGGAGATTATACTAGATTATATTTATTGTTACGATCGGGCGCGCGGGCCGTACGATGACAGCGCAGCGCGGTGCAGTGAGGTTGGAAGAAGTGAGCCAGCCGACCAGGTAAGCAAACCAAGAGGAGTTTTATTTGCTTCAAACTGCGGGAACGCCACTGAAGGCACGGTGAGACGTGCCGGGAGCAAACACATATAAAATAAACGAAACAGCGGGAACGCCGCTGAAGGCACGGGAAGACGTGCCGGGAGCAAAACACAAATAAAATAATAAACCAAACCGAACCAAACACCCGATGTAGCACTTAAGTGTATATACACAAATACGTGCACGTACACCCGCAAATGCTGGTCTGCTGACACAGGGCGCAAGCGCGCCTTAAGTGCAGACAGCAGGCCCCACGTGATCAGGTAGTACCCAATCACAGCTCAAGGGGATGGGCCCTACCTACGGGAGCCCTAAACAGCCAAACCCGAAACACTGGAGACAGGGGGGAGTGGCCCAGCCCTCCCAACCTGACATATCGTCCCCCCAAAACAAACGGGGGGTAAAGGTACCCGGGGAGACGAAAGAGAAAAAAAAACAACAAAAGGGGGCTCAAAGAACGCGATAAGACCCCTAGAGAGTGCGGGGGCGACGTGACTGCAAGTGCGGCATCGTGACCCCTTGTGAACCCGAGGGGCACGTGACCCCTTGAAGATGTGGGGGCATCGTGACCCTAAAAGGGCGCGAGGGCTACGTGACCCCTTGAGGCAGCGGAGACGGCGTGACCCCTTGAGGCTGCGGGGGCGACGCAACCCTTTGTGAGCATGGCGGCGCCGTGACCTCTTGCGAGCGCGCGGATGATGTGGCCCCTTGAAGATGCGGGGGCGATGTGACCCCTTGTGAGGGCGGCGACGTCGCGACCCCCCCGAGCGTGCGAGGGTGACGAGACCCCTTGAGGATGCAGGGGCACCGTGACCCCTTGTGACCCCTTGAGAGTGCACGGAGGATGTGGCCCTATGAAGGTACGGGAATGCCGTAACCCAGTGAGTGCGTGTGAACAACGAGATCCCTTGAGTGCGTGTGGGCGGCGAGACCTTTTGAGTGCGCGTGGGTGGCGTTGGCATAACCGCTTGAGGATGAGGGGGCAACGTGACCTTCTGAGGATATGGGCGCACCGTAACCCCTTGAGAGAGCGAGGACAGCCTGACCCTTTGAGAGTCTGAGGAGGACATGACCCTTGGTGAGTGCGGCGGCGCCATAGCCCTTTATGAGCGCAAGAGGGGCGTGACCCATAAAAGGTACGGGAACGCCGTAACCCATTGTGAGCACGAGGGGGGCGCAACCCTTTGTGAGCGCGAGAGGGACATGACCCTTTGAGAGTATGGGAATGCCGTACCCCTTTGTAAGCGCGAGGGTGGCGCGACCCCCTGAGTGCGCGTGGGCGGCGAGACTCCTTGGGTGCGCGTTGGTGACCTGACCCTTGGAGAGCGCGGCGGCGCCTAGGCCCCTTGTGTGCGTGTGGGCAACATGACCCCTTGGGAGCGCGAGGGCAACAGAACACCCACTCCGGTGCGGGAGAACAAAACGCGGACCCAGGGACCCGAGAGACAAACACGGGTTCAAAAACCGGAGAGACAAACGCGGCGGCAGGGGAGACCGGGGTACATTCGACTGCAGAGGTGAACCAAGTGAACGCCGAAATGACCCGAGAGGATGCAAAGAAGACCCGAGAGGACGCAGAGATGAACCGAGTGGACGCAGCAATGACCCGAGTGGACGCAAAGGTGAACCGAGTGAACGCAAAGATGACCCCAGTGCTCGTAGAGGTGAACCGAGTTGACGCCGAGGTGACTCGAGTGGACGCAGAAGTGAACCGAGTGGACGCAGAGGTGACCCGAGTGGAGGCAGAGGTGACCCGAGTGGAAGTAAGTGGAACACAGTCAGCTGGGTAACCGGTACAGAGTCCCAGGAGAACACAGCAGCCCTCAAAACCTCCAGTCCGGAGCGGGTGGCACACTGTCCTTGGCGAGTGCGGTAAGGTCCAGAGCGGAGGACATAGACGGCCCCAGCCTCCTCCTCGGACCACTGGACAGCACCCTAGGTGTTCCGCTGATCACCACACCTCGACTCCCAGTCTCCTTCCTCTCCGCCACCTGAACACAGAGGGAGAGAACCAGTACCATGGCAACACCACATAAAATGAAGTCCTGGTCTAACGAGGCGGAAACCGAGCACCGAACGCACCCTACACTGACCACGGATGGCTCGGGACTGGACGCGACCGACGCAGACCAGCAACCTTTACCCGGCTCGATGCTCCGGACCCTGCAAGACGTGCAGGAGCCGTGGCATGGATCGCGCTCAGCTCTGTCAATGCCCTTCTTATGTGAACACCAGTCTAATAACATTTGTTCTTAACTGTTTGTCAGGTGTGCACAGCCTTGCTGCATGCACTTCACCTGGGAATTTCTTTTTGTTGTTTTAGTTTACTTTTCCTTTCCTTCCATTTTAATAAATTAAAAATTGTGTTAATTTGCCTCACCTTGTGCTTGTTTATCACATGGATCTTTTATGTTCTATTATCTTCGGTGTTCAGGTGGCTGTTCAGTCAGTAAGCTCCATCCAAGATATTAAAATATGGATGTCAAAAAACTTCCTACTGCTAAATTCTGATAAAACAGAGTTTCTGATAGTTGGACCCAAGGACAAAATTAACAAAGCTTCTAACACTAAACCTTGATAACTTTTTAATTAGACCCAGCTCATCTGTAAATAATCTCGGTTTCATGATTGATTCAGATCTCTCCTTTACAAAGCACATTAGCAATATTACTAGAATTGTATTTTTTCACCTTCGTAACATTTCGAAGCTACGAAATATCCTCTCCCTCCAAGATGCAGAAAAACTAATTCATGCTTTTATTACCTCAAGTTTAGATTATTGTAATTCACTTCTGACAGGATGTTCTAATATATCATTACATAAACTACAACTGTTCTTTTAGTTCTGCTGCTCTAGTCATTGATGCCGGAGTCACATGCTGCACTGTGTCAATAAATTACTTATTACCGTATTTACCGGACTATAAGGCGCACCTAAAAGCCTAAAATGTTCCCAGAAATCGGACGTGCGCCTTATAATCCGGTGCGCCTTATACATGTACGGAGTTCCAAAATCTATAAAAGTATTGTTGTGCGACCGGGTGTTTTTTTTCCACACAACACCATCCCTGCTGAAAAAGCTGAGTGAAGAAAAATAATTCAAAGCTCGCCGTCATTCCGGAAGGATTAAATAAAGAACTCCGACCGCTGGACATTGGCGTAAACAGGGTGTTTAAAGTAAAGTTGCGGGCGGTGTGGGAGCAATGGATGATAGACGGCGAACACGTTTACTAAAACTCGGGAGGCAGCGGCAGGCGAGTTATGCCACCATCTGTGAATGGATTATGGATGCCTGGGCTAAGGTTTCTGCTGTAACTGTTGTCCAAGCTTTTGCGAAAGCCGGCATCATTGCCGAACAGCCGCTTGGCGATGAGACTGACTCAGACATTGAGGAGAGGGAACACCGGAGTGCTCGATAGTGAAATTGCGCAGCTTTTTAATTCAGACACAGAAGTTGAGGACTTCATGGATTTGTGGGAGAAGAGTGATTAAAAATAATGTGTGTTTTGTCAAGTAGTAGAATAAACTTTAATTATAAATCACCGAATTGCATCCTTTACTTTTCTTGTAGATCGTATGTTTTAGCAAGTGCCTTATAATACTGTGCCGTACAGAATAAGTACCGTACAGAAATAGAGTCCGTAATTGATACTGCGCCTTATAGTACGGTGCGCCTTATACGTGGGTAAAATACAGAAATAGAACCTGTAATTCAGACTGCGCCTAATAATACTTATGGTCCAGAAAATACGGTAATTAAATTCCGTGCTTTATTATTAGCTCCAACTGCCTTCCTTGTCTGTTTCTTTTGAGGTGTGACCGGCTTACTGGAGATCTTCATGGCTCTGCTGACGAATACTGGATGGAACCTGAATATTAATTGGACTGGCGGTCCTGCAGGATGCTCACATATAGTTTTCCAGTTTTTAGAGTTTTTCCACTGGCCGCTCAAGGAGGATGAGTCCCCCACTGAGTCTTGGTCCTCCCAAGGTTTCTCCCTTAAATAACAACATAAAAGGAAGTTTTTTTTCTTGCCACTGTCGCTTCGGCTTGCTCTTTGGGGGTTTAAAGGCTTTTCATTCTGTAAAGCTGCTTTGTGACGATGTACTGTTGTAAAAAGCTTGAACTTGCTGTCCTAAGGGAAACATAAGTTCAGTTTAGTCTCGTTTGCTGTACAGTGTGTTTTCATAGTGTAGTTAATATCAATTAATGCCTTTAGTTTTGTAAGTTATGTTTTAATTTTCTCTATCTTACTTGGTATGCTGTTGTTTTGCTGGATGTTTAGTTTTTGGTTGTTTTGTCTTTGAGGAGTGTTTGTTACCCTTGAGGAGGGTTACCTGCACACCCACATTTATGTACATCCAGCAGATCTGGCTGTTTTTTCTCTATTGACTATTTTGTTAAATTTTTCCTTTTCACATGTGGTTGTTCTGACAACACCACATAATAAAAAGTGCTTTTCATGTAAGTTTAATATAAACATGTGCATCTTCATGTATTAAATTACTACAAGCAATCAAGTCCCATAAATAATTGCTATTAAACTTTATATTGTGTTTTCTCATGTTTTAAGGACTAATGTTTAATGTATTGAAAATAAAAATTTACAAAAAAAACATTTTTATTAATATTCATGTTTGCTAGTGTCAGGCACATTACCCTCCCCCCAAAATGGGCGACCAAGGGGGAGCAGATGACAGGGAGCTGGGAGAACTTCCGGGGGCCCCGGGCCCTGCGGGAGAGCACACACCACGACCTACATCGTACTCCGCTGGTGCTGATGGTGCCATGGAGCTTAGATGACCATGGGGGCCTAATCAGGGTGCCGAGGCAGTTTGAGGGCACGACGGCGGCGCGGAGGCCGTTTCAGGGCGCGACGGCGTCGCGGGGGCCGTTTTAGGGCGCGGAGGCGATGTGGCCGTTTGAGGGCGCGGAGGCGACGCAGCCTTTTTATGGCGTGGAGGCAACAAGGCCTTTTCAGGGCATGGAAGCGACGCCGCCTTTTCAAGGCGCGGAGGCAATGCCGCCTTTTCAGGGGGACTACAGTGGGCTCTGCCGCTGGAGGGACTACAGTGGGCTCTGGCGCTGCAGGGACTACAGCGGGCTCTGGCGCACGGAGCGGAGGGCATGGGCCGCAAGTCCTCTGGAACCACGGGCCACAAGTCCTCTGGAACCACGGGCCGCAAGTCCTCTGGAACCACGGGCCGCAAGTCCTCTGGAACCACGGGCCGCTCCTCTGGAACCAAGGGCCATCCTCTGGAACCACTGGCCGCTCCTCTGGAACCATGGGCCGCTCTACCACAAGGCCAGTATCCCCGCACAGATAACAGAAAGGACATCACACACACCATCAGGGACCTCAGTCTCACACACATGGAGGGAGGACAACACTGGGAACCACCACCAACAGGAACACACTCAAACACCCGACAAACATCCCACACACTGCTGGCACACAAATATTCCCTCCCAACTGGGCCCGCACTCTCCAAAGGGACAGTAGAAGGTGCGGATACCGCCGAGGGGACCCCCTCCACGATGGAGCTAGAGGGAGGCTTAGCGTATCGAGGACCTATGAGGAAGGTGGAGGATACAGGTGTAGGAAGGAGGAACACAAAAACAGGGGGATTCCTCCGAGGAGGGACGAGGAATACGAGTGGATTTGAGGGGTGTTAGGGAACTGGGCAATAAATCAGGGGACTGTAAAAGGACGTGGGGAGGAAGAACGTGTCCCGAGAGAAACGAATCGAAATCATCCTCGGAGTCCACACATGAGTCGAGACTCTCCTCAGAATACACGGATTCCGGTTCTTCCCGGGATACGACTTCCTCGTACCACCACCACTGTTTAGACATGACGACAAATACACCAAAAGACTGCCACACACAAATGAACAAAACAGCCGAGCTCTGCTACTCCCGGCAGCTCAACGCGCTGCAGAACCGACTCGGCGAATCCTGGAACCGAGTGACTTCACGCGATCGCGGAGTTTACCCAGCTCTGACAGGGTTCGCGGGGGAGAGAGAGCGGATGAAAAAGAAAAAAGGCTAAATGGCGGGGCTAGCGCAGAAATTAAGCTGTGCTACGACTGGAGCCAGAAGGACGATGCTAGGAAGATAGAAAGGGGAAGAAAAGAAAAACCTACCGCGACTCGTTCCTGTATCCGATTCCTTATGGTTCAGGCGTTCTGTCAGGCACATGTCCACAGGGCATAAGCAAAGCACAGTAGCGCAGAAAGGATCCAGGAGGCGCAGGTAGGTTAAGCGAAATTTATGAGTCGCCACTAATGAACAAACAACCGAACACGCGAGACATAAATGACGCTGGAACGCTGACAAAACGGAAACAGAAGAAATAAATACAAAACCCTGACCACGTGCAAACTAAAAGGAACCAATGAAAATAACAAATACATTAAGTAAATGAGGACCAATGAACGAAAATACTCAAAAGAAAATGAAAGCAGGTGAGGAGTGCCTAGCACTCCTTACAGCTAGTCTATAAATACAAAGCACTAAAAGCACTGCAACATCTGGCTGCTCTGAGTAAAGCAAGTCTCTGGACTTTGGTTCCCTTGCTTGTAATGTAGCACTTTGCTTAGGATGCAATATTTTTCTTCTGTAGCCAGGATATGGGTTAAAATGAGCAATTTATGAAGTTGGCTGCTTCCCTTTTATAGCAAAAGATTTAAAGCATTAATATGACTCTACTCTACTTACTAGTGATCAACCGATATGGGTTTTTTAATGGCCGATGCCCATATTTAGACGAAAGAAGTGGCCGATGACCGATACATAAAGCCAATATTACCATTTTATTGCTAATAAAGTACAATAATAATAATAATAATAATAATAATAATAATAATAATAATAATAATATTAATAATAATAATAATAATAATAAACAAGACACAAAAGTAATCAGACAGTTTATAATGCAATATTAAAGTGCAATATTAAAAACATACAACTTTAAATTACACATTATTAATTAAAGTTTCAGTGTACCTAAACATAATGTTCATGTTAGAATGAACATTTATTGATGAACATTGCACAAAGCACACAGAACAACATTCAATACCGATCTACTGATCCAATTTAGCTAATTTAGATAAATAAATAAAATATTGACAAACAAATATTGTAGTTTGTAGTGTGAAAAAAGTACTTATTTGAATATCTCAGGAAAAAAAATAAAATGAACTGAACTTTGAACTAGTTCAGAATTAAATTGTGAACTTTTAACATGAAATGTTCACTTTGAGCATGTATGAACTGAACATAAACTAGATCAGAAAAGCTGTAAACTGGCACAACACTGCCTGTAAGCTAGCGTCAGTTAGTGCTAGCGATATATAGCGTTAGCTAGCCAGTTTAACAAAATCGCCCTAATTTTACAAACAGTAAACACTGTATATGTTACAAATAGCATCCCGGAACATTATTATAGCGTTAGCTAGCGCTAATTAGTATTAGTTGGCCAGTTTAACTGTTCAAAGTGGTTGCTAAGCTTATAGTTTCAAATAAAACTATTGGCATTTTCTCTTTAAAGAACATAATCGCTCTAATTATGCAGACAGTAAACACTTTATACATTACAAAGAGCAGTCAGTAACAAATACTGAAAGTTGAAAGAGAAACCGTTTTCTCTCTTGAGGTGTAGCGCAGTTTCAAAACACCAACGGTCCATTGCCTTGAGCATTGCCTGACGTTCTGCCAGAAGAACACTAGGGGCCACTCTAAGCAAAAGTTAGATCAAATGACTATATTCAGTCTTTGAACCAGAATGACGGAGCTGCCCACAGCGTTGCCTGTAAGCATTGTTTAAATATCGGCTTTGTGCGCTCATATATCGGCCGATGCCGATTATCTAAAAGTGGCAAAAATCGTCCCCAATTAATCGACCGGCCTATCAATCGGTCGATCACTACTTCTTACATATTGTGTTTTCTTTCAACTACCACACTATAAATTGTGAAGAGGAAATAAGAGCCAGAGAAATACAAAAAATATAAACAAAACCAATTAATGGTTATGATACAAGTGTAAAGTAAATTAAAACATCAGGTGAGAAAAACCCAACATTATAACATTAGATAATATAAATGTTAATGGTTTAAGATGATTTTAAGAGGTATTCTTTTTTAGTGAAATAAAAACTACCACCTTTACTGTGCAGAGTTTAATAGGTGAGCAATGTTAAATTCTCAGATGACATACTGAGAAGTGCTGTGAAATTTTATTAAATATTAAATTAATATTTTAAAGTTTAAAGTCAGATAAAGTTATGCAAAGCATATAACTGTAATGCAATGTACAATTATTCATTCATTCATTATCTTCCGCTTATCCTCTATTAGGGTCGCGGTGGGGTTCCCCATGCCCATCCAGGGGAGAACGTCTCGGGCGCTGGGCAGATAGACCCAGGACAGGGCGCCAATCCATCGCTGGGAACACGCTCACTCACACAGACACACTCCATAGGGGGCAACTTTCGAGAATTCAATTAACTTGTTCCATGTTTTTGGACTGTGGGAGGAAACCGGAGAACCCGGAGAAAACCCACGCGCTGAGAGGCGAATGTGCTAACCACTAAGCCACCGTGCCGCCCAATGTACAATTAATTGTCAGAAAATTTGATTAGACAAATTAGTGAACTGTTAATAGAAAAAAAGAATATCCTATATTAATTATCATTTAATTTCTTTAACTATACACTCACAATTGCTTGTTAACATAAATAGCTAATTAGCCAGGGTGCAACGCAAGGCATGTAGAGGTGGTTAAGACCTTTCTAAAGTGCAAACTGAGCATCAGAACAGAAAGGAAATGGGATTTAAGTTACTTTGAAAGTGGAATGGTGGTTGGTGCCAGTATTTCAGAAAATCTACCATGATTTTCAAGACAGAAAATGGTCTCTTAGCTTGATGCTATCTTGTCATTTTGAGCCAAAACCTCAGAGGAATGTTTCCAATGCAATGTTGAACATATGCCATGAAGAATTAAGGTAGCTCTGAAGGCAAAAGGTGGTCCAACCTTTTACTAGCAAGGTGTACCTAATTAAGGTAAGAGCATATGATATGTATATCTATTTTGTATAATCATACATTACATGAAGCCAATTAAAAATAATTTTCTTTAATACAGATCAAAAATGTGTTATGCTGGTACCCACTTGAGATAAATGAAGTTAAATAAAACAAGTTGCACACCCCAAATTATGAATCCACTTTTATAAACAGTTCACAAAGAGAGTGAATCATTCAAATTGTCTTTATGACAATCACTTCAGATGCATAGACAGAACAGTTTTACTGAGCATGATAAGCTTTTTCAAAATAAAGCATTCTTTGTTGTTGATTAAATAAAAACTTGGAAGTGCTTCTCGCCTGCTCTGTTCCACTAATGCAATTTATCCATGACACTCTGCTTTACAAACAAACATGTCGTTCAGTGCACTGGACCCCATTTATAGGCTGGCTTAATTAAAATGCCATCATAATCATCTCTTCAAAAACAGAGACCCACTGTGAACATTCCATTTGAAATGCATGAAACAGCTTTGGGAGAAAAACAGCAGCCAGACTTGGTTAAGTTATATCACGCCCTATAATGCTATCCATTTAGTTGTAGTATACACTGCTTTTATTTAAAAATGCCAATGAACTATAATATAAATGTTGTACTGGTAGCAACCTCAATCCTATCCTATACTGTAAACAGTTTGTGCTTCCTGTGTCTAGATGGGTTTCCACAATGTTCTTTTACCTTCCAGTTATCTAAGAGAAATTAATCACACATTAAAACTGCCCCATAAGAATTTGCCAGTTCAGTTAAACTGTTTTTAAAAACCCACATTGGTGAACTAAAATTGGCATATCCTACGAGGCAGTTTATCATGGCTAGTTCATGTTGCTTAGTTTTGTTTAAAATGAATGATCTAGTGTAAAATGGCTATGGTTACCTGATATTGCATTTATGTAGAACACGGCTATTATGAATAAATAGTAATATTTATTTAAATATAATAATAATAATAATAATAATAATAATAATAATAGTAGGGCGGCACAGTGGCTTAGTGGTTAGCACGTTCGCCTCTCAGCGCTCGGGATTGCCGGTTCGAATCCCCATCTGGGTGAAGTTTCCATGTTCTCCCCGTGTCTGCGTGGGTTTCCTCCGGGTTCTCCGGTTTCCTCCCACAGTCCAAAAACATGGATCAAGTTAATTGAATTCTCAAAATTGCCCCGTTTAGAGTGTGTCTGTGTGAGTGAGTGTGTGCGAAGCGATGGATTGGCGCCCTGTCCTGGGTCTATCTGCCCAGCGCCCGAGACGTTCTCCCCTGGATGGGCATGGGGACCCCCACCGCGACCCTAATAGAGGATAAGCGGGAGATAATGAATGAATGAATGAATAATAATAATAATAATAAATCTATTTAAATATAATAAATATTGGCATAGTTTGGATTTTACCATAAAACAAATATCTGTAACTGCAAAAATACTTGCTTGAGCTTGAAAAGAATTTCTCAGTTTTATAAATATTCATTCATTCATTCATTATCTCCCGCTTATCCTCTATTAGGGTCGCGGTGGGGTTCCCCATGCCCATCCAGCGGAGAACGTCTCAGGCGCTGGGCAGATAGACCCAGGACAGGGCGCCAATCCATCGCTGGGCACACACTCACTCACACAGACACACTCTAAATGGGGCAATTTTGAGAATTCAATTAACTTGATCCATGTTTTTGGACTGTGGGAGGAAACCGGAGAACCCGGAGGAAACCCACGCAGACACGGGGAGAACATGGAAACTCCACCCAGATGGGGATTCGAACCGGGAATCCCTAGCGCTGCCCCCCCCCCCCCCCCCCCCCCCCCCCCCCCCCCCCCCCCCCCCCCCCCCCCCCCCCCCCCCCCCCCCCCCCCCCCCCCCCCCCCCCCCCCCCCCCCCCCAGTTTTATAAATATTCAGTACAAAAATTTATAGATATGTACTAAAAAAAATATGTAATTATGAATTTCACTACTAATGTTTATTGCAACATTCACATATAAATAGAGAGACAGAAAGCAATGAAACTTCATTTTTTATTGCTAATGAATACAAAATTGTCCTCCAGAGCCCTCTGATCCATCACATTGCATCCTTATGCTTCCTCTCTTGATTGCAATTAGGAAATTATGTGTCTGGACCATGGCCAGGATTGCATGCTTAAATTATTCATAAATGTTAATAGGCAGGCCCTGAGACCTCCTGTTTCTTTAATGATATAACTCTCATCCGCCATAAAAGAGAACGATCAGTGTTTATTTTATTTTAAGGGTCATTTTAAACAATTGGTTAGCAGACACAAAAATAAATCAGCGTTCGTTATTGTATATATTATGTTCATCTAAACTGTTTTTACAAATTTTAATAACTCCCATGTAAATTCCAAAACTGTAAGCCCTTAATTCTCCTAACAACAAATTATTGTACAGATTCATTGTGGTGTGGTAGCTCAGTGCACGCTCACGAAAATACACTTCTGAAATTTGTGTCACATTCGCTTTTGCTCATCAGTATTTCATGTATAGCTAATGTGCACAACATTATTAATTCTCTCATAACAATCTTTTACACTATAACACATATTACCTTATAAATGTAGTTACGCATCGATTCGCCTCCCCCTCACCGGAACTCTTATTTTGACATTTGGTTCTTTCCCAAATGTGCTTTACCTTAAGATTGTTAATTCTGGTTTATTTATTGCTTTGACTTTTGTATTGTGTAAGCACCCTGGTATCTTTCACACTATAATTATAAAAACAGGAAATATCCTTCTATGAAATATCGTTTATGACTTTAGATTTTTGTTTTTACTTTTATTTCACAGTTCTTTTTTTTGTGTCTGAAAATTTTTTACTTTGTAATATATGCATGACCTAAATTGTTTTAACATATTGTGACTGAGCGGGGAGTGAAATGGGATTTGCACCAAACAGAATCCAGTGTTCTCTTTAAACATGTAACTTTCATCTGTAGCTGCACTAAACTTAATCTCCAAGCTTCGACTACCAGCTTTTTGCTTACTGATTTGTTGCATGAGAGACACTTCTCCTAGTGGTATTCCTCAGAGTACACAGATAATGAACCTCTTTATAAAATATATTAGAAATATAGTAGTGTTTTTACCAGTGTATTTGCACTGAGAGGATGAAAGAACTTGAAAATATGTAAGGTGAAAGGATCCAGTTCACAACTGACAACAATTGTTTTGCACCAAAGATGCTGGTGGAACAAAAGAACAAAACTTAATATTTACCACATACTTAAAAGCATATTTATTTCTGAAAATTATTGATGCTAAGAGTTAAAAAAAAAAAAAAAGTTTACAAAGCTACTGTTAATGAACATAGTTTGTACAAAATTAGAAAAACGTCAAGGCTTGATTTACCAACAAAAATGAACAAAAAAACAAAATATGTCTGTTGTTACAATGGAACCTAGAGTAACGTTCAAACTATTTTTAAGCCTTTCTCCAATATGCCTAAAGTTGATAGTCATCAGATCAATATTTATTGCTGCAGTCTACTAAAGATCATGTGAAAAAACAAGTTTAGAAATGAATTATATCTAAAACCTATCGGCCTATTTTTGAGACATGATTGTGGTATTCTTGATTTGCTGCATTAGTGTACCAGAATTATAATAATAAAAAAAATAAAAAAAAAGATCTGACCTAAAAACCACACACTTAAACATATGATGAAAATGTATCCACATTAACTGTACAATTTAACTTCAGTTTTGAATTATTAAGGTGAGATTTACTGATATAAATTAGTTTGTTTTTGAACCAATATACTGTAACAAAGTCAATCGTTGAATTTTCACACTGCTGTAAAAAGTATGACTTAGTTAATTTGTCAGACATATTCTATGTTATATATTAATGTCAAATGCTTGAACACAATGAGGACTGGATTTATCGCAAAAGAACAAGCTTTATTAACATACGGCAATAAATACAAACTATGGGCTGGTGAAGCGGCTGTCATGCCACAGTCTTTGTCTCATGCTTTTTATATAACTGCACATCGACCATTAACGGAACCTTCAGCAGGTGCATTAATTACTTTTGATTTCCATCCATTGCACTCTGCCCCCTCTCCCACACGATGGCCATTCCTCAATGCCCCTTCCACAATGCATGTATGGTCAAATTGGATGTACTTCAAAAATCCTTTATAATGAATTTGAAATGACTGCTGGCATTCAGTGCAGAATCCATAAATACACATGAGAAATAAAGTTGAATAATTGAAAGAACTTGAAACAACCAAGGCCCTCTTAATATTGCCATTGCTAGAGAATGACATTTGCTTAGTCTTTACTTGGATAAACATTTTAAGGTCAACTAAGCCCTTTTAAATTACTGTAAAAGCCATGAAGTTCTTATTAGTTCTAGTTTACACAAAGTCTATATATGGAAAATATAGATATTCCTAGAAATGAGTAATATGTGGACATGATCGTATGATCGTAAAATATGCTAGACCTAGAATACACCCTCAGATGCCACTTTTGCACTTTTTAACTCAAATACAACCTTACGTTGCACAAGTAAATTCTCAAAATAGTCTTGACATTTGTATTAGTGTTGAAATTTTAACAGTAAGGTATCATGAGGAAAAGAGTTTTTTATTTCCCAACAAACCGAGAATGCTGCTATGAAACTGTTATTTTATGTGACACATCTGGTAGCAAATCTAATGTAATAGTAAGACAAACTGCTTTGCAAATTAAAGAATAAAGCAGTCAGCATTAACCTATGACCAAGGGCATGTCCCAATTCGTTTCTTCTGGAGATTAAATTAAGTCAATTAAAGTGATACAAAACAGAAATTATTGCCACTTGGTAATGAACCAAAATTAAAATAGGATGTAGAAATTTGTCATAAGGTGTTTACTCAAGTGTTTTGTCACAACTTTCTTTAGATTGTGCATTGTATACTTTTATATTTTTTATTTGTATTTTGAGTAGACAGTTAAATTATGTTTTAATAATCAAACTTTTTAAAAATTATACTTATTATTTCAAGGTTAAAAAAAATTCCTTATTCCTAATAAAGTTTTTAACATAATATACTTTATCTTTTTTTCTTAGCATGGATTAGTTCGTTAAATATTTTTTGCAGTTTAATTTCTAAAAAAGTCTGTATAATATATAAATTAAAGTTTGGTTTTAAGTTGAAGTTCATTTAAAGATTTTTCTTTGAAACTACAGTTTGAGGTTTTCATTACCATATTTGTAGAAAAAGGTCAAATCACAAGCATATTCTACTGGAAAGCCTTATAAATGGCAATTGAGGCAGTTACTTTAAAAAGGGATAAATGGCCTCAGAGCTGCAGGATATCGAGGAAATACCTTAATATCTGCAGATAAATCAGATTCCTAAAGTTGACCAGGAGAGATATGAGTTGGCTACACCAACGCGATTAAGGCATTTACAACCACTATTAAATAGACATTTATATGATTGTCAGAGAAAAAGTATAAGATGAGGTATGGCTGGCATCATCTGCTGGGTTCTTTAACTCCTGATTTGATCTTAGTATGTGCAAAGTAAAACTGGGTTATAAATTCATAGACATTATCTTGTTAAGAGAATTCAGCTGGGAGAAAGAATCCATTCCTAAGACCAAAAAAGCATGTAATATATTATGTATGAAGAAACATATTGAACTGAATTGTATAAATTGCTTATGATTGCACTATTATGCTGGCATTCAATCAGCAGTGACTGTCACAGATCACCAACTCACCAAAATGTAACCATTTACCCTGAACTTTTATCTATATGGAATAAACAAATGCTTATAAAATCAAATGTACATTTATACTACTTTAAAAATAGTTTAAAAATAGTTTTTAAATCATTAATAGGGATTACATTACAAATTTTACAAATATGCCATATTGTTTCACTTGTTATATCATGATGTAGTGAAAATATTGGTTCAATTGATTATAGATTCTCTTATTTGGAGCAATACTTTACTAATATTAGCCAAGATATGACAGCAACTTCAATGAGTAATACCTAATGGAATCAAGAATGCCGTCACAAAATAATTTAACTGTAAATCTTTTATCCAATTAAAATGTGTTTTATTAAGTGTGATGGAGATAAAATAAAATGTGTGAAACAACTGAAGGGGCTTGGTGCATTAGGCTGCTACTTTAGTACAGTAAATGTGTATTTGATCTGAAAAGCACCAGTCCTTCTACTGTCAACACATCTCTGCATGACTGTGCCTCCACCAGGCTTCACAGTTGTGATGCTAAATCCTAGAATTTTTAATCACAGAAATAGTTGTAATGTCCTAACAGTTAAGTTTTTAAAAAAAGTTAAAGTTAAATTTGCCCAGCGATGGATTGGCGCCCTGTCCTGGGTGTATCTGCCCAGCGCCCGAAATGTTCTCCCCTGGATGGGCATGGGGAACCCCACCGCAACCATAATATAGGATAAAAGCGGAAGATAATGAAAATGAATGAATACACTCTTTGAACTGTAAAAGCATATTCTTGTCCTGTTAGGAAAGGTTGGAAAAATTTTAAAACTTTATAAGGAACTGTAAAAAGCAAATGCGTCATTAAAAAAAAAATTAAATTTAGAACTGATCTATTTTTAACTCTTGAAAATAAACAAGACCAGCCAAAAGATAAGCATTGCTGTTGATTTAGCTTTTGGTATAGTAAAGGTAAAATGTTTTATTACCAGCAAAACCCACTGATGCAATATTTGCTTTGAGAATGTTGATAGAAAAGTGTAGGGAAGGCCAAAAGAAGCTGTACTGTTTATTTTTAGATCTAAAGAAAAAGCTTGATAGACCACCAAGAATGGAACTCTGGTATTGTATAAGAAAACATGAGTGGATCAGACGTATGTGAGGATGTTGGGGGTATATATATGGACAGTGCAACAGCAGTAAAATATGCAGAAGGAAGGACAGATGAGTTTAAATTTGAGGTGGGGCTGCATCAAGGATCAGATCTTAGTCCTTACTTGTTTATGATACTCATGGACAGGCTGAGGAATAAGGTTAGGCAGGAGTCTCTGTAAAATATGATTTTTTGTGGATGACATTGTGATCTGTAGTGAGAGCAGGTTGATAAGAACCTTAAAAGATGGTGATATGCATTGGAGAGCAGGGAAATGAAGGTTAGCATGAATACAACGAAGTGCATGAATATGAGGTAGGTTGGCAAAAAGGTAAAGTTGCAAGGTCAAGAAAATAGAGGGGTTCAAATATTTGGGGTCGAGTGTATGAAGTAATGGAGAATGTGGTAAAGAGGTGAAAAAGAGAGTGCAGGAAGGTTGGACTGATGGCATTGCAGTAGTGATCTGTGATGAATGATTGCAGTGATGATAGATAATCTTGATTTGCCAGAAGAGTAAAAGGGAACGTGTAAGATTATAATGTATAATAGAGACTCATTTGTCTGACATATCATAGACTTAAGTAGATTTTTGATGTTGGTTAATCACATGCTTGAAAGTTTGTTATGCTTAATCATTTAAATTCATTTCATTCATATCATTTATCATTTAACCATTTATTATAATGTACTATGATGCTTTAATCATGTTGATCTTATGAACCTTAGAAGGCATCACTTTCCCTGGTGAAAGGCCTAACTGACCTTGGCTTCTGGCTGAGAAATACATGTTTGCTAGTTACTGTCCTGTGGAAAATAATTGGGCTCAAGCTTCACACGGTTGGGACATTGGTTGTATTAACTAACTGTGGTTCTTTCACATGCACCTGGTTAGCAGTGGGAAGAATGCCATTGTTTTGTGCTTTTTTTACATCTGCCTATATAAACGAGCAGTGAATCATAATAAATCGAAGCATTGATGATTGTGGTTGTCTTTTCTTCCCAAACGTTTGCAACTTGGCACTCAGAGGGGACAGAAGCATCATTTGCAGTCGTGTTTCCTGACTGATTGCTGACAACAGGGTCAGCTTTTCATTTGGCTTTGGGACCGCAGCTGTTTGGTCGGCTTGGGATTTAGAACCTTACAAAAAGTTTGCAGGACAGTAGTGAGCCGTGCAATCCTGTATGGCTTAGATGTTGGATTGACTAAAAGGGAGGAAAGGGAAGTGGAGTGAGATTGAGAGATTTATGAGATTAGGAATTATCTTATTATAGGGACAAAAAGGATGTTTTTCTGGAGAAAAGGTTATGGGGCAAGATTGTGGCATTTAAAAAAAAAAAAAATATATATATATATATATATATATATATATATATATATATATATATATATATATATATTGTTTGGATGGATGAGGAGAGGAAGTCTGAAGAGAGTTATGAATATTGTAAGTGAGGACATGCAAGTGGTTGGGGTGACGAACGGATATTTAGAATAGGGTAAGATTGAGAAAAGTAATCTGTTGTTGCGGCGGCACGGTGGCTTTGTGGTTAGCACGTTCGCCTCTCTAGGGATTGCCGGTTCAAATCCCCATCTGGGTGGAGTTTCCATGTTCTCCCCGTGTCTGCGTGGGTTTCCTCCGGGTTCTCCGGTTTCCTCCCACAGTCCAAAAACATGGATGAAGTCAATTGAATTCTCAAAATTGCCCCATATAGAGTCTGTGTGAGTGAGTGTGTGCCCAGCGATGGATTGGCGCCCTGTCCTGGGTCTTTCTGCCCAGCGCCCGAGACGTTCTCCCCTGGATGGGCATGGGGAACCCCACCGCGACCCTAATAGAGGGAGATAATGAATGAATGAATCTATTGTTGCAGCACCTAATGGAAACAGCGGAAACAGAAAGGTTTAAGCTTTGAGAAAATTAAACATAATGCATTACATATTGTGCGAATTTAGTAACTATTTATTTTAAAGCGCTGCATAATGATCGGTTAAGAAGTAAACTTTGCTCTGTATACATACGGATATACATATATACGGAGCCCCTAAAGTGACATGGAAGAAAAAATATATAATGCGAGATCTCGCAAAACTTTTGCGAGATTTCGCAATAATTGTATTTATATTTATTGCGAGATCTCGCAAAAGTTAATGTGAGATCTCGCGATATCTCAAAAAAATAACGTAACCGTGAAGCTGTCCAGAATATTGAATTTAGTTGCTGATGAGTTCAATCAGGACCGCCAAGTCACAAAACGATTTTCGACGAGAGTGTCCCTTTGCATTAAGTAGTCGCTTCAGGTGTCTTTCGTGTTGGAATTTATTAAACATAAAAAGACATGAATTGCATTATTTGTACGTTTTTTTATACTTCGTAACGCTCTTTATTTTTGTAATGACATTTACTATTTCACATAGTTCAAACAACTGCTGAATGACTGCAGGGAACAGAGGGAATGGTCATTTGCTGGATGAGCGTGTATAATTATGGGAATGTCCAGTTGCGGGATGAGCATGGCAAAGGGTAGGGGTGTCCGATCACAGGGTGAGCTGTGAAATTGTAGACTTAGGGGGCAGGAACATTTTTAAAATGAAATAGTGAGACTGGAGTTCAGAAAGTCCTCACCATATATGGAAGGTCCATTCACACTCATCCACACACAGGACATCCCACCTAAGGATTAAATACCGAAGCGGGATCTTTGAGAATTCAGAGCTTTCTCATCAATCACAGTCTGCCATTGATGATTTTTCCTGAACACTTGTTTGTCTGTTCAGTAAAACGCATTAAGTTTGTTTGGAACAAAGCCGCCGACTTAGCCCTCACTTATACGAAAACCGTGTTTATGGGCAAGCACTGATTTAATATCTTTATATTGCATGCCAATTTCAAAATAAAACTCAATAAAACCTTTCCACGAATGAACATTCTCCATTGTGATCGTTTATTGGTTTTGACCCGGAAATTGACCTGAAAGGACATCAACTTATAACAAACTTTTGCAAGATTTTTATATTTGTAGTCGCATTATATTTTTATAATAAGGTTTATTATAAGGTTAGGTTTATTTATTTAAAAGTAAATCGGGGTTAGTAATGAATAAGTAAATGGATGAGTCAGTATATGAAAATAAGAAGGAATGAGAGAACCAGTCATAGAGATGATGTGGAGTTGTGGTTTCAGTAGAACTGAACTTGGAAGGTTATGATGCTGAACCAAGTTCCACTATCCACCATCTCACATGAGCATTAATAATGAATATGTGAATGCAAGGATATCATTTGCATTTAGATAAAAGTCCTTTCAATTTAGAAAGTACCCCTTTGCAGACCGTGTGAGCTGAGTGAGGGAGTAATCCAAGTGAAGTAAAAATTTTCTTGAAGATTCTCCATCTTTAAGTCCTAGATAGATCTTTGTAAAATGAATTAAAAAAAAACTTTAATAGCAAAATCTCAGCTAAAAGCTCTGTATTTAAACTGTAAGAAAAATAATTATTAATTTAATTCCAGTTAAAACTACTTGGTGTGGCACAATTGGCTCTTCAAAAAAAAGGTCCCGGGACTTGAGTGCATGTTCTCCACATGATGGAATTTGTTTTCTTTGGGAACTTCTTTGTTTTGCCACAATTCAAAACCCATAATTGACAGGAATGTGATTGTCCACATGTGCTGGTCAACAGTGAGGGGCTTAGCTTACCAACAAATCTATTAAGGATACACAACTTGGAAAATTTTGAAGTTACAGAATATTTAGATTACATTTGGAAAGTTATACTCTGAACCCATATGAATTTGTATTATTTATAAGTAGTAAATACACTATACAACCAAAGAATTGCAATACTTCACATTACACTTAATGCTTGGTCATTCTTTTCAAGTAAGAGCTTACGATTTTTTATCTAAAGAGCAGTTTAAGGTCTGCCACTGATGTTGAATGAGAAAACCTGGCTTAAAATGTATGTTCTAGTTCATTCTTGGGAGACCTCCCTGCGAGCCAGACAAGTTCCTCTGTACTAAACTCATCCAAACATCCTTTTATGGACCTTGCTTTGTTTACTGGTGCACATTGAATATTAAACAAATAAGGTCTTCTCTGTACTGTACATTTTTTCCAAACGCATGCCAAGCTGCATGATTTTATGGATTTAATGCCAATTCTTGTGTAGGCTTGGAGTGCTCAATAACTCGGGGTTACCAGTGTCTAACACTTCTGCACATGATTCATCATATATTATTAATAGAAAAAAATAGACTGCAGGCAAGTCAGATGAGTTTAAACAATTTGTGTGAACGAGGCCGTGCTGTTGTAGAATTTAAAAAACACATCAAGTTAAAGGCCGTTAGTTGCTGCCCCTTAAATAGTATATGCAAACAAAAGTAGTTCAGATGGATTGCACTATAGAAGGAAGCTTATGATGTCTGAAGATTGACCTTTGAGAACAGAATAATTCTTTAAAACAAACAAGATATACATTTGGTCATTTAGCAGATGCTTTTATCCAAAGCCACTATCAAGGCACAGGGTTGGCCACAGCATCCCTGGAACAATGATGGTTAAGGGCCTTGCTCAAGGACCCACATTGGTAACTTTAGTGGACCTGGGATTTAATCCCAAACCCTTCAGATTTATAGTCGAACACCATAACAACTGAGCTACCACACAGTGGTATAATGATATAATGCCTTTCATGCCAGGACCAAATAAGGATTAAAGTCAGGATTTATTAGACACAAACAAAAGGGTTTTATTAAAAGACTAAATTCACACGCTAATGTAACATGGTATCATTGGAATTCTAAAAAAAAAAAAACAATACTCTATTTGTCGCCATTGTTTCTCACTTCACTACCGAGCAAAGCCAGTTGGTCCAACTAGTATGTATGTCTGCAGAACATCAAGACATGACCGGTGGGACGGTGTGGCAGAAGCATGGATGCCATCGGAAAGGTAACTAACAGACCTAATGGTCCATGTGCAGAAAGCAGTTTCTGTGTCTAAAACCCTGTCTCTGATTTTCACTGGTACCAGACCTCATTTATGTATTAGTAAATATTGGTAATAAACAAAGAAATGCTTTAAACTTTGACCACATTTCTAGTTCCTAAATGGATTCATTGAGCAGCAGAGAAGAAGGAATAAGACAGCAGAGCGATTTAGAGGAAAATAAAGAGTGATAGGTGTTTATTGACCTAACAGAGGGGAAAAAGCAAATGGGGCAAAACAGCATGATTTCATTATAAAAGCATTAATTACATCACATTTAACCAATTAAATTGTACATGTAAAACAGGGGCCACATAGCAAACACACCCAGGATCCTACTAATTTCAAATTCTACACCACATCATGCCTTACATTAAGGAATAAAATAACAAGCAACCTCTTGTCCCATCTTTCAGTCCAGCGTTTTTTTGAAAATGCTAGAAATCATAATTAAGTCCAAATCTGAATGATGCAGAATGCAAAGACAACTAATTAAAAAGGCACGTTAGCATTGGTCCCAGTGTCATTTACAGGTGAGGCTAATGGTTACAGTGACCGCACAATACCGAAATATAAAACACCTAAAACTGCTCTACTGCAAAGAAACTTGGTCCTCACTCACGTCCAGCAATGCTGATCTAAAAGCCCACTGAAGTACAATCAAAAACAGGTCATCTTTTTCCTAGCCTCGATAAGCATTATTCACTATACAACACAGGTTGCAGCGTTGTGCATTAAACTCCTCCAGCACAGCATTTCCAACATGACTAAGATTAACAAGCACACGTTTTAACAGGAAGCATTTTACCAAACCCTGCAAAACCTTACTGTAGTTGGCTGGGATGACAAGCAGTCTGAACTAAATCTGTACTTCAATCCTGTATGTTATACTGTGGAATAACAGGTCTGAAGGGGACCTGAAAGTTTCAGAAGTGTCTTACCGCAAACAAAGCAATGTACATTAAGCCTTAATTGTAAGATGCATAATAGATGGTCTTTTATGGACGTAAGGCACAGTGTGTTGTGGAAAACTCCACGATGGGGTGAGGGGAAGGGGATCCTGCATGTTTTTGATATGGTTTGATTTTCAGGAGAGACTGATTTAAACACAATAATTTGGTTCTACACTCTTTAGTGAGCAGGGATAAGAAACAGGTACATGGTGAGCTGCTCCTTTAGATGGTGGACTTTGAAAAGGAGACTCGGAGACGATGGCCACGCCCCATGTCATAGCTGTGAAGGTCGATCAGAGCCTGAATTGCCTCCTCCACTGTCGCCATCTGTAGCAAAGCCATTTTACGATCTCTGATGAAACAGAATACGATGATCAGATCAGTAATGTAAAAGCAATGAGCAGAACTGATGTTTAAGACTAATAAAAAACTGGTTAATAAAAGCACTAGCATCCTAATAAAAGCAGCAACATCCAATTTTGCATTATGAGAGCAGATATTAGCTCCAGCAGCCTATATGATATTAATTAGTATAAGCAAACTAGATAATGAATGCATAAGTGAATATATAGATCATCCAATCAATTATTAGAAATGGGAATATAAACTCTGTAAAGATTAAAATCAAGAACATTAAAGCTCCTTCAAATGTAATTTACACAACTTTTTTAAGGAATTTTATATCCAGCTTTAATTCCAAAAATTTATTTTTTATGAATTAATCACAAATAGCGTAACTGTTACAAAGGGTTCTTACTGAAAGAATTTGAAAGCCTTTACTGTCCCTCCAGAGTTGGAAAAGAGAAGTCTTAGATCATCTTCAGTCACTTTCTCACTGTGGGGGTCACAAAGTTTTTATATTAGACAGTAAAAACACAAGTTTTTTCCCCACAGACACATCATTTAAGGCAGTAGTTTAGTAAAAGCCGAGGAGAGCTTATATATATATATATATATATATATATATATATATATATATATATATATATATATATATATATGAGACTTTCAAAAGCAAAATGGCTTCGTGCCAACATCAGAGTCCTTCATTCATTGGCACACCTGTAGCTTTAAAATCACACCGGTTTTTAGAATACTTTTTTAATCCCCCAGGGAAAATTGCAGAAAGGCTTTTATACAAAATTATAACCTCTGTAACATTTTACCAGTAACAATACGGTAACATGGGAATCATTTACATCTTGTTTACATCCTATAAGTGGTCTTTGTTTTGTGGTGTTAACATCAAAAAATAAATGTCACTAAAACGTCAAAACTAAGTTTACTGTGGTTTCTCACCAATTATGATAAACCCATATCAAGCTTCTGCATTGGTTCCTTGTCTCAGTAAAAATGGGGATGGTGAATTGTCTTGTGCATATTAAACTTGTGATCCTTGACAAAGTATAAGTGAATATATATACTTAAACAGAACAGCAATGAAACTACATACAATTTCTTAAAACGGAGTCCAATAGTGACGGGCTATTTTTAGAAAACACACATGGTCTATGTATACAATCGGGTATCAGCAGGCATTTTGGTTATCCCTGTTCTAGAGCTTCTCATGATTGTGGAATTTTAAAGCAAACATACATTCAGCAGAGTGGCAGAAACATCTAGATGAAGATAAGAGAAGTCAACACAGACTGACCAGATGAATTCCAGTTGACTTTACAGTAAGTCAGATAACAATTTGTGCAAGCAGGGTGAGCAGAGGTTTAGAATTAACAACAAATTTTAAATTTTAATTAACAACAAAAATTAATCTTGCATTTGCATTGCATTTGCATTTGGTCATTTAGCAGACACTTTTATCCGAAGTGACACACAAGGTGTGCACAGGGTTAATCACAACATTCCTTGAGCAATGAGGGTTAAGAGCCTTGCTCAAGGACCCACATTGGTAACTTCAGTGGACCTGGGATTTAAACCCCCAACCTTCAGATTGATAGCCCAACGCCCTACGAGCGTGGATTGATAGCCCAACGAGCTCCTGCGTCCTATCTTACACAGTGTATTTACTTTCATGGCTCTACTTACGGAATGTTGGAAAGGTGGAGCGTGGCTGATGGAGGGAAGATGTTCTGGAAGTTTTTGGAGCCAGGCTTTTTAAAACGGTGTAATGCTGAATTTGTAAAATCTTTAGTAAGGCCCTGATCATCCAGTCCTTCTCTGGGAAGCTGTACTGTCTGGTGTTTGGAAAGTGTCACACGAACGATCTTCCCAAACATCTTCTGACCGTTCAGGTGGCTCATAGCTGAAACAAAATGTAGCCTTGGTTAACTAAAAGACTTAAGTCAGACAAGTAAAATCTCATAATAAACCAAATTTAACCCCAAACAACCAGGGGAGCCAGTGTCTGATTGAAGATCACAGATGGGATTTTGGGGAATTTTGACCCTTATCATATTAAGCAGCTTATAAAATAAACAAATTATCCCTTTAAAGTTATAAAGAATTCTATGCTGCGAAGTTTGAGGTTTTTACTTTTATAGCAAGTATATCACTTTTGTGATCTTGTCTATTAATTTAAATGTACCTAATGTAGATGTGCTTTAGTTGTTTGCATAGAATCGTGATCTCTACCACTAATCGGTTCCAAAATGACTTGGCATATTAACAAGTTACCATTAACATAAAATCATTTGCATGAGTGTTGCTGCAGTCTGTACCTAATTGTGCCTGGTTCCCATCAGTCATCTGGATAAGGGCACTGTCCTTCTTATTGTACAGGACCTTCACGCGTTGCACATCTCCATACACGCCTATGATGTAACGTGAGACAGATGGCGGAAGGCGGTGTTACAGGAAGCAAAGAAAAACCACAAATGAAAAGTTAGTACTTTATATGCTAATAATTGAACTAATCAACAATCAGAGCAGCAGGAAAAGTAAATCTGATACACCCTGGTATACAGTGGAGCTCAGGAATATGGCAGTAAGATCAAATCAAAGGCCTACATGCAAAAGAATTAAGCATGCATTACATACAGTAAGCTGTATATGAGTAGAGATTGAGCGCATGACAGGCTTCAGAAAGCCTTAAATTAAACAGTTTAAAAATCACGTTTTTTTATTATTAATTGAATGCAAAACTGAAACAGAATTGAAAACAAAGCAGTAACTAAAGAATAAATGAAAAAATAAATAAAAGAGGTAGATTGCCAACAATAACATACCGAAGAGGGTAAAGAGACTTTGGGGCGTAACCATCTTTAGAAGGAGAGAAGAGCAAGCAGCATAAGACAGGAAGAGAGAAGAGCCGAGGTAGAGCGGAGATGAACAGATCATCCATAACGGAGGGTGGTTTCCCGCACGATGGTGAGGTGACCATGAAGCATGGGTCGGGGAGGTTAATAGGGGTGGGGTTGGTCCGAGGAAAAACATTTTTTTTTTTTGGTTCGTTTTTTTTTTTTGTGTTTTGTGTAGGCATGAATCAGGGTAAGGGTTTACAGAAAAGGGGTGAGAAAAGGGGAGAGACAGATAGACAGAGGATTGGGTTGAGGCAAAAAAACAAGTACAAAGCAAAACACAGGGAGATGAAAATGACAAAAATAACAGGTCCGTGAACTTGTGAGAATTGACTGTGTTTTCTCCTCGTACCAAATGCAACTTCCTAAGACCAAACATGGTTTATGCAAGGCTTCAGACATAAGCTGAGAATATGCAAAGACATACAAAACGTTTTCCGATGCTCTAAGTTAAGAACAGGCCATTTGCAGAGCAAAACATGAGCGTGTTTTAAAACTGTCTTCTGATGACATGCAAAAGGCTGGTCTTTTTGCAAAGTGGTTTAAAATTGTCAACGAATCATTACTGCTCTGAAACAACTTGCCCACAAATGTATCTCAGAATCAGCTCAATATTATAACAATGGAAAATGTAAACCTTAGTCTTCATCCAGGAGGCCAACAATCAGGTGAAACATGGCTATACTATAAAAAAAACTGTTAAAAAAAAGTATTTATGAAATACTTATTTTTATAAAAAAAAAAGTTCAGTGACCGTAATCCTGGAACGGTTATAAGATATACTAAAAATGCTACTACTTAAGAGCATGTAAGAGCAACAACAACTCTGCCACATTGTGCAGACTATATGAACAGCCAATGATTTGCAAAATGCATTAACAAAGGCATAAAAAACCGGTGCACTGTGGCACTGCTTACAACAGAATGCAATATAACCTCTGGAAGCAACAAATGAAAGGCATTTTTATGTTAATACTAAGTAACTCAGATACAATTTATTAATGGCACTATACTAATACAAGTAGTTCCTTCTCTGGCCCTAAAAATTGAGGTGTACATTTTAAGATTCTTGTTTGCTCCACAACACTACACAGTGCAGTCAAAGTAGACTCTCTTTTTACTTAGACGTGTCTGCCTAAATACTTTCGGAACACCAGAGCAGTCGGTGGGTGCTTTTTTTTTTTTTTTTTTTTTTTTAAATGTGCCATAATCTCTAGAGACTGTAGGCAACAGTCTGGGGAGATTAGCAGTTATAGGAGTACTACAACTAGCCCATCTGGCACTAGTATAACTATTATGCTTTTAAAATTTCCATGATCACATTTTTAAATTTGCACATTTGGGTAATTAAACAAATATATAAATGAGTGGGCATAAGTGAGTTTCCTATAAAGTTCTCAGTGTGGTGTAATTGTGATATACAGTATCGTAGGACACCAGCAAAAGCTCCAAACAAATGATTAACTTTGGACTGGTACTGTATGCGGGCAAAATTTACAGAGGAGTTTGTTTGTACTTCTTAGGTGTTTATTAAGGCTTACAAGACTTGCAGGAAGTTAAAGCTGGCATGAAAACCACCTTGCAGTGTTATGGGCATTAAAGAGAGAGTCAGGTTATGTTTTTACAAAAAGCCACAAACCCACAGATTTTTTGGGAAGACAAAACAAATAAATGATAGAACAAAGTACAGCATTACTAGGCAAATGATATAGAGAAAAGTATTGGAAAGAGAATGTGAAAGAGTGTGTGATAGAGAGAAAGAGAGGGCAAGAGAGAGAGTAGGAAAGATGAAGTAGCGTGAGGTGGGGCTACCATATTTCATACCAACTCTGAATAGCTTAGAGAGAGGCAGTGGAGCATCAGGAGAGGACAGAGGAGTAACAGCTTAGAGAGAAAAGACAGTTAGATATTACTTTAAGAAAGAGCAGTACTAAAGGTCAGAGATAGACAGAGGCAGAGAGAGAGAGAGAAAGAGAGAGAGAGAGAGAGAAAGAGAGAGAGAAAGAGAAAGAGAGAACACAATTCCAAAATGCACTGAGAGATTGCAGGAGATCCTGCATCCTACATCTGAAAAAATGTTTTCAGTATATTTATTCGTTTATTTTGTGACAATTGCTTAATTACACATTTTCGGAATAGCTTCATGTAAATATACTGAAAAACATTTAAACAAGAACACACATTAACAATGGAGGAGAAACAGATGCTCACACTGTATCACATGTCCATACCACTGATGTAGAGCCAAGTAAACACTGATACTTTAATTTAACAAGTTAGGATCAAACTGAAAGACACTGTCAAATGTAATTTCATATACGTATTAATGTGGAAAATTCAATTGCACATTGCAATTTTTATAGTATAGAAATATAATGCACTTTCTTTTTAATATAGAAGCATATTCTTTTAAATGCCTGTTTAAAATACAGTCACTATTTGATGTTATATATGATAAATATATATTTATAAGATAAATGTTTTTTCTCTGTTGTGTATAATTTTTTATTGAATAGGGCTATTGACATTTTTTACCAGTTTTTACCATTATTGAAAACAAAGAACAAAAAGGAGATGTAAATACATATGGAAAGCCAAAAAATGTAATATTTAGTATTTACAAAGAAATAATGGCCAAATCAATCAATAGCTGGTTTAGGTAAAACAATTGATGGCATATATAATTTTTTACCAAGGTGTAAAAACTTCTTGTGATTGGTAGAAGCAGATAGTTTTGTTATATTTACAGGATCGCTGACAGAGCAATCAAAAGAGTTGTCCAAGAGCCAATGAGAGCTACAGAAAGACTGAATTAGCAGATACAATTGTTTCAAAGAATACCAAAAGCAATGCATTAAGCCAACATGGCCTTTTTGCAAGTCTGCAATGTTGGAGAAAAAAAACACGATGAAGCATGTTTATAGTTTGCTGCACAACATTGCACAAGCTTATAATGGCTTTAGATTATAAACTAGGAGAATATATGCATGGAGGAGAAATGGCATTGCACATCACCCTAATAACAAATTCTGGAATTTGGAGGTGGGCAACATCATGGTGTGTGGCTGTTTCTCAGCATACTGACTTTTTATTATTGAACAAATGGTCAATGTAGAAATTTACCAGGACATGTTTGATAAGAATTTGCTGCATAAGAATCTTTGCAGGATGCCGAAGATAAAACCAGGGGAACGTATTTGCAAGACAACGATCCTAAACACACAGCCAAGGAAACTCTCAAGTTGTCTCATAGAAAGAAAATAAAGCTGCTTGAAGGACCCAGTCAAACAGCTGACTTGAACCAAATTGAAAATCTATGGAAAGAACTGAAGATCAGGGTACATAGAAGAGGCCCCTCTAAACTTTAAGATTTAAAGTGTTTGTGTAAAAGTATGGGCCAAATTCATAGAATGCATGCAACTAATTTTGTCATACATATTGATGCTGTCATTACCAACAAAGGTAGAAAGTATAAATACATTTCAGTAAGTGTTTAATACCTTTTGATTTCCACTTTATTACTAAAATATATTAATATCTTTGCTTTGATTTATGTTGCTGGAAATGACTGATAAAAATTCCATGTCAATAGCCCGTCAGAAATATATTTACTTTAAAATGTGTTATAGTGATCAATATTTATTTTCCCTTACCCAACTCTACATAGGCAGCAATGTTTGGACAAGGTTTAAAATTAGAGAACTTGCCTGTGAGCATTAAAACCAAAAGACAAAATAAAATTGAGACAAAATCAGATGTTTAACCATCTTTCAACAGTGGGGGACCAATTTATATATTTTTATAAATTTAAGTTATAAACTTGTACGAACTTGTAAACTGTTTAAAATTGGCTGTAATACCTTAAACAGCTTTAATGCAAAGTTATTATTCATGTACTAAATTTTGAATATTAGTTGAAAAAAATAGTTTATTCACAGTTTATTGTAGGGAAAAAAATGAGTGTAAGAATCAGCCCAAAAACATACACAAACAGTGCTATAGCTGTTCACTTCAGAAATGATGACCTCAAAAAAACTAATTTAGTGTCAATTATATGTTTATTATAAATAAAATAACACAAATATAATCTGTGCTTTAGAAAGACCTTTTTCTGACAAGCTATTGCAATATCTGCTCTGCTTAGTACATTAGCTGATCCTGCCAAAATATATGTTGCTTATAAGTTTAGGAATTTGCTCTTCATAAAAATCTGCTCTGTCAATTTGACATTGTATCAATTAGTGCCCACCATGTATAAATGTTTTATTTTATCTCAACTTTTTTTTTACTCAAATTGTGGAGAACCGAAATCAAACGAAGAAAAATGGTTAAACATCTGAAAATAAAGTCGAAAATGACCGAATATAGAGAAATGTAGAACCATAATGTGCTGGTGAATCCGAGACTAAAAACAGAAGGAGGTCGGTCTGGTGTGTGTGTGGGGGGGGGGGGTCGTGGTTTTGATACACTGACCTCTTCATTAAGATTACTAGCCAGAAGCACGCCACCGGCCGATGAGTGTGCTGACAGAGCTACTCTCCCAGCTGCTGCTGCTGCTGCTGCCGCTGCACTCAGAGGACTGATCGACCCTGCAGCACAGACACAGAGAAGGTAAAGAAGACATGATAAATAAAACAAATGGAGGCAGACAGCGAGAACAGGACAGAAAAAACAGGTTTGGATAAAACCTCAATGAGAAAAAAAGAAGAGGGCAACAAAGCTTTAAATGTCAATCTCCAGCACCTAACTCAGCTCTGCGTTCAGTCCAGCAGTTAAGCAGTGTTCCTCAGTGTGCTTACACAACACACAAATGCAACATTATACACGCACCAGACAGAGGAAGAAATAAAATCAAGCTAAAATGATTTGGAACATTTGATAAAATGCAATAAGAAATGTTTTTTTTTTATTCAAAACCTTAATTTTACTGGCAAATGGTTCAAAGTCTTGCAATGTTTCCACTGCCTAAATTACCTAATAACTAAGTAAAAAAAAAAATTTTAAAAAAAAAAAAAAATATATATATATATATATTTTTTTTTTTTTTTTTCACCAAAAAGAAAATTTACTTCGATGTATCCCTACACATCGGTTGTTGATGTTGAAAATTGACACCTATAACATTGGTTTTAATTATTACCAAGTTGAAGGAAAAATTACCAAAATTGTTTTTAGTTAGCTGATTGAGAAACCTGTGCCATTAATTTTGTTGTACGGTAAGTTGTAGTTTTGAATGAGGTATAATATCAGAATTAAAGTTTAATATATTACTAGTAAATATAAATCATAAAAAAGGAAAACAATGTTAGGACCATAGTGGGTTTGAGGTGCTTACCAAGCAGTGAAGTAGAGTCCTTTCCCAGTGCAGCAGCCATGCTGGGGTCTACAGGAGGCTGGCCGTCTGCCGCTGGCAACTCAGGGCGTGTGTAATCTCGACTTTTATCATTGTTGTATTTCACATTCAAGTTGACCAGCTTGGAGAAGTCAATCCGCAGTGTGCAACATGAGTTATAGATGTTCTGTCCGTCTAATGACTAAAAATAATAAATATGTCTAGTGATAATCCATCAAGTTAAAAGTATCAAAGTATTAAATCTAATTACATCCCTCTAAAATTCTGAATTTTTTAAGTAAAGCATTCCACATAAAATTTTCTATATTTCTCAAAAGATTGTTACAGTTGTTAAAGAAGTCTAAAATTTGGTTGCAGTTCACTACATCAGAGCAAGCTAATTATTAAAAATTGCTCCAATGTTACATATCTCTAAATGGTAAACGTAAGTGAGCCTTTAGTGTTAGCAGATAATTTAAAGGTGAAGAGTCAAATGGTTAAATAAATGGTCTGACAATTAGGCATATGTCGGTACATCATTTTGAAGTCCAAACTTTTTTTTTTTTTTTTTTGCATTTTGCTTATAAAAAATATTTTATAGCACAAATGGACTATTTATGAGGACCATCAGGCTGGAGGTTACAAAAAAGTGTGATCTTAGGCAAATCATTAAATCTACAATGTCCCTCCTTAAATACTGACTTGTGTTGTTCACTCACATGTAAGTCGCTTTGGATAAAAGTGGCTGCCAAATGATTAAATGTAATGTAAACATGATGGCTGCTAAAACATCTAATATTTAATAGGTTCCAAATCAACATCCAGACCTTAATACAAATTAAAATGCTGTTCATAAACTAATGCCCGCAAAAAAACCTAATGAACTGAAACACTGTTGTAGAGAAAACTGATGTACATTTTGAGAAGGCTGTCTATATATATATACAGTGGGTTGCAAAAGTATTCAGTATTGCCATATTTTGTCACATTACAACCACAAACATAAATATATTTCACTGGAATTTTATGTGGAAGACCAACACAAAGTGATATACAATTGTGAAGTGGAATGAAAGTTATACATGAATCAACAATTTTTTTACAAATAAAAAACTGAAAAGTGCGATGTGCAAAATTATTCAGCCCCCCTGAGTCAATACTTTGTGGAACCACCTTTTGCTGCAATTACAGCTGCAAGTCTTTTAGGGTATGTCTCCACCAGCTTTGCACATCTAGTGACTGAAATTCTTGCCCATTCCTCCTTGCAAAACNGGGGGCTGAATAATTTTGCACATTGCACTTTTCAGTTTTTTATTTGTAAAAAAATTGTTGATTCATGTATAACTTTCATTCCACTTCACAATTGTATACCACTTTGTGTTGGTCTTTCACATTAAATTCCAGTGAAATATATTTATGTTTGTGGTTGTAATGTGACAAAATATGGAAAAGTTCAAGGGGTATGAATACTTTTGCAACCCACTGTATATATATATATATATTAGGGCTGCAAATAATGATTATTTTGATAATCGATTAATCGGTCGATTATTTTTTCGATTAATCGATGAATCGGATTTTTAAAAAAATAATAATTCCATATCTTTATATTTACATTTAATCATTTAGCAGACGCTTTTATCCAAAGCGACTTACAAATGAGAACATCACAAGTCAGTAGTTATGAAGTAAACCAGCTACACTGTAGAATTATTAAGCAGGTCAATAAATGTCTGATTTTATTTTCAGTATGAGTTTAAGGCATCCAAGTTGCCCAAAGAGCAATTAAACACAAATCTCAAACACACAGACACAATATGTAGCATAGTGTGAAAAAAAAAATGCTAAATTACACAAATTTTAGTCACTCTAATATGTTACCTAATTCCTCTTTAAATGCAACTAATTCAACCTCACTCTCGTAGTGTGCAGTGTCTTCACTCATATTTTATCAAATAATTAAAACGTGAAGCTTGATCATTAATTAGCACCATTGTGTACAAGTTGTATGTATTTATAAAAGCACATTTAAACACTTTAGCTGATTGGGGGGGGGGGTGTCAGCAAACTTATTCTATAGTATAATATATAGTATGTTTAAGTGTTTAAACATACTATTATAGTATGTTTAAGTGTTTAAACATACTATTATAGTATGTTTAAGTTATAATTGATGTAATGAATGAAAAGCACAATGAAAGAAATAATGTATCATCTAAACATCCCTCACTTAACAACAAAAGTCTATTCCAAATAACACATGATACTCAGTTGCCCTCAGTAATGAACCAAATATTGTCTGTTCTGTAGCCTATTGGAAAAAAATTTATTAACAAATGAACTAATTAACAACCAGCTATTGAAAAAAATAAATTAACAAATTAGCCAATTAACAAAAAAATACCTCTTGTGTGAAATGTCAGTTGGACACCGGGACATATGTTCCTGCTTTGCACACCATGCACAAGGCTTCCCGTTTGTCTGTTCCCCTGGTCTGAAAGCGGGGAAATTCTTTTGCATGCTGCTTGCGGACTGACACGCAGCGCCGTGCGCAGTGCCCTACTGCCTGTACGTTTAATGGTCCAATGAAGGTAATTAAAAAAAAAAAAACAGGACAGGAAATACGGAAGTATTCGTACAACAGACACGATCTCCATCACTGTCATTATCCAGTTAACAACCAAAAACAGCATGAAGCGTGCTCTGCCGGTCTAATAGTGTTACGTTGCACCGTTAAGTTGATTCTGTTCAAAACCAAAGAACCTCGGGATGTTGTAGTGATTTATCTGCTGTTAAGGTTCATCCTCATCGGTGTTCAACATGTTTAGTTTCAGGTGGTGGATCATCATCGTGGTGCTCCATGCAGCTCAATTCATGTTCGCAGAGCTCGCATGTTCCACGTTCTTTATTTGTGTGAAGCGTGAAGCTCCCGCAGTTTTGATTTGAACGGAAGCTTTTTTCGCCGTTAGTTGTGTTTCATTTGTATGATTTATCAACTTGGTTTGCAGACTCTGCCTCGTTCTGTTCAACCCGCTGCAGGTGACGTAAGCGGTTACGACATTGCAAGTAACGCGGAAATAGTGCGACCCAAGTATTATCGACACTTTGGATAATCGATTTTTATCAATTCGTTGTTGCAGCCCCAATATATATATAATATATATATATATATATCCGCTTTATCCTATATTAGGGTCGCGGGGGGGTTCCCCATGCCCATCCAGGGGAGAACTCAATTGACTTGATCCATGTTTTTGGACAGTGGGAGGAATCAGGAGAACCCGGAGGAAACCCACGCAGACACAGGGAGAACATGGAAACTCAACCCAGATGAGGATTCGAACCGGGAATCCCTAGCACTGAGAGGCGAACATGCTAACCACTAAGCCATCGTGCCGCCCTATATATATATATATATATATATATATATATATATATATATATATATATACACACACACACACCATTTTTGTAAAATGTCCCAATATAATGTTTTACTACCACCATCATGATCGGTATGTGTTAAAATCAGTCAACATGTTTATTACTTACCAGTTTGGCCTGCTGGGCATTAACAGGATCACTAAACTGCAGCAGGGCTTGAAATTGGTTGTTTTTGGTGAATGTGATGATTTTCATCACTGTCCCAAACTTTGAAAAGATCTGAAAAAGAAGACAAGAACATGGTGTCATTAAAAGAAGCAGCAAGATTATAGCCCTTGATTTGAAGTGTAGCCCTGAATAATATGCTAACTTGCTGCAGGACATCCAGTGTGACTGGGTAGAACATATTATCGATGATGATGCGCAGGACTGGACTTGGGGCTGGTATTAACACGCTCTCTCCCACAGAATCAGAGCTCAGAGATCCTCCCTCCTGGACAGCACACACAGCCTGTAGGACGGCCTGAGCACGCTGCAAGCAAAGCAAACATCACAATATACAACAGTGGTGAATAAAGGTAGATTTTATATATATTGTAAAACCAACTGACAAACGATGGATGATTAACATGTCCGCCTCTGAGAAACTCTCCAGGTTTGAAACCTAACCTAGGTGAAATTTCCATGTTCTCCCCATGTCGACATGGCTTTTCTCTGGATTCTCCGATTTCCTCCCATATAGTGTGTGACACCCTGCATTGGTCCACCAGTCTGGGTATTTTAGGTTTCTAGTAAATCAGTAAAATTCAATACCATTTACATTTACATTACATTTAGTCATTTAGCAGATGCTTTTAATCAAAGCGACTGATAAATGAGAAGATCAAGTCAGTAGTTATGAAGAAAACCAACTACACAGTATAATTATCAAACCTGATCGTTATATGATGCTGCGCCTCCCCCCCCCCACCTTTTTTTCTTTTCTACAACAGGTTTTTGTTAAAAAGATGCGACTTCAGTAGTTTCTTAAAACTGCCTAGTGACTCTGCCTTATGGACAGAGTTGGGAAGATCGTTCCACCATGTTGCAGTGGTGAACGCCACAGAGTGAGAATTAGCTCCTCGGTGAGGTGGAATCTCCAGGCGGCAATCATCACTGGAGCACACTGTTTGGCAGCTTTAGCATGCAAATAGATCAAATCATTTGTGTTGTTGGAAAGTGAAAAAGCAGGTGAACTGACCTGATTAAGTGCACTGTCCGTTTTTAGCTCTTTGTGGTTAGAGTACTGAATGCACACAGGAATGTTTCTCACTTGAGGAGTCACTGCTGTATAGTAATTTACCATGGTGACTGCCGCTTCCTCTGTCCCCAGCTCTAAAAATGCCTTGGGAAATAGACAGTGATACGAAATGCTAAGTTTTGAGTACAAACTCTTCTAATTAAAATTTATATTAGTTTAATATAGTTAATAGTAATGTCTGTACTTATGCTATCCCAATCACTGTTAATGTTCTTATGTTAATTCAAAGGGTAAAATGGTAAAAGGTCTGTTATTAAGTAATGTGCTACTTGCATATTCCATCATAATTGCGGGATTTGAGTCTGAGTGCATGAAGAGAGGTTAATACATGATTTAAATAATTACATTTAAATTTGCATTTCTTCCCAGAACAAAATGTTGGTTTTTGTTTGGTTATTTTTCTTTTCTTCTTTGAATTGGTTCAAGGCTTTGACAGAATTTTACTTTATTGCCTTCACTTTTGGACAGGCTTGATTTCTAAAATTTAAATGTATCTCTAGATAAACAAAAAAATGTTTGGCTAAAACTTACCTGGTTTTTTCCCTTTAACATAAGTATATTGGTGACTTTTCCAAAAGGCAAACCCAGTGCAATAACCTCCGTCTCAGACACTTCACTTGGAAGTTTGCGAATGTGAATCACTCGGGATGGTGGGATGTCCATGCCGTCCTCCACCCTTAGTTTTTTACTGTCACCTCCATTAGCTGTAAAGTTTAGAAAAAGATCCAATTATACTTCAGAAAAACAATCTTCAAACAAGTTTGAGATGGCTGCTTTAAAAAAAATCTGAAACTTTGTCATGTGTTTAACCCCTTAGTTAATCTGTAACTACAAGGTGATAATGGGCCTGTTTGCGTGTGAGTTAATTATCTGTGTGTACAATATTTAAAGAGAGGGGATAGAGAGTAAGAAAGACAGCAAAGACAGTAACGTAATATCGGTGAATACAATTTTTTGCAAAAATTAGGTGCAGGTGCAGCTATAATTTGCTCTACCTGCACCTGAACCTGAAGCCAATTATGTCCTCAGAACTAACTGCATATTAGCTCATATATTCTGAGCTTCAGAGCTGGGACATGGTCAAAGAACACTGCTCTGGATGCTATCAGTTAGGATCAGGACCAGCGGAAGCCTGTACAGAGCAAGTACAGAGGAAGCCACAATGCCACATGTAGGACATTTGAATCTTTTACTACACTTTGTAGGAGTGGTTAACTATCAAATATCATGCCAAGAGCAAGGCATCTAACAGGTTCCCAAAGAAATCCAATGCAATTTCCAAACAACTAAGGGCTATATTAAAATCTACAAGAGTCTATAATCAGAAAGACACTGAAAAACATATATGAGACAAGGCAGATTTTTTTAATCCCTCCTCTTACCTGTAAGTGAAGCGGTTGTGCTGTTGTAAAGACTTCCACTCAGTAAATCATCAGAACTTCTCTAAATAAAATGGCAAAGAACCAATTTAACATGTATATAAAAATCAGCACAAAAAATCAACAACAGGCTCCCTCAAAATAAATTATAAAATATGGACTTAATTGTGATTACCTTTACACCAACTGCAACATCATTGGAAAGGCTGTAGGAAATAAATATATGCATAAATGTTTTGTTGAGGGTAATGTCTAAAGTATATACAGATATCTAGAAATGATTGTTAATGTAAGTTGAAACTGAAATGTTTTAACCAAACAAGAAAAATATAAAAAAAAAATATTTTCAAAAACACCCCTATATCGTACTTTATCCTAAATTAATTCTGCTTGTGAATTATGAAATTTAGTAGAAAATGGGTAATTTATCCATAGAAAAAAAAAAGAATTAATTACCACTAATTAGTTAATTAATTGGTAATTGTTTTAATTGAGGGTGGCATGGTGGCTTAGTGGTTAGCACGTTTCCATGTTCCCCCTGTGTCCGTGTGGGTTTCCTCTGGGTTCTCCGGTTTCCTCCCACAGTCCAAAAATATGGATCGAGTCAATTGAATTCTCCAAATTGCTCCATATATAGTGTCTGTATGAGTGAGTGTGTGCCCAGCAATAGATTGGCACCCTGTCCTAGGTGTATCTGCCCAGCGCCCAAGAAGCTCTCCCCTGGATGGGTATGGGGAACCTCCCTGCGACCCTAATAGAGGATAAAGCGGAAGATGGGAAGTGGGTGAAATACCATTTGCAAACTTTTTACAAGACACAAAGATAAACAGATGAAGCTAATATAGGGATGGTAATATTAAAAACACAAATTGTCCCTTAACAGATATCTCCTTTCTCCTCCTTTCTTGCAACCCATTTTGGCGCATATGCACTTATTTATTTATATGTATGTTTTTTATATTATATATGTATTATTTATATTTATTTATTTATATGTATGTATAAGGGTATAAACATTCTAACCTTTATAAACCACAAAATAAAAATCACCAAGCCATATTAAAGGCTGAATTCCTAATTGTACTCCTTACACGTATGTACATGTGTTATTGTTGTCATTACTAATACTAGTAAACAATTTGGAACGTCACAATAACGGTTTCCATAAGGTGCGACGTAATTAAACGTATAATAGATGGTATCTACATTTACCGAAATGTAGGCTGAATTACTTTCTAGAACATGGTATTAAAGGGTAATGTTGGGTAAGTGCAAATGTTATAACAAAGGACATTAAGACAAGCTAAGCTAAGCTAACCAGTGCGGCGTTTCCGGCTGCACACTACACTTTTAAACAGTACGCCAAACATCAGCGACACCGTTAGCTCATACTATACTGTCGAGTACGCTAGAATGCAGTATGCAGCGCCGCCCAGTAACTAACATACATTCAGATTTGAATCTAAGATTACATAGTCAATGTTACTTAATCACAAATTTTAAATAACGAATAAGGCGTATTTTTTCGCATTCGTCACAAACTTACCCGTCCATCGCCGAAAAGAAATGCGTTTCCAGCTATAAACCTAAAATCAGCAAACAAGATAGACCTGCAAAATGGTGGCGGCAGCTCTGTGTGTGTGTGTGTGTGTGTGTGTGTGTGTGTGCATGACATGCATGGTGGGGGCTGGGGCATGGGGGAGAGGAATACTGTATAATGCTAAATTTGATTGATTTTTACTAAAGAAATAAAAATTTATAAAAAAAAATAAAGAAGTCTTTCCTAATTAATTTTCTTTAAGCACACTAAGGAAAGCAGAAAACTAATCGGAATGCATGGGAGGTTCTTGAGTGGGCCCTGAAGTAAACAGTCACATTTGTATTTATGTTCATGTGATTATGTTTAATTATTTGTTTCAGGGCCCGAAGTCACCTAGTTTTGTACTGTGTTAAAGCACATGCAAAGAAAAGCTTGATGTTGTGAGGGACTCATTTTCCTAGGACCAAATCTACTCCATATTGTTCCCCAAACATGTGCACACATCAAGTATTCATCCTTTTTTAAGTTTTAATATTTAATTTAAAACTTGTTATTAATGATTGCATCTTAAATATTTTTAAATTAAATAAATGAATGTTAATATATAGTATTATTGATCAACACGATCTGGTCGTTTTACTTTAAAAAATAGTGTAAAGTATGGTGTTACATATAAAGCTAACTTATTAACTATTTTGCATAGTAAATAAATACGTAAGTAATAATATTGTTCTTAGTTATTCAATTTGGTTCTTGGAATCGAGTTTGAAAACTGATCTAAAAACCCTAATAATGTTTTAGATCATATTATTTAGAGTAAGCTGCTGTCTATAATATTTACGAGCATGTCTGAAAATAAAATTTTAATTAAACCTTTACTATAAGAATAAAAACAATTTGCAATGTTATGAAGGAAAATATTTGTTAAATTTCTTCAGTTCAGAGGTCTAAATTAGTAACAATGCAGTATCTATGTAAGTACTACTAACAAACGAGTACATATATCCATTTTACATGACTGTAAATTATACCATATAAATTTGAAATAATTTCCCAGGTAAAACAAAAAAGGATGATTAGTCTGAAATATTATAGACAGCAGCTCTGTCCATAAGCCAGAATCTAAACAGTTTTAAAAAACTACTGAAGATGCATCTCTTTAACAAATACCTGTTGTAAAAAAAAATAATAATAATTAAAAAAAAGAGGGGGGGAGGGGGGGGCGCCGCAGCATCGAATAACAATCAGGTTTGATGAATTTACAGTTTAGTTGGTTTTCTTCATGGCTTCTGACTTGTGGTGTTCTCATTTGTAAGTCGCTTTGGATAAAAGCGTCTGCTAAATGACTAAATGTAAATGTAGTCTTTTTTTCTCATTGGAGTGCATTATAATCAATGAAATGATATATTTAAGAATTCCACAACTGTAATAGAAATTTTTAACACAATTGAAATTGCTACTAATAAGGAATTGCTTAAAAAATGTGCATCTTTACAAAACAACTAAATTAAATATAAAATCTTATGACATTACAAGCTACCAATTACATTTGAATTCCTCCACAAAACATTAAACCAATAATTGCTTGAAACATTGTTAAGGTTTTGTTAAATTAAACAACAATTTGTGTATTGCAATGTAATGTTTCCTTAGATATATTTTTATATATGCTTTCTGAAGCATGTCTCTGTGAACTACTATATTAAAAAATAATAATGATAAAATAAATAAAGTAAGCCTAAATTCTCACACAATGCACTTCTCAATAATGTGGAGGGTGGTATGGGCATGGAAAAAGAGTATGGGCATTTATCTTGATTATGGTTTTGTAATGCGATTGGCTAGTTGGATGTTGGCCAAATCCAATGCATTATTAACAATTCATAGCATTTAGCATAAAATTATAAATGCTTTATTCATGCTAATGTGTAAAAAAAATCTAAATAAGTGGAAGCAACTGTTCCTCACTGTATCCTAACAGGCCCACTAAAATTTTCCTCACATTAGGTTACTTATCTCTTACTCCAATCATGTTCTGGTCACAAACAAGTACTAAAGCCTGTTGTGACTTTGTCTCACATGTTGAGCAAATTGGCCTTTCAGAGTGACACTGTGTGATTTAAGATGTTTCGGCAGAAATGCCAGAGGCCTTTTATTTTCACCTTGCTTCCTTCAAACAAGAGGCTTCTAATCCAGTATGAAAGGGCAAAAAATCACTGTTTATATACCGATTACTGTGTACACAAGCACAAAATGGCTTATATTATATGATATGATACAATTAATGTTTTGACAAATTACCTGAATTTTATTGAATTGTGTTTTTAATTTAAATTTAGCTTTAACTTATCAAAGTAGGATAAAATGACAACTAAATAAGTGATGTAAATGCGTCATTATGCTGAAAATAATAAATAGCATAGGACAACAACAACAACAAAAAAAATTACTCATAGCAGCACTAAAGTAAAAAGTCATAATTTTTCTTTTTTTGTTTTACCTGAATTGCTTGGCATTATGCTAAAGAGCTGGTATAACCTTATTTCATTCATTCATTATCTTCCGCTTAATCTTATATTAGGGTCGCGGGGGGTCCCCATTCCCATCCAGGGGAGAAAGTTTCGGGCGCTGGGCAGATACACCCAGGACAGGGCGCCAATCTATCGCTGGGCATGTAACCTTATTTTTTCTTGTTTATTCATACATGATCTTTGTGAAAAAGAAAACAAAAAATGAAAACAACAAAAGTTAACTGTGGCTAAACCTTTCAAAAATGTTGACCACAAACATGTGTCTTTAGGCCATTCCATTCTAAAAACTTGGGTGTAAATGACAAATATCATTTGTCACATCAGACACTGATCATGGATGAAATGAGGCATACAAATTAATCCCAAAATTATTACATACAGGTTCAAGGCTGTATTCAGGTCACTGCCAAACTAAATTTCATTTCATTAAATTGCCCTGGTGTACAAAGTCAGAAACATGGTTTTTTTTAACGTTTTGTCTCAAAATTAGAAGCAAATAATAGTTAAAAAAAGAGTTTAGTTCCACTGACACAAAAGCATTCCTATTTGGTAAATACTACTAATAATGTTATTATAGTGTAATACATTTAATAATTGAGACAGGTACAAAATTTTGTTTATACAATGTAGTACACACACACAAAGAGATAATCATAACTAGTCATCATTTAATGCAAAAACAAATGATGTTTTCCCACATGTAGTGATTTAAGGCATGTCTTCTCTAATAATTTACAATATGTAAACACATCTTTATTGCCATTGGAGCGTGACTCCAAGACAGTTTCCATGGAGACTTTTGGCAGTACAAATCGATCTCATTAACCTTTTTACCCTTGTCCACATCCCTCGGGAACAAAATGGCATAAACAAGAGTCTGCTTTCCTAATTCACTTGAACTGTTCCCTTTTAAGCATCTCCTGAATTGACGAGGTATCACAGAAAGGCAAGTGCATTTAAAGGGGGTCATCTGTTGGCAAAAAAAAATAGTCTCTCTAGGGCACACTTTTTGACCAAAACTAACTTACGTGATCTCCCTTTAATGATTGACCATCTGTCTTTGTTATGATGAAACCCATACAGACATGAATAGCTGTCACTCCTCACATGCTGACCCTGGTTCCTCTAGAACGTGCACAGAAATAGAATTTTTGTTAGTTAATAATTAGGTTTGAGAAAGAAGATATGGTGAACATTCTGTTTTATACCTCATTAGCACAAATTAATTAATATATGAACATATAAAAATGGAAAGGAATTCACATTTGATCCAAGAAACCATTTATCTCTTTACCCAATCCATTTGCGAAAAGTTGGATTTATATTTATTTTTATTCATGAACTTTTATTCATGGACATGAACTTATTTGTTAAATATACAAATTTACACAATGATGGGTAACACAATTTCTAGTTCACTTTATTTGTTTAACTAGTATAATAATTAGTTTATAGATTATGTATGTATTGTTTTGTTAATAACCACATATGCTCATATCAACAACAAACGATTGATTTATTACAGTCATTAGGGCCTAGGTAAAATCTTCTGATTTGTTCATAAAAATTAAAAGTCTTAAGGGTCTTCACAGTAAAATCCTGGCAGCATTGCAGGCACACTGGTACATTAAACCATGAAATAGATTCTCAGCAATTCGGAAATGGAAGGTATTTTTTTTAACTTTGAAAAAGTGCAAATTTTGATAAGTGAATTTCTAGCAACATGTGCTTAGCAAAAGAGAGTTTTAAATCAATTAAATGAATAACTGTGTGATGGTTGCGTGGTGCCGCTAGGAGAGAGGAGATCTGGGAGATTGAGTAGCACACCTGATGCTGCGTCGCCTGATGATGTGTGACATCACATGTCGCAAGAAGAGAGAAATCCATGGACCACAGGAGTGGGACTTTCGGCAAGCCACACCGTGCCAGCACATTTGTAGTTTAAGTATATATTTAAATGCAATGTGAATATAGCTCATTCTGTTGGCAGAAATCCTGGATCTGGTCCTAGTTCATGCCCACCCCTCTTTACAAACTGGGTCTGAATATTTTCTAAATTAAAACACAGCTCCAAAGACTATATTTATTTTGTAATTGGATCCAGCTATATGAATGTTTATCAAAATTTTGCAACAGGAAAACACTTTACATCCAACTTTTAATCTCCTTAAACCAATGCTAAAGCTTACTGACTGAGCAAACAACATTATGTTTAGCCAAAATGTGTCATCTGCATAAGAGTGAAAACTAACTCCCTGTTTTGCCAGAAAATATATTCTAATGGGAGTATGTAAAGGGCAAAAAAAAAATAGTCCCATTACCAACCTTGGTGCAACACCATAGTTTACATTCATTATTTACACATTCAAACTGATCCATTAGACAGGATTAGAACCATTGCAGTGCAGATGTATAATGCTTGCAATGTTTTTTTGTTTAGTAAGTTGGCAGTAGTAGCAGTAGCAGTAGGAAACCTAAGCGGACACAGGGAGAACATGGAAACTCCGCCCAGATTGAGATTCCAACCTGGATCGAAACATTCGAACCGCTCAGCCACTGTGTCACCTTCATTGTAAATATTATTAGCTTAAAGATTATGATTCAACTACCCAACTAGCAGTCTAGCCATTATCCATGTAACCAGGTGGGTACGAATGAAGATCGAATAATACAGGATTTCTCACCAACAGGATTGGACTTGATTTATAGTCCCGCTCCTGTTATTTTATCAAACTATCTCTTCACGACATTAAATTTTACAGCTTATAAAGACTACACACGTTCATTAGGCAGAGCCGCATCGGGTGCAGCATTTACTTCCATTAAAAGTCCAACATCTTCGTCTTTTCTCCCCCAGCGTCACTGCGCTACAATTACAATTTTTCTTACACTTAGCTAAAATGTGAAATGTAAACCCACAGAATATTACCACTTGTCATGTCCATTTCAATGAGTCCTTAGCTAACATCTTGCCAGCATTTCTGCACAGAACTGCTATATGGCTTCAGCTTACCCTAGTACTGACCTTACCAATGTACTTTACTGTGGTTATTAGGCTCAGGCTCAGATCTGCAAATTTTTTTATTTATTGTTGCACCTGAAGCCAATTATTGAATATAAAATACAGTATAAATATATATAGTATATTTAATATCTCCAGCGCTGGGACATCTTTTTCTTAAAGGGCCTCATTTAAATTATTTAACTCGCTTCAAATTAATGCATTTTGTTAACAGGTAAAACAAGGCTGTCTGTCGCAAATACTACTTGTGAAAAAAGCATGGAATCTCATTGTCATCGGGAAAAGATAATCCATGAACACTTCATGAGAACTTTATGTTCAGTTCAGTTACACATTTATTTGAGAACATATAACCCTTCAAGATTTTGACAGTAACTTAAAGGCTAAACAGATAGAGTCACAAATTAAAAACTTTATTATTATGACGATGAGCATGCATGTAAAAGTACAGCGGATTCTAGAGCACAGGGTTATTTAACAGTCTGATTGCAACTATCACTTTCTGTTAACTGTCCTTTCACTTTTTATCTCATTCTCCTCTCTGTAAATTTGTTTTTTTTTAATGCAAAGACACCTTAGAAATAACTTTTTAGCAACAAAGGGATTTAAGTTTATAGTAATGTTCAAGGTGGTTTTATATAATCTTTAACAAGAAAATATGCATAAGTTTAGAATATCTACTATCTACTGATATATTATTCAATCACTTTTCGTAATGTATGTTTTTAACTGGTTTGTCTCACCATATAAGACTAGTCAATACTGAATACTCTCCCAAGGCTTATAAGAGCTCAGCTTGTTATCCTGTTGTAGCACAAAGTATGACAGTCCTTTAATCTGTCTGGCTTTGTGCCCTGGACCCTGACTCAATGCTAAATTGCGTTTGCTTGTGAAGGCTCTCAGTAGCTTGATGCCTCCTGTGACCTTGTCATGCTTTTTACAGCAAAAATATTGCTAGGACCTGTGCTGAAGCCAAGTCTTCCAATCTCCATTGCAACCAAAGACTCTAATTCCTCTATTGATGGCATATGACGTTCCCTCTTCCACTCGACAGGGCAGGTGCTGAACTCAATTCTCTTCAAAGGATTCCGCAGTATGAATCTGATGTTCCTGCTGAGTGAAAAGATTCACCTTTTCGTACCTTTGAAAAGCTGCATGTGTGTGCACAGTGCATTGTGAGGATGTAGATTGACTCATACTGGTCCTGCCTAAAGATGACAGTCATTTTGTATAGAATATATTAGGCACTTTAGATTAGTAATTTAGATTAGTAATTCTGATACATTCAATAAATGCTAAGCCTAATTTTTTATCAGTTTGACCAGTGCAAAATATTTGGTCAGTCTGAAGGCATTTACACCCAATTACAACAATGTAAAGGGTGAAATGTTTGTTTCATGACACAAATGCCTCTGTGTAATGTGTGAAAAACAAATTTTTCATCATCACAATGTTAGTAGGTGATCATTTGCCCCTAAATTAAAACTGATTTTACATTATGTAAACATTTTTTATAACATTCAGTTTTAAATTCAATATATTTATTTAATCTTTAATATTTATAGAATAAATTTGTATAAAAATACAGTATAATATATAGGCCATTACAACTTGTCAACAAAATGCATATTAAAAAACAATTAAGAATAAAAAGTATTGTTTGTTTGTTTGTTCCATGTTCAAACCAGTAATGTTCTGAAACTTAAGGATTTTTTCTTATTTTTTTAGGTAGTTAAATGGTATGAACCTTAAGAGGACTATGCAAAAATCCACACAAAAATGATTTACCTAACATAGAATCAAGCTTTTTGACATAGCCTTTCCAGTGCCCTAACATTGACACAACTAAACTCATAATGGAAATTTAGAGACTCTGTAGCACTTGGAAATATTTCACTTTGTGTCCGGTCTTAAGTGTCAATAGCCTGTTTCATATAAATTTTCACAAAGTACAAAATGCATGGGTAACTGCCAACATGGATTATTCATTCATTTATTCATTCATTATCTTCCGCTATTATCCTCTATTAGGGTCGCATTGGAGTGTATAATAGTGTAAAAATAGTGTTTTTAAAATTACAAAGGTTTTAATTTTGTGAAATTACAATTTACACATTGTATGTGCAAATTTGGTTACTGTAGAAACATGGTGGTCTTCTAGAAGGTGATCTACTTACATGTAGTTATAAAAGGCTAATTTAGGCTAAGAAAAACACCAGCTATTCATTATAAATATATATATATATATATATATATATATATATATATATAGGGCGGCACGGTGGCTTACTGGTTAGCACATTCGCCTCTCAGCGCTAGGGATTCCCGGTTCGAATCCCCATCTGGGTGGAGTTTCCATGTTCTCCCCGTGTCTGCGTGGGTTTCCTCCGGGTTCTCCGGTTTCCTCCCACAGTCCAAAAACATGGATCAAGTTAATTGAATTCTCAAAAATTGCCCCATTTGGAGTGTGTCTGTGTGAATGAGTGTGTGCCCAGCGATGGATTGGCGCCCTGTCCTGGGTCTATCTGCCCAGCGCCCGAGACGTTCTCCCCTGGATGGGCATGGGGAACCCCACCGCGACCCTAATAGACGATAAGCGGGAGATAATGAATGAATAAATATATGTATGTATATATATATATATATATATATATATATATATATATATATATATATAGTGGCGTTGACGAAGAACTGACGCGGAGTCAAGATGCCATCATAACCAAACTGGGTTTATTAATGAGATCGTGAACATAACTCAAATAACTCCAACACTTCAACCACGCAGACATGCGAACCCCTTCCCTTATATAGACCTATATACCCACGGCGCATCCCGGAACATTTACGGGGCAACTTCCCATTGGCAGGGCATCCTGTCAAACCGCGACGTGCACGCGTGCCCCGCGGTACATCCCGTGAAACCGTGATGTGCGCGCCAAGATGGCGAGTCCGGCGCTACATAGCTTACCCCACAGTCGGGCAGGTAATCGGCGTTTGCGTCGCGGGCGCCCCAGGCACGGTTCCGAGCGCACACTGGACCCTCCCAACATCAGAGGTGAGTTACCCCTCGAAACAACCGGTGGTTCGCCCCCTGCAACTTTAGGGCGGTAAGGGGCCAATCTGTCCCCCTAGAGGAGGCGGCGATGTCCCAAAACGACGTGATACACCACCTCGCCCAGTCGCGACTTGACCACGAAGGGCTCCTCCCAAGCAGACTGGAGCTTAGGGCACAGTCCCTTTTTCCGCCGCGGGTTGTATAGCCAGATCAGCGAGGCCAGTTCCAGGGGCTCGCCAAAGCACCGCGTATCGTATGCCCGTTTTGCCTCGCCCCAGCGTCCGCCTGATGGGACCTTGTCAGTTCATGGACCTGGTGTAATCGGTCGAGCAATCTTGACACATATGCCAGGCCAGGTGGTCCCCTCGCGTCCCCCTCCGGTGGTGCTCCAAACGCCAAATCGACGGGCGTCCATAGCTCACACCCAAACATTACCATGACAGGAGTGAATCCGGTGGACTCCTGCACCGCCGAGCAACAGGCCAGCAAAACGATGGGCAGGTGCCTGTCCCAGTCCCTCTGATTCTTTGCTGTCACACAGCCAAATGCGTCACCAGGGTTCTGTTGAATCTTTCCACCAAACCGTCGCTCTGGGGGTGTAGGGGTGTTGTGCGGGTCTTCTGCACACCCATACGCCGGCACGTCTCCTTCATCACCTCAGACTTGAAGTTCTGTCCTTGGTCGCTGTGCAGCACCTCGGGGACTCCAAACCGGCAGAAGAACTCCTCCACCAGCCTGCTTCGCCGTAGTGGAGGCGCTCTGGTCTGTTACCACATACGACTCTGACCATTTCGTAAGATAATCCATAGCCACGATTACGTATCATTTACCAGAGTCCGTCACCGGGAAAGAGCCCAGCACATCGACAGCCACCCTCTCCATCGGCTGTAGTGGCACTCGTGAAGAACCTGCAGGGCCTTTTTTTGCAGTGCAGATGTCGCAGCAGTGTACAAACAGCTCCGCGTCGTTGCGACAGCCAGGCCAGTAGAATCGCTGTTGCAGGCGTCTCAGCGTCTTGGTCACATCAAAATGGCCGGAGCCCGCTGCACCATGAACTGCCCACAGTACTGCAGATCTCATGCCCCGTGGAACCGCCATCTGGATTACTCAGCTACCTAGCGTCGGGTCTTCCCACCATTCACGTCAATAATGACAGTTTGTATCGCTCATGGTCGGCGTGACAAGTCATCAGCATTACCATGTCGTTGCCCTGCACAGTGCTTGATCTAAGATAAGATTAGATAAGATAAACCTTTATTTGTCCCACAATGGGGAAATTGGCATTTCTCAGAAGCAGATACAGAGGCGGGTAAAAATGTATCCAGTCATTAAAGAGATTTAAACTAATTTTAATTTTAGTTATTTACAGTCCTACAGGAATGAAATGAATCAAATATTGCACATGTGGTGTCTGATTAAGGAGCAGACAGTTATTACATACAGATGACTGAAATGTATTGCACCATCAATGATGCATGTATTGCACAGTTATTTTAAGTTTGATTTGGAGTGGTTACTGGGAACAGTGCTGATTGTACAGTCTAACTGCAGCAGGAATGAAGGACCTCCGGTAACGCTCCCTCACACACTTCGGATGACGTAGCCTGTCACTGAATTTGCTGCCCAGTGCTGCTAGAGTCTCAAACATGGAGTGGGATTCGTTGGCCATAAGAGTTGCTAGCTTGTTTAGCATCCTCTTGTCTCCCACCTCCTGCACTGGGTTTAAGCATTCCCCCAGGTCAGAGCTGGCCTTCCTAATTAGTTTGTCCAGTCTGTTCCTGTCTGCCCCAGCACACCACTCCATGAAAAATGGCTGATGCCGCCAAACGACCTTAGTCTCCTCAGCAGATACAGTCTGGTCTACCTTTTTTTATAAAGTGCAGTGGTGTTGTCTGACCAGTACCGTTTTGTGTTAAGATGAACACCCAGGTACTTATAAGAGTCCACCATCCATTTCCTGGATGTTCACCGGTGTTGGGAGAGGGCAACCGCGCATACGAAAGTCCACCACCAGCTCCTTAATTTTCGCGGTGTTGATCTGGAGGCGGTTACATAGGCACCAGTCCAAGAAGTCCTGAATCACCTTTCTGTATTCCCGGTCGTCATCATCAGTGATGATATTGTGGTCGATGCGTTAAGTAGTCCATAAACCAGTTTGTCATGTGACAGTCCACTCCGATAAAATCCAGCTTGTCCCTCAGAAGTCCAGGTTGGATGGTGTTAAAAGCACTGGAGAAATCGAAGAACATGATCCTCATGGTGCTCCCCTGGTTCTCCAGATGAGAGAGAGCTCTGTGGAGAAGGTAGATGACAGCATCATCCACACTAACACCAGGCCGGTAGGCAAACTGAAGCGGGTCCATCGATGAACTCACCAGTGGGCGGAGATGAACAAGCACCAGCCTTTCCAGTGTCTCCATCAGATGGGATGTCAGTGCCACCGGCCTGTAGTTGTTCAGTTCCTTCGGATGTGGAGTCTTAGGCACCGGTACCACGCACGACATTTTCCACACCTGTGGAACGCGTCCCAGCTGGAGGCTCATTTTGAACACGTATTCAACGATTCTACTGAAACTGGTCGGTGCAGCACCTCAGAAGCCTGGAGCTGAAGCCATCAGGACCTGCAGCCTTTCTTGGCTACATCTTTCTGAGCTCATTTCTCACCTGGATGGTTGAAAGGGTCAAATTGGTGCATGGGGGTGCAAAGTGATCAGGTGTTACAGGTGTCTGTATGCTTTTTCTGGGAGCAGTGGGCGGTGGCTGTGAACTGGCTGATGTGCTAATGGGGATGTCTGTGAGGGTGATTGCTGGGTCGTACACCTGAGTTGTTGAAGACAATGGCTGAAGTGGAGGTGTCAGGGTGGTTGGAGGGGAGTGATCAAACCTATTGAAAAACAGATTTAGGTCGTTTACCCATTTCTGGTCCCCCACCACCTGGGAGTCTTGTGGCCTGAGATGGCTTTGAGGCCTTTCCAGATCCCGCTGACATTGTTCTGCTGCAGCTGGTCCTCAATTTTTCTCCTGTACTTGGCTTTTCCCTCATGGATCTTCCTTCTTAGCTCCATCTGTACAGTTTTCAGCTCCTCCCTGTTTCCTGATTTAAAAGCTCTCTTCTTATCTTTTAGGAGAGCTCTAATCTCAGGGTTGATCCATGGTGTGTTATTGGAGAAACACCGAACCGTTTTGGTGGGTACAGTGTTCTCCACACAAAAGTTTATGTAGTCCGTGATGCAGTGCCCGTGAGGATCACACAGTACTTCCCACATCGAAAAAGTCTTTCAGCGCCTCCTCTGATTCTTCAGACCATTTTCTCACTGTGCGGGTGACTGCAGGTTCTCTGTATACAAGAGGTTTATACACAGGTTGGAGATAAACCATGTTGTGATCCTCCTCCTTGGTGTTGGCATAAAACAAGTCCAATACTCTGTCGTCTCTGGACAGGTAACATACTGTGTGAAGGTGGGCTGAGTAGAAGACAGAGAAGTGTGATTGAAATCCCTGGAGATCAGAAGAAGAGCTTGTGGATGTTTGGACTGTAGTTTGTTCACCGCCGAATGAATGATGTCACATGCAGCCGCAGTGCCAGCAGAGGGAGGCACATACACAGCTATTGCGATAGCGTGCGAGAATTCCCTCGGGAGGTAGTGCGGTCGCATGCTAACGGCTAACAGTTCACATTCCTTGCAGCAGATTTGTTCTTTAATAGTGATGTGATCAGAATTACACTATCTATCATTCACAAATACTGCCAGTCCTCCTCCCTTTCTCGTTCTGTCTGCCCGTATAAGTTTAAAGCCGTCCATAGACATGACCGTGTCCGGTGTTAGCGGCGTTAGCCACGTCTCCGTAAACAGCATGATGCTACACTCGATAGTCTCTGTCGTGCCGGGTTAGCGCCGTTAGCTCATCCATCTTATTGGAAAGAGTTCTTACGTTTCCCATGATGATGGAGGGGAGAACCGGTCTATAATGTCTTCTCCTGGCACGGCATAGAACTTCCTCCTCAGTTTGCGGGGGATGTCGGCTCGCATGTCGGGTAGCACTGCTGTGTTCGGAAGAGCCAGTAACTGATCCCGGGTGTAAACGATGGATGCGTGGCTCCATGTCGGGTCCACAGACACGGTCAAAACAAAGGACAAAAGCAGCACAAGAATCAAAACAAACTCCAAAGCCCTAGTCCTCATTTTGAAAAAATTGCGAAAAAATACGGAAACAAAAACAGAGTGGAAAGAATATAGAAAATATATAAAAAAAAGAGTGTATTGAAAGAAAGAAAGAATTAAAGATAAAGATTAAAAGTATAAAGTGAAAAAGCTCAGTCGTGAGCAGGAGCTGCTGAGACATGCTGCCACTCCCACGGCGCACAGGAAGTCTTAGATTTCAAACTGATATTCCTGCAGCTTGGTGATCCACCTCACCAACTGACCCTCCGGTTCCTTAAACTGCATAAGCCAGGTCAGTGATGCATGGTCAGTCCGCAGTGAAAACCTAGCACCGTATAAGTATGGCCGGAAATGCCCCAGTCCAGCCACTACCGCCAACAGTTCTTGCCGCGTCACACAATAGTTCCGCTCGGGGCGGCTAAGCCACCGACTAAAGTAGGCGATCACCCGCTCGGTCCAAAAAGTTCACCCGCCGCTGTAAAAACTAACACTTTGCAGGGTTCAGTTTAAAATTCGCCTCCCTTATCGCATTAAGAACCATCTCCAAGTTGGAGAGCGCCACATCGAACTCACTGGCGTGAACCAGGACGTCATCCAAATAGACCACGAACTTGTCTTTTGGAACATGTTCTAGCACGCGGTCCATGAGTCTCTCGAAAGTTGCGGGCGCATTACACAGTCCGAAGGTAACACCTTAAACTGCCACAACCCATTCCCCAACGAAAATGCCGTTTTCTCTCTAGCTGAAACATAAAGGGGTACCTGCCAATATCCGCTGCGGAGATCCAGTGGGCTGAACCACGCCGAACCCGCCAAGTGATCCAGCGCGTCGTCGATGCGTGGAATCAGGTACGAGTTCGTTACGGCATTCAGGCAGATCGGCACGGCATCTCCCGTGTTGATTTTGTGCCGCCCATGCTGGTTGCCATGCTGGTTACCATGCTGGTTGCACGCTACATAATATATATATATATATATATATATATATATATATATATATATATATATATATATATATATATATATATTGTTTTTGTTAGGCCCCCAGAAGGGAGTAGGGATTTAATAGAGTAAGGAAACAATACTCTTTAAGAAAGAAAAAAAAACAAGACACAGAAAGAACTATACAAATGTAGCGCAATGGTTGTACCAAAGTAATAATTTAAGAGTTGCAGCTAGAAGAATAAAAACTGCAAGATAAGCAAAAATAAAGCCAGGGGACTGTGCTGAGCAGTTCGGTGTGACTGGCGTGAGAACTAGGTCACTGGGGCAGAGTGACAAACGAATTAGTATACTGCTACTGGAAAAAGATTTTAACTTTAGCTGAAGTTAAAACATGTAAATGTTATAAAGAGACTAGACTGGAAGCTCCAGATAGCAATGTATAAATAAAGCAAACCTTTATGCAGAGTAAGCAAAGGGTATTTAAATACAGGAAAAAGTCGAATGATAAATTAGAGTAAGTAAGCACAGGTAAGCTTAGAATTTGGGGGCGAGCACTCCATGACTAGTTATTCTGAAAGGCAGGGAAATAAAAGTAAGTAAAAGTAAGTCATAAGTCAGACTGATCCAGATGCTTTAAATGTAATACAGGAGTCAGGATCCAGAACATATGATATTTCTTAGAGATCATTTGCTTTAGAAACTAACTATCTTGGTATGCTTTGGCTGCAAGTTGCAGCATCATTCTAAAGATTTTGACAAAAGCTTTGTATGCAGTCAGTCAGATTAGCTTTAGTTTTGCCATACTGATACTGTATATACAGTTCCAATCAAACATTTTCAACTTCTTAATCTCATGACATTATAGTGATGTGGATAATAGATAAAAATGACCATAAATGACAAAAACAAAACCATATTATCTGTTATTTTGACAACAGAAGTTGACCTAACCCTGAGCATTAAATTAATTATCTAAATATATTGTACAGTACTTTATAGTACTGGAATAACCTATAGCTTTTATACATTCTAAAAACTTATTTTAGTGGTGACATGCTTTGTACTGTACACCTCTTGATTAAAATCTTCATAAGCCCCAAGCTCAGTGATGTTGAATGGTTTCTGTGCTGCAACTGTTTTGTGTAAAAAAATGTATTATTATGCTAAATAACTAAATGTAATATTTTTTTATGATTTTTAACTGAAAATAAAAATAAGAAAATGTGCAAGATCTAAGGTAAAACTGGTTAAATGAATTAATTTTTAATCCTGACGTGGCTGAGCTTAGCATTTAATCTTTTCTCACATATTTGGTACATAAGTGTCACCACAATAATGAACAATAATAAACACCTATATGACCTATTAATGATGGAATTAGTGGCTGTTAGCTGATTACATTTAGAGAGGAATATAATTAAACAGACCTTTTTAAAAGCAATAAAAAACAAACTTACAACTAAATTTAAAAAAGCAGTTATAACAGAATTTGTGATTTGACAAACATCCACATCACCACTTCCAGACATGTCTCAACGATATCCAACACCTGGATCTGGCATCCGCATTATAGGCAACTCTGCAGGGATTTGCAAAGACATCTGGGAACTAATAAAGCCACAGATGAGCTAAATGTTAATTAAAGTTCCTGTAATAAAAATCCATATGGTCCTGGACTGTTCGGAATGCACCAGATATAATATGCACATTTTAATATTCCTCTTGTTATGCTCACAATTTCTGCAGGGAATCAAAGGCCATCAGGAAAAAAACTAAACTTCAGTGCTTTATTTCCTCATGAAAAATATAGGCTTTTATGTCCTTTTGGTTATTTATTTGTTTGTTTAATTATTTTTTATTTAGGCGGCACGGTGGCTTAGTGGTTAGCACGTTCGCCTCTCAGCGCTGGGGATTCCTGGTTCGATCCCCATCTGGGTGGAGTTTCCATGTTCTCCCCGTGTTTGCGTGGGTTTCCTCCGGGTTCTCCGGTTTCCTCCCACAGTCCAAAAACATGGATCAAGTTAATTGAATTCTCAAAATTGCCCCATATAGAGTGTGTCTGTGTGAGTGAGTGTGTGCCCAGCGATGGATTGGTGCCCTGTCCTGGGTCTATCTGCCCAGCGCCCGAGACGTTCTTCCCTGGATGGGCATGGGGAACCCCACCGCGACCCTAATAGAGGATAAGCGGGAGATAATGAATGAATGAATGAATTTTTTATTTAAACTTTCTCAAGGATACAGAACTCAGGATTAAATTTCGCATTTGGATTGAATTGTTTTGTCTGAAAAGCAGAAACATTCTGCTTCTAAGAACTTTAGGGCATGGAGATAAACTATGCAAAGCTTTAACATGGAGAACATGTCAATCTGTTACACTTAAAATTAATGGAAAATCTCTATCCCAAATAAATAAAATTGTTGTCACTTCTAAGCTTGAGTTTTAATAGCCTTTAACAGAAGTTGGTGAACTAAATATGTCAGTTAATATGTCACAGTATCCTTAGAAATGTGGATGAACTGACATTGCTTTAATTACAACGTTGGTGACACATTTTATTTTATCTTCAGACAGGCTTTAAGAAAGAAGCAAACCTGTATTGTGCTGAATGACATTTTGTTTGGCTGTTCCCATTTCACTATTTTATGGTTCATACAATACATTTTTAAGCTATTGGCATTTGTGTGGTTTGAATGAATGTTTTATCAAGAGTCACTGACGAGAGCTAGATAAGAAATAGCATCTTGTGGTATACATAAAATATCGATATAAACATTCATTGTGCAGTCCACACAGAGATGATTACAGAATAACAAAATATTGTGTTGACATTAAGAAATCAGATACTGCCTAAAATAAAATGACCAAATTTTTTTTTCAATTTCTATTAAAAGCATTACAAGGACTCATTTTTTAAAGTTCAAGAAACACTTTTACAAAGATTTAATGTAAATTTATTCAGCATTTCTGGTTGTGTCTAGTAAGGGTGCTGGAGCCTGTCCTAGCAGAGTAAAAAGATGGGAGGCATCCTGGACAGGTCACTAGTTTACTGAAGACAAACACAGAGACAAATATAGTTCCAACTGGGCATATAACCTATTCACCTTCTAGAATGTTTTTGGACTGTAAAAGGAAACCACACAGACCACACACACTTGACTAACATGCTTTAGAACTAAACCCAGAACCTTTTTTGATGTATGGTGAGGGGATAACCACTACACCAATGTTCCACAAATTTTTTTAGTACTTAATTAGAAACAAAATGAGATGTTTAACTTTTTATTAAGTTCTTATCAAACCAGTAAAAATGTTTTAACATTGAGTAAGTGAGTGAGTGAGTGATTTATTTTGCCTACTGTGCATACACACAGAGGAATTTGTCCTCTACATTTAACCCATCCGTGCAGTGAAACAAACACATATGTACACACACTAGTGAAGTGAGAATATTTGCCCGGAGTGGTGGGCAGCCTTGAATATGTCGCCTGGGGAGCAATAGGGTTAGGTGCCTTGCCCAAGGGCACTTCAGCCATGGTACTTGGTGGGATCGGGAATCAAACTAGTGACCTTCGGGTCACAAGGCTGATTACTTAACCACAAGCCCATGACTGACTATGCACAATACTGGACACTTTTTTTGAAGAGTGGCTCGTAAAAAAAATTTAACGAAAAATGATTCAGACAGTTTTTTCTTTTGACACATGGCTGAGTGTTCATTCAGCTCAAACTATGACAGGTTCGTACAAAAAGGCTAGTTTAACATTCAGGTTTTATATAATTTCTTTTGGCGGCACAGTGGCTTAGTGGTTAGCACAGTCGCCTCTCAGTGTTGGGGATTCCCGATTCGAATCCCAAGCTGGGTGGAGTCTCTATGTTCTCCCTGTGTTCACATGGGTTTCCTCCGGGTTTTCCGCTTTCCTCCCAAAGTTCAAAACCTTGGATCAAGGTAAATTGAATGCTTCAAGTTGCCCTATATAGAGGTTATTTTTGTGCCCAGCGATATATTGGCCCTCTGTCATTGGGTGTATTTGCCCAACAACCGAAACATTCTGCCCTGGATCCCCCCCGAGCGACCCTAGTAGAGGCTTAAGCAGAAGATGATGGATAGATAATTTGTGTTACAAATAATATAGAATATAATTAAACATGAAGATATAAATGACAGATATGCATACATTACATATTATGATTAATACATTCATTTTGTCAGGCAACAAAATTCTGCATTTTTGATTATTGATGGAATAAATTAGGTTTTTGTGGAGGACTTGGACTCTGTGACCCTGTTCTGTTAAGTGCACTAATAGGCTGATTTAGCACTGCTTCATTATGGAGAAGCTGTGACTCCATGAGAAAGGTAAAATTGATGTGGACTCGAGTCTATGCTGGTCCCTGTTAGCCTGTTTTCACATAGACCTGTAGAGATGTGCCAGTGCAGGACCATGCCTTTCCCTGTAACACTGCTGAACCAACTCATTAAAAGCCGAAGACATGATAGTGATGGGCGGTGGGGCAGCACTCTCCTCTTCTAGAACCCTGAGACATGGGCATCATTAGCAATGGAGGCAGGGCAGCATGAGGACTAAGGGCAGGGTGTTCCAGGTGGGCAGTAGAAAGACGGTCACTTCGGCTTGCCAAGCAAGTGCCATAATGAGCATTATCGGTCAGTGTGGCCTTTCACTTACAATCATTGACACACACACACACACACATTATATATATATATATATATATATATATATATATATATATATATATATATATATATATATATATATATATATATATACAAATTAAAGCGAATTTGAAATATAAAGAATTAAGCTGTCTTTAAATATAATTTGTGCAAAGGCATTTAGCCATATTATTACACCAGGTAGAAATAACTCAATCCAATTTATATAAAAAAAACAGCTATGGACAGAAGCATTGTAGTATTAAATTACCCCCATAGACAGAGCAAAATCCCAATCCATGCAGGATTGAAAATCCATAAAACAAGACAGTACAATAAAAATATCAGGATCATCTGCAACATAATTAGCAAAGTTATAAAATAAATGCTTTAGATACATTTCAATTAGTAACTGGTGCTGGTTGTTTTAAGTTTACAAAATTCAATGTGTTCAAAAAATAAGTGATGCTATATATATATATATATATATATATATATATATATATATATATATATATATATATATATATATATATATATATATATATATATATACACACATACTCCTCGTTATTATAGTGGTAAATATCCCCGCCTGTCATGAGGGAGAGCAGGGTTCAATCATGGGCTTGTGGTCAAGGAACCAGCCTTGTGACCTAAAGTTCTCCAGTTCGATTCCCGGTCCCACGAAGTACTATGGCTGAAGTGCCCTTGAGCAAGGCACCTGACCCCAATTGCTCCCTGGGCACCGTATTTAAGGCTGCCCACCGCTCTGAGCACATGTGCTCACTTCACCAGTGTGTGTATATATGTGCGTGTGTCACTGCACAGATGGGTTAAACATGGAGGACAAATTCCTACACACAGTACGCAAAATAAATTACTTAATATACATATATATTGCCCAGCGATAGATTGGCGCCCTGTCCTGGGTGTATCTGCCCAGCGCCTGAAACATTCTCCCCTGGATGGTCATTATGAACCCCACCGCGACCCTAATATAGGATTAAGCGGAAGATAATAAATGAATGAATGAATATATACAGTGCCTTGCGAAAGTATTCACCCTCCTTTACATTTTTCACATTTTGTTACCTCACAATCTGAAATTCAAAGGGAATATTTGAGGGTCTGAATCATTTAATTTACAGACCATGTCTACAACTTTCAACATTTAACATTTTTTTTATTGTGAAGCAAACAACAAATAGGACAAAATAACTGAAAACATCTGTGTGCATAACTATTCACCCCCGTAAGTCAGTACTTTGTAGAGCCACCTTTTGCAGCAATTACAGCTGCAAGTCACTTTGGATAAGTCTCTATGAGCTTGCCACATCCTGCCACTGGAATTTTTGCCCATTCTTCATGGCAAAACTGCTCCAGCTCCTTCAAGTTAGATGGTTTCCGTTGGTGAACAGCAATATTCAAGTCTGACCACAGATTCTCAATTGGATTAAGGTCTGGGAACTAAATATGTTTATACGTTTCCTCTTAAACCACTCAAGTGTTGCTTTAGCAGTATGCTTTGGGTCATTGTCCTGTTGGAAGGTAAATCTCCGCCCTAGTCTTAGATCACCGACAGACGTAAACAGTTTTTGCTCAAGAATATCCCTGTATTTAGCACCATCCATATTCCCCTCGATTCGGACCCGTTTTCCAGTCCCTACTGCTAAGAAACATCCCCACAGCATGATGCTTCCACCACCATGTTTTACTGTGGAGATGGTGTTCTTGGGGTGATGAGATGTGTTGGGTTTGCGCCAGACATAGCGTTTTCCTTGGTGGCCAAAAAGTTCAATTTTGGTCTCATCTGACCACAGTACCTTCCTCCATACAGTTTGGGAGTCTCCCACATGCCTTTTTGCAAACTCGAAACGAGCCTTCCTATTTTTGCCTGTAAGTAAAGGTTTTTTTTCTGGCCACTCTTCCATAAAGCCCAGCTCTATGGAGTGTATGGCTTATTGGTCTTTGTGCTGCCTCTCTGATTAATGCCCTCCTTGACCGGGCTGAGAGTTCTGGTGGGCGGCCCTCTCTTTGCAGGTTTGTTATGGTACGATGTTCTTTCCATTTGATGATGATGGATTTGATGGTGCTCCGGGGGATCATCAGAGATTTGGATATTTTTTTATAAACTTTATCCCTGACTTGCTTGGAGAGTTCCTTGGTCTTCATGATGTTGTTTGGTTAGCTTAATGGTGTTGCAGCATCTGGGGCCTTTCAGAAAAGGTGTGTATATACTGACAGATCATGTGCACACAGGTGACCTTCATTTCACTAAGCATGTGACTTCAGAAGGTAATTGGTTGCACCAGAACTTTTTAGGGGCTTCATAACAAAGGGGGTGAATACACATGCACATGCCAATTTTCAGTTTTTAATTTTCATATTCTTTATATACAGTGGGTTGCAAAAGTATTCATACCCCTTGAACTTTGCCATATTTTGTCACATTACAACCACAAACATAAATATATTTCACTGGAATTTAATGTGAAAGACCAACACAAAGTGGTATACAATTGTGAAGTGGAATGAAAGTTCTACATGAATCAACAATTTTTTTACAAATAAAAAACTGAAAAGTGCGATGTGCAAAATTATTCAGCCCCCTTTTCCCTGAGTGCAACCAATTGCATTCAGAAGTTGCCTCATGACTGCTAATGACTTAAAAGGGTCCACCTGTGTGTAATCTAATCTCAGTACAAATACAGCTGCTCTGTGACGGCCTCAGATGTTGGTTAAGAGAATATTGGGGAGCAAACAGCATCATGAAGTCCAAAGAACACACCAGACAGGTTAGGAATATGGTTTTGGAGAAGTTTAAAGCAGGCTTAGGTTATAAAAAGATTTCCCAAGCTTTGAACATCTCACGGAGCACTGTTCAATCCA
>JAFMOD010000374.1:462624-530293 GCA_019802435.1 Corydoras maculifer
TATATATATATATATTGAGAGAGAGAGAGAGAGAGAGAGAGAGAGAGAGGGATAATATTATCTGGACACTACCTATTAATAAACAGGTTTCATTTAATGATAATGTTATTGTTTTATGGTTTTGTAAAAGCATATTAAGACCGTCATTTCATTTCCTGGACACCTAAAAAAAATTTTTTAAAGAAAGTAATGACTACACATCTTGAATGAATTGGAACAACTGTAAGCAAGAACGTTTTATCCCACATGGATGCTTCTTAGAAATCTTTCCTAGTTCAATACTTCCCGGGTTCAAAAGCTGAAAAGATAATGCACTGAATACATGTGATCTTGTAATTAAAAATAAGTATACACTTTTGGCCATAAAACTGTGTGGGCCGCCTTATACAGTCAATGCCCACACCACATTAAATAGCAGGTAATAAAATCAGTTAAGTATAAAATCATTGTTGAATATGTTAAAGTTTTGTGGTTAATCAATGTTCGACATTAATTTGTCTTATGAGTAGGTCTCTTAGCAGCTGCAGTAGTCAGAACATATTTATGAGAGGCTGGATAAAGCCTTAATCTCTAGAAGCCTAATGCATTAGATTCACAAATTGGGTGATTAGATATCACTAAAATAGAGAGGAGATGTGTTACAAGTGCTACCATGGCAATCTTCTGTAATTAAGCCTGGCGTGCCATGAAGGCATCTAAATGAAATGTTCTCTGATTTAAAACCGGAATAGAAATGGAGATTGAGCAAATTAAACTTAAATTGAAACCGATAAAAAGTTGACTAAGAATGAAAAGAAATTAAGTAAATTAATTTCACTGTTAACTCCACAAATTACCTGCTTAATTAAAATCTACTGACAATGAAGCACAAATGTTAATTAACGCCTACAAACACGGGGATAATTACAGAGCAGCAAGCACAACCTGACATTTGGTGAACACTTGATATAGCTGTGACATTTCTTTCACACAAGAAGGGTCTGAATAGGATTTAGCTCATTTGTTTTTGCCAATCAGTACTAAAGAATAAGCTTTTTTATAGATTTCCTTTGGCTTTTGCAATGAGCAATCATCACAGCAACACAGCAATTAAAGATTCTTACCTTTCGTTTCTCCCATTTAATTCTCCTCAACTGGCATTAAGTGGGTTGAAAAAAGTGACTAAGGGCAAAACTAGGCAGTTATGTCATTTGGGGAATGCATTTTGACTGAAACAATTAAGAGTTTGACAATAGCAGTGGTAAAAAGATTCTTATATGAGCATTTTCTACATCTAAAATTACATGGACTGACAATTTTTCTTTTTTCCCCCCATGTCCCTGATGATCTCTTAAAGCCTTAGCTGTTAACATCTGGAGAACCATAAGTGCACTCGTTAGCTGAGTATTTAATGGTGGTCCCAGGTGAGGAGGGATTACTGAAATTTTTAGTGGAGAGCTGCCTACACCTGGGCTAATGGCTGGTACCCAAGAGGTTGAAAGAAGTGCTTAACAACTAGTATAAAAATGGATTTATGAGGAGGCTGCTTTTTAACTGTATAGTGTCTGTTACAATTCAGCATAAAATATGAATCAAAGCATGATCTCCTTCCCTGAACCCAGTGTGATAATCAAGTCTGTTGGCATGTTTTAGGACTTAAAAACCCAAATTTATCTTTAGTGCTTATTATGTTGCACAATAGAGGAAACCAAGCATGTGCATGTTTAGTTGATTGTCAAAAATACAAGAAATTAATTGCCTTTAATGTCAAACATTTTTGTACTTTCTGTCTTATACAAGACTTCATCTGCACTTCAGATTAATACACCAGAGCCAGATCTGTATATTGTGGTTACTGTCACATGGTTTAGTTTGGCGCCAGTTCCCAGAGTGCATTGTGACCGTACTACAAACTCTAAATGTTTATGTTTTATAAGGTTTCTGTTCTGTTGAAGTCCTGGTTATGTGATTATGTGTGTGCATTTTGTTCTGCAACTCCTTGCATTTGTAGTATGTTGGAAAAATTACAAGTTGGGTTACCAGAACATTTCCTAGGGGAGATGGCAACCCAAAAACAAGAGTCTTCTTCATGCACGCCACAATATACTATATGCATTTTGGCTTACTAGTTAGCACGATTGCCTCTTAGTGATGAGGATACAGGTTTGAATCCAATCTGGGTGTTTCCTCTCTATCTTTGTGAGTTTCCTTCAGGTTCTCTAGTTTTTTCCAACTGTCCAAAAACATAGATTCAAGATAAACTGGCTGCTCCAAATTGCCCCTATATAATCTGTGTGTGTGTGTGTGTGTGTGTGTGTGTGTGTGTTCCCAGTAATGGATTGGTGCCCTGTCCTCGGTGTATCTACCCAGTGCCCAAATTCTTCTCCCCTGGATGGGCATGTGGAACCCCCTTTGAACCTAATAGAGGATTAAGCGGAATATAATGAATTAATAAATAAATATATATATAAAATTAATTTTTTTATTGACCTTATAATTATTGTCTATTATCATTTATATATATTTTTTTATTTCAGACATCTATATTAGAATGTGTCTTTGGTTCTAACAGTGAATGATGTGTAGTTTTGCCATTGTGTAGGCAAGAAAGACAAAAGCATCTGCATTTATGTTGGGTAAATGTGAAGTGACAAGCACCTGTGCTGTTTCTTGTGGTCCTTCCCCCTAGATTAGTGTTTCCGCAGCAGCTGCCCTCTGTTTAGGAAATGTTTATCACCAGTTACCACACACAGGTGTTTTACTTAAACACATCAGATCTGATCCCTTTGGCATGTGCAGTAAAAGTTTTAATGTGTACCTAACACCATGTTTTAGGTGCCCTAAAAAGTTTACCTGGGTTTATTATATAGTGTTGTATTGCAATTTACTCTCCTGCTGCTTATATTATTGCTGTGAATGCTTGTGTTATGTCCGCTCCTGTCTTTAGGTTAGATCACGTATTTAGTGTATGAGCTGCTGCAGCACATGACAGACACATAACGAAACTTTAGCAATTAAGTGAAATCTGTTGGTGCTTGTAGTAAACTTTGTCTCTGATAGTAGACACCAGTTGCCCTTAGCACGAGACCAGTTGCTCTCCGTTCCAGACCAGTTGCCCCCTTACCCAGACCCGCCAATGTTTGTTCCTAATAAAGAATTTCCAGCGTTCGTTCGCACCAAAGACTCTACAGCATTTGAACCTGCTAAAGATGGTTCAGCGTTCGAGCGTTTAATTTAGGCGCTTCATTTCTGAGTGTTTATGCGCAGCTCTCGGGTCGGTGGCATTTTGTGACATCAGTTTACTATTTCAGCAATCGTTTTCTATTTTAAAGACTGTTTTTCTAATTTCTAAAGGATGGTAAATTACAAAATACAAAAAAAAAGGATGGTAAAAAAATACAAACTTTATCCCTTACAAAATAAAAAGCAAAGACATAGTGACAACTAGGAAATATAATGTATAAAACAGTTTGGATTCACTGACTAGCCTGTCTTATGCTGTAAAGAAATTTCACACACACACAAAAAAAATGAATACGAATGAGCACAATGCCTTACTATAATGTATTTAAATTTTTTCGTTCTTGTCCCTGAACCTGTAGATCACTAATCTCCAAGTTCTTTGTCCAACGCTTTGCTAACATTCAAGGTATAGTTGAGATTTAGAGTGAAACAAGTATTAATTAAGGAACTGAAACCATAGTGTGGTCCAAAAACCTTTCCCCTGTCCTAACTGGCTGATGTTAACCAACTGACATTCATTTATGTAAAGACTCAGTTTGTTAAGTGAAGTGATTTAGGGCAGGGTGAGATCAAGAGCTTAGCAGTGAATCCCTGTGGCACTGGCAGAGTAATCAGCTGGAGTGAGCTCTTATTCCTGAAATCATTTTAACAACCACATGGAAGTGCTGCCTCTACTGCTGCAGGTCATGTCAGCTGCCTTCATATGCACCAGAGAGCTCATGTTGGCCTTTATTGCTTTACTTTAGGACATTTCTGTCTCCCACAGATAGAAGTAAGGCCACCCTGAAAAAAAAGATCCCAGATCAGGGAAATTCTGCTATCAACTGGGTCAAATATAAGAGATGACTGGAAAGTCTTGCCCTGGGTCCTGAAACATTGGGTTCCTATTCACCTAAATTGGGAGCAATTCACCTAAACCTATCTTTAAAAAGACACAGCTTAAGGGGAAGAAGCGATACTTGTGACAAACGAGGCAGGTGCTAAAGGACTTCTATGTGGATATACATGGGGATGGGAGGAAGAGTTGAAATCTTCTGCCACTCAGTTCTAGGCTTAAACACATATCTGATTAACGTGTGAAGTCACAACCAACTCATTTTTTTAACAAAAATTCTATTCTTCAGATATTGTTCAGATTGACAATTCAATAGCAAGTAAGAACATGAAATCGATACACAAGATGGACAAAAGTATTTATGTGCCTTTCTGTTAACTCAGGGTGTGGACTTAGACAATGTCATTTCTATATAATTTCAGGTGTTAGGAAATTACATACATTTAGTATTATGGCAACCATTTTTCTGATCCTGATTGGCTATTAATATTATATTTTATAATATAATATAATGCGGCACGGTGGCTTAGTGGTTAGCACGTTCGCCTCTCAGCACTAGGGGTTCCAAGTTCGAATCCCCATCTGGGTGGAGTTTCCATGTTCTCCCCGTGTCCACGTGGGTTTCCTCCGGGTTCTCCGGTTTCCCCCCACAGTCCAAAAACATGGATCAAGTCAATTGAATTCTCCAAATTGCCCCATATAGTGTGTCTGTGTGAGTGAGTGTGGGCCCAGCGATGGCGCCCTGTCCTGGGTCTATCTGCCCAGCGCCCGAAACGTTCTCCCCTGGATGGGCATGGGGAACCCCACCGCAACCCTAATGGAGGATAAAGCGGGAGATAATGAATGAATGAATATAATATAATATTTTATTAATATAAAAACATTGGTGAATTTTAAGGGTCCTATATAAAGCAATACATCTAGCCTTTATCACAAATTCAAAATGTATTTTTTCCTAAAATATCACAGACTTACAAACATATCTAATAAAAAATTCTTATCATTTAAAACACAGAAACAACATAATGATTTTTATTAATTAATTATACCTTTACTTATCAAGCTATTACAGATACTAAACCACACATCCACTCTCTGTATTTAACAGAGACCAGGGATTTGACAGGCTCCTAAATCCACTCTGACAGCGTGTGAAAGTTTGATTTGCAGGCTAAGCTGAAAACCTGAATGGGGATTCAGGCAGGAGAAGTGTAGGAGGCACAAATCATGTGGATAATTCACTTTCCATTTTCCTCTTTATTAAGCCTGGAGAAATAGCAATTCCACCGTAGTTGCACTGACACAGCTCAGATAGCACTGAGGTACACTAATAAGTTTCACCATTGTAAAACACCAGGAATTGAATTGTAAAGATGATGTTTCTTCCCCACAAAATATATGTAAATATTAATTATAAAAGCCATAATTCACTGTTATTGCTACAATTAGGAAATGCATTTAATGTTTTAAATATTACATAAATTTGTACATTTGCTGCCCAGGGACGGTTGTAACACTTTTTGTGATTTTTCCAAAAAATCAAAATCTATATGCACTGAAATAGCCTATCACTAGGCTGGTGTGGTTTCTGCCAATTTATGAGGCATGTTGTGTATAAGCGTCCACCATTTTGGGAGTAAAAGGAGGGGGCTAGTTTCCCGCCAGTCCTGGGGTTTCTGCTGGTTTCTAAGTAAGATTCATCTTCATCAAGATGACTTCAAAATTTTATGATATTTGCAAAGTTTTTTTTTTGTTGTTGTTGAAATTCATTGTTCTCTTAGCTTCAGATAAGCTTTAATGGGAGTATCTGTAAGGAAAGCAGACCAAAAAATTCTTCCTCATGCATCCATTCAGAGCCATTTGCTGTACCAATACAGAAAACAAGGTGATACAGCCGTCCCAATATCATCAGCCAGGATTTCGGCTCATGTGAACTAGCCTGACTGCTAGAATCCAAAAACATACATCTTATAGAAAAGGGTTTACCTGATATTATTTTGAAAAAATAGGATATTTATATGTGGCTTCTTTTTTTTAGCAACAAGAGCTGAGCATGGGCACAGTGAGAGTAACCACTCTAGCTTGTTTCTGAGAGAAATTTAAAGTGTTACGTTCCATGGTACAACTGCCCTGGTCTCTGTTAAATAATAAATTAATGTCACACGGAGGAACATAATATAGACAGGTTTTTCAAGCACAGAAATGCATTGCAATGCATACAGATGACATTGAAACACGATATGCAAACTGTTGGCTGATGTAGCTACCATCACACCATGTTCCTGTTGCCACTGCGATCTCACTCTCTCTATTAAGGATGCTCACCTATCTTTAGTGAAGCCACTAGGTGCATTAATTACTCTAAATTAAGTTTGTTTTTCTGTTGCTTTTTGATTGCAAGCTATCTACACCGAGCAATTCACCTAAATCCTTCATTAGCACCTAATTACATGCTCTTGTTAAGACTATGTTAGTTTTTTTTCTCTTGTGTCAATTGTTTTCCTTCAATTTGTCTTATGTCTTTTTTAATCACTCATTGTTAGTTTTACTCACCTGTTTTTTGTTGTGGCTTCCTTCCTTCCTCCCAGTGGCTTCAGGTGTTTCTTTCTTGCTATCTTAATCCACCAGTGAGTGTTCCAATTTTTTTCTTTAATTAATTCTTGTTAAATGCATTTTGCAATCTTGTTTCACTCACTGCCAGAACTCAAACCTTAAAATATATATATAGTACACATTTTCTGACCAGGTTTTATTTCTTTATATCCTACCATGTCTTGAAACTTCTTGTGTTGAGAATGAACCTATTATCATCTTATCTGCTTCTTGCCACATTTTTGAATGCAGATATGGTTTTTATAATTACAAAAAAATACATCCCTTCTCTCCTTCCACTACCATCAGCATCGTTTATGTGATGTTCTGGCTGTCTCCGTCCCATAAGTGTTCCTATTTATCCAGAATAAATCCTATGTTGTAAAATACATTTTCCCAATTTGCTGGTTGCAGAAAGAAAAGGTAAATCACCCCCCCCCCCCTCCTCTCTCTTTCTCTCTCTCTCTCTCTCTCTCTCTGCGCGGCAGAGCGGAGCGTGGTACGAGAGCGCTCAGCGATTTCAGCTTTTAGAGTTTTCTTCTGAGTGTTTTGTTGCGTTTAAAGCGGTTTACGCTGTGAGTGTGTGTGTTAGTGTGTTGTGGAGTAGTAAGGCGTGTTGAAAGCTGTGGAGCGTCTGCTTTCAGCGTGTGGGCTAAAGCATGGCGGCTCCATACAGCGACGCCGTGTACGAGGCTCTCACCCGTCGTCATGCAATCAAGGTGGATTGCAGAGCGGGGGTGGAGAACTGTTGGGAAAAAGAGAATCGTTTTAAATGGTCTGCTGACTGTCCTACCTTTAAGTACCCCTTCAAAAAAGATCATCCTGTCCAACGTGCCCCCGTTTCTTAAAAACGAACTTATTATTCAGGAACTCTCCCGGTTCGGAAAAGTGGTGTCCCTGATAAAAAGGTTCGTCATGAGCCAAAAAATAAAGCACATGATTTCATACAGGAGAGTGGTGTACATGGTGTTAAAGGACAGGGAGGAGCTCAAACTTTCTGTCAAGTTTAAAGTAGACGGTTTTGACGATGTTTTGATGATATATATGTGAGCTCGAACACCGAGATGAAGTGTTTCAGGTGTGGACAGATTGGACATCTCATTCGAGATTGTTTAAAAAGTGCCGAACCCAACCCCAAAGAACCAGAAAACCCTGAACAGATGCCCGGATCTGACACTGCTGGACCTGCAGTAGTCGTTCCCCCTGCGGCTGCTGCTTGTTCAGTGGTGGAGGAAATGGCTATTGCCCCAGAGTGTGAGGTGGACAAGGCAGGTGTGTCCACTGAAGGTGATAGTAATGAAAATGAACAGGCACATGAGGTGTGCTCTGTACCTGCGCCACAAATAGAGGAGCCCAGTGTGGAGCCAGGGGTGGTGGAAAGGCACTTAGACACTGAAGATGTTGAAATGGTGGAGGAACTAATTTTTAAAGTCCCCGGTAAAAGGAAGAAGCGGGGGCGCGTAAATGAGACCAAACAGATTCAGACAGTGATGGCTCTCTGTCTGACTCCGGATGTCTGTTTGCTCTCAGGACGAGAAACTCCCTGTTCAGTACACTGCAGCAGACCTAAAAAAGTTCCTGAGAGTCACAAAAGGTCAGGAAGGGGTACGGGTAGAGTAGTCACACAGTAGTTCGTACATGATGTAAAGTTTTTTTAGAAGAGAGGGGGCTTTTACTGTACACAAGGTTTTTAGATTTAAAAAGATTCTGACAAAACTGAACAAAGTCCACACTGATGACTCGGGTTAACCCCCTCTAATTTTAAAATGTTTTTTTACAGTTTTAGTCATAGTTCTCTATCTTTTTTTTTTAAACATGACTGATATAAAGATAGAAACTTTAAATTTAAATGGGGCAAGAGACTGTAAGAAGAGAGTTATTTTTAATGAACTTTTAAAACAGAAGAAAGCGGATGTGGTTTTTGTTCAGGAGACACACAGTGATTTTAATAATGCTGTAGATTGGGCAAAAGAGTGGAAGGGTCTCACGGTTTTAAGTCACCTCTCTACCACAAGTAGTGGGGTAGTTGTTTTTTTTACCAGTTATTTTATCCCATGCTCTTATACTGTGGAGGAGGTTTTATCCGGGAGACTGCTGAAAGTTAAAGCCTGCTTTGAAGAGCACACCTTTGTTTTTATCTGTGTTTATGCCCCGACTGCAGCAGCAGAGAGGATGATGTTTTAAAACTCTCTGAGCACTGTGATTTCTAACTGTGATTTTAATGACATTTTAGTTCTGGGTGGTGATTTTAACTGCACTGCTGACGATCTGGACAGAAACCACATGGAACCACACAACGCTTCCCGCAGGCGGCTGTGTGAGTTCATTGAGACCCATGATCTGTGTGACGTATGGCGTGACATACACGGTAATCAGAGACAGTATACATGGGCTTATTCTATAGATAATACGCTCTCTTTAGCCAGACTTGATCGATTTTATTGTTTTAAACATCATTTATCTACTTTTATACGCTGTTTTATATCTCCAGTTGGTTTTACAGATCATTGTATAGTCCAATGCATGACCAGAAAAGCACAGGTAAAGCCCCGAAGTGCATACTGGCATTTTAAATGATGTTCATTTTAAAGAGTGTTTTTTAGTTATTTTTGGATGGTTTTTAAGACTCGGAAGTCGTCTTTTAAATCATTACAGCAGTGGTGGGACATTGCAAAAATACAGATTGAAATGTTCTGCCAGCAGTACACTCGAAATGTCACTAGTGAAATAATTAGGTCTCTAAAAGAGCTAGAGTCTGAAATCACTAAACTCCAGACTCTAGCAGAGACCACAGGAGATTAAGAACATATCAAAACTCTAAAAGCTAAAAACATCTCCTTCAATGACCTGCTGGGTGTCACAGCACAGGGGGGCGCTGGTCCGCTCATGCTTTCAAAATGTGAATGAATTAGATGCTCCTTCTAAGTTCTTCTTTGGTCTTGAGTGTAAAAATGGACAGAAAAGGTTTATGCATCCCGTGTGAGATGAATCAGGGGATCTCGTCTCTGAGCCTTCTGAGATACGCCGGCAGACAAGCCAGATACAGCCCTGCTTCCGCGTGTGCCAGAGACAGCCCTGCGTGTGCCAGGGACAGCCCTGCATGTGGGAGAGACAGCCCTGCACCAAGGTGTGCCAGAAACAGCCCTGTACCCGCCCTGTGTGCCAGAGACAGCCTTGAGCCCGCATGTGCCAGAGACAGCCCTGCTTCCGCGTATGCCAGAGACAGCCCTGCTTCCACGTGTACCAGAAACAGCCCTGCTTCCGCATCTGCCAGAGACAGCCCTGCATGTGCCAGAGACAGTCCTGCATGTTCCTGAGACAGCCCTGCGCCCAGGTGTGCCAGAAACAGCCCTGCGCCCGCATGTGCCAGAGACAGCGCTGTGCCCCTGTGTGCCAGAGACAGCCTTGCGCCCACATATGCCAGAGACAGCCCTGTGCCCAGGTGTGCCAGAAACAGCCCTGTGCCCGTATGTGCCAGAGACAGCCTTGCGCCCACGTGTGCAAGATACAGCCCTGCTTCCGCATGCGCCAGAGACAGCCCTGCGTCTGCATGTGCCACCCCCCCCCCCCCCCCCCCCCCCCCCCCCCCCCCCCCCCCCCCCCCCCCCCCCCCCCCCCCCCCCCCCCCCCCCCCCCCCCCCCCCCCCCCCCCCCCCCCACAGACCTGCGCCCAGGTGTGCCAGAAACAGCCCTGCGCCCGCATGTGCTAGAGGCAGCCTTGCGCCCACATGTGCCAGAGACAGCCCTGCGCCCGGGTGTGCCAGAAACAGCCCTGTGTCCGCATGTGCCAGAGACAGCCTTGCGCCCACGTGTGCAAGATACAGCCCTGCGCCCGCATGTGCCAGAGACAGCCCTGCTTTCGCGTAGGCCAGAGACAGCCTTGCGCCCACGTGTGCCAGAGACATCCCTACTTCCGCATGTGCCAGAGACAGTCCTGCGTGTGCCAGAGACAGCCCTGCACCCACGTGTGCCAGAAACAGCCCTGCGCCCCGTGTGCCATTGAATCTGCGGCCTAGGGCATCCTGGCGCCATGTGCACTTATTGACACCCTTGTGCTCGAACATGGTGTTTGTGATGGACAAACCGTGATTTGCACAGAAGTCCAACAACTGAACACCACTCGGGTCCAGATCAGAGGGGCCGTTCCTCCCAATCACACCTCTTCAGGTCTCACTGTCATTGCCCACGTGAGCGTTGAAGTCCTCCAGTAAGACTACAGAGTCTCCAGGGGGAGCACTTTCTAGTACCCTCCCCACAGACTCCAAGAAGGCTGGGTACTCTAAACTACCGTTCGGCGCATAAGCGCAGACAACAGTCAGTACCCGTTCCCCAACCCGAAGGCGTAGGGAGGCTACCCTCTCGTCCACCGGAGAAAACCCCAAAATGCACGCTTCAAGCCGGGGGGCCAAGAGAAAGCCCACACCTGCCCGACGCCTCTCGCCATGGGCAACTCCAGAAAAGAACAGAGTCCAGCCCCTCTCAAGGAGATTGGACCCAGAACCCGAGCTGTGCGTTGAGGTGAGCCCAACTATATCTAGCCGGTATCTCTCAACCTCCCGCACAAGCTCAGGCTCCTTCCCTGCCAGTGAAGTGACGTTCCAAGTTCCGAAAGCCAATTTCAGCAACCGAGGATCGCGACGCCCAGGCCCACGCCTCCGGCCACTGCCCGATCCACACTGCACCGAACCCCTATTACTACTCCCCCAACAGGTGGTGAGCCCATTTGAGGGTAAACCCATGTAACTCCTTCGGGCTGGGCCCGGCCGGGCACCATGGGAAAGTGCCCGACCACCAGACGCTCGCTGACGAACCCCATCCCTGGGCCTGGCTCCAGGGTGGGGCCCCGATAACCCTAAATCGGGCAGAGTACACGTATTCCTGTTGTTTCTTTTCATAGGAGTTTTTAGTGGACGACACTTTGTCTGGTCTGTCACCTAGGACCAATTTGCCTTGGGAGACCCTGCCAGGGGCTTTTTGCCCCAGACAACATAGCTCCTAGGATCATTCAGGCACGCAAACTCCTCCACCATGGTAAGGTGGTGATCCAAGGAGGAGAAATTGTGGAAAAAATAAATAGACTAAAATGCAGGTTAGGTTTTGTTCCAAATTGCATACCTGTTTCAGATACTAGTTCACAAATAACCAGCCCAATATATATCAGCATCAATATTAGGTGCCCCCCCCCCCAAAAAAAAAAGGAAAAAAAAAACCCAAAAGCATATTATGCATTTGTTTAAATTTTTATTCCTATAATTTTTTATCAGTACATCAAAACCTAAAATTGTTTTGCCAATTTTTTTCTGTACACACCATGCTTTGTTTATATCTATTTTTATTCTACTGCTCATTTAATTCTAGAAGGTGCCCAACTACCTTTGTTTAGTCATGCCAATGACAAGTCTCCTGAATAATCAATACTATTTTAAATGGGGGTTTACATGGCAGGACTAAATAATGACTTAAAAGAAGTATTTGCAGGATGAATCCTCTCTGAAGAAGCATGTCTTAATGATCTCTCTCCCAGACACACGGCTCTGGATCAATACATTTGTCTAGACGGATAAGAGCAAGCTCATACCAATGGTAAACAAAACCATGGCTGTAAAGATGTTCCAAAGATTAACACCCAGCAGTTGTTCAGGTTTCTGCTATTATTACAGAGTGACTGGCATTGAAGCAAAGGTGGCACTTTAGTTTAATTCAGATTAGCCAATCACAGTTGCACAATTTTAACCATTTTTGCTATTGACTACCTAATTGTAAATTATACTAGACACTCATTTCAACCAGATCAGCAGACAAGTGAAGTGAAACCATATTAATAATCTCAAAATGCATGTGGACAGTACAACTTTCCTTTCATTAAGAAAAATGGCCCTCTCCCATTCCTGTATGACCATGACACTCTTTGCCTTAAGACTTTGTGGTATTACATAAATCTAAACACCTTTAACATTTTGGTGATGAGAATTTTAACATCAGCCATTAAAATTAGGAAAACACTTGTTCACATTGATTTAGACTGTGACATAAATGTTGGTGCTGGACAAGTTAGTATTTTTATAACTGCTGACCCACTGAAACTTTCACACATGATGATCTTAGAGTTACTCTGAATGTTGCAATAAAGAAAAATATTAGCAATTTTGACAATGGAAGATGAGAAAAGACTATGTCATTATGATGAGAAAAGACTATCTGTATTGCAGATATTTATCTATTTGTCCATCTATCCGCCTGCCCACCTGCCTGCCTATAGATCTTCTGTCCCCTTTTTTAAAGAAGAAGCTAGCTACATTATTCTTTTTTCTCTTATTTTTCGTCCTTTCAAAAGTTACACATAAATATTTAATATTATAAGTATAAATATATTACTGTTGCTTTGGAATGGGATGTCCAAAAAGTAGTAATAAGAAAAAAAAATCAAGGCTTCTAGTCACACACTTTATGTTTATATATGTATAAAAATATGGACACCTTGTCAATTTAAGACACCAGCTAGTAATATCCACATGCAAGTTAATGCAAGCTTTTCTATGACTTTTTTTCTTAATCTCTTCTTTTCTTTTATTCTCTCTCTCATTTCCTCACCAGCCTTCCACAGCTTGTTAAATCAAAACATGTCACTGCACTTGATTGCATGCCACCTGTGGGTGTGCTTAAAGCTCTATAAATGATTTTAAACTTAAGAAAGTAAGAATTGGTCAGAACAGACCTGTGAACAGTAATGTTTTTTTTTTTACACTGTAAAACTTTAAAAAGACAGAAAAAAATGGAGCTAAACAGAAAATATTTGGTACAAACAAGATGTTTCCCCATGCGTATCCAGGGAAGAAGGTCTGATTATGGACTGATACACCCAGACACACTCTATATGGGGCAATTTGGAGAACTCAATTGACTTGATCCATGTTTTTGTACTGTAGGAGGAAACCGGAGAACCCAGAGAAAACCCACGCGGACACGGGGAAAACATGGAAACTCCACCCAGATGAGGATTCGAACTGGGAATATCTAGCGCTGAGAGGCGAACATGCTAACCACTAAGCCACCGTGGGAGGCAATTTAGAACAGCCAATTTACCTTGAATCCATATTTTTGGAATGTGAAAGGAAGCCAGAGAACTATAGGTTACCATTACTGTAACCACAGTTATCCACCTATGAGAGGGACATCGTCCTGACCTCATACAGAAGCATTTAATTGCACCAAAACTGGATGGCTGCCAGTTTAGGAGAGAACTGAGTGCATGAGGGGTGGACTTAGAATGTATGCATGTCACTGGCATGCTTAACAGAGGCCAGCACCAGCAAAAGCACTTCTTAAAAGATAAAAGCTTAGAACTGACACTGTCCAGTAGCTCAAAGGGGGGGGCTGACGCAGCGTCTCCAGCTCCAGTGAGAGGTCCCAGTCCGGAACGATATGTCTCACGACCAGCAAGGCATGACACATGCCCTTCATGAACCTACAAATGAAGGGATTGTACCCCACGGTTGCATGATCAAGACCTAAGTGGCATGTGGAGATGGCCGCTAAATTGACCTTATTAATAGAGAATGATTTTCCCTTACCATTAAGTCCTGCAGGAAGCATAGTAGATCAGACACAGAGCACTGGTATGCAACCCGCCTACGGGAGTCACACCACAGTTCAAATATCCGCCATTTAAGGCCATACAATGATTTTGTGGACAGGGCCCTGGCACTCTGGATGGTGGAAACTACTTCAGGGGGCAGTCCTAGTGCATCAAGGTTGGACCATTTAGGGGCCAAGCCCAGAGAGCTAGTCGATCTGGATGATGGTGGTGTATTTTCCCAATCGTCTGAGACAACAAGTCTGTGTGCAGTGGAAGAGCCAATGGCTGGGTGTAGAGGAAAGGCATGATTTCCATATCTCTGCCTCACCATTTGCACTACATGGGGGCGAAGATACCACTCCCCATAAAGCAGATTCCCCTGCGACAGCAGGTCCACACCCATATTCAGGCAGCCTGGGACATGTGTATATTGCTCCACTACAGCAGTTGTGGGCAAGACAGTGCAGGTGAAGGGAGCGCTTCCCCCCTTGGCGATTGATGTACGCCACCACTGTCATATTGTTGCAACAAACCAATATGTGTTGACCCCAGTGACGAAGGAGAAGGTGCCTGAGAACTAAGTAAACTTTTAAGAGCTTCAGATGATTTATGTGAGCTAAGGAGTGCAGATTCGGCCACCTGCTGTTCACAATCCTGCACAATCCACAAAAGTCTGAGAAAGAGGACGCACCCAATCAGGCATGAGTGGGAACAAAACTCCCTTTTTCTCCAGTGGCTCGGTCCAGTCATGCATGTGCGTGTTACTGTGACTGGGCAGATCGTGTGGAGTGTGGAGGCACAGTGATAACACCCATTTCATGAACAGTCTTATTTTCAGCAGACCCAAAGGGAGCACCTGAATAGCAGACGCCATCAGACCTTGGACACACAGACATGTCCGGAACTGTACCAGTGCACCTTCTTTGAAGAGGGCAAGACAGCTCATCAGCTTGCATGCATAGGGACTGAATTCAGGTCTATCCCTAGAAACATAATATTCTAAGATGGGACCAGGCTGCTTTTGGCCAGGTTGACTTTGAAGCTGAGAGATGCCAGGTGTAGAGCAGTTTATGCTTGTCCCTTAGCACACAATGCCTGGAGTCTACAATTAGAAGCTAGTTTTATATGCGTCAGAATTTTCAGCCCCGAAGGTTTTAACAAGGCTGGAGCCACTTCCACACATAAGCAGAATACTTGCGGACTTAGTAAGTGTGCGAAAGGAAAAACCCTGTATTCATAACACACATTGTTGTGTGCGAAATGCAGGAATTTGGAGGGTATATGCCGATGTGGAAAAATCCATCTTTGAGATCGACTAATGTGAACCAGTCGTTTCGACGTATAGAGTGAGAAAGAGCGCATTGAACGTTAACATCCTGAAATTGTATTAACTCAAGATGTTTTCTCAATACTCTGAGATCCAGAATAGGGCAGAGAAAGCCGTCCCTTTTTGGGATTAAAATATACTGTAAATAATTCCCCATTTGGGATTGGTCTGGAGGGACCACCTTGATCGCCCCTTTCTCCTGGAGGGAGGAAATCACCTCCATTAGGAGAGGAGTTGAACTCTTGTTGATGAGAGACATAATTATTCCGCTGAAATGCAGAGGTTTTGTGGCGAACTGTAGCTTGTAGCCCCTCGAAATACTGTTGAGGACCCACTTTGAAGCATTTAAGCTCTCCCAACCCGCCAGGCTTTGGACTGGAGGGAGCGTGTTTGAGGTGCTGCATATAAGTTGTATGATGGCGCCATATATTGGTAAAACCAGACAAATTGGCGCAGACGGGTGAGCCTTTGTAAAAAGAGTTGAATTTGACATTTTTGCATGTGTGGTGGGCGGCACGGTGGCTTAGTGGTTAGCATGTTCGCCTCTCAACACTAGGGATTCCCGGTTTGAATCCCAGTCTGGTTGGAGTTTCCATGTTCTCCCCGTGTCCGCGTGGGTTTCCTCTCGGTTCTCCGGTTTCCTCCCACAGTCCAAAAACATGGATCAAGGCCAATTGAGTTCTTCAAAATTAACCCATATAGAGTGTGTTTGTGTGTGTGTCTGTGTGAGTGAGTGTGTGCCCAGCGATAGATTGGCGCTCTGTCCTGGGAGTATCTGCCCAGCTCCCGAAACGTTCTCCCCTGGATGGGTATGGGGACTCCCCCCCCCCCCCGCGCGACCATAGTAGTGGATAAAGCGGAAGATGATGGATGGATGGATGCATGCATGTGAGGTGCTGTAGATGGAGGCTGGGTTAGAGTAGCACTGGAATAGGTGGTGTGGCTCCAGCAGGAAGAGGGTGGACACTCCTGTGAAGGATGAGGGATTGACATCCTCCCACAGAGAAAACTCTCCTCATTTTCTATGGGTGGCAGAGTGTCCATTGGGCTGGCTGCCCAAGAACCTCAACTACATTCCCCTGTTCATCACGCAGGCCTCTTCATTTTCTGGTCAGGAGGGAGGGCGGGGGGGGGGGGTGTCTGCAGAGGTTTCTTCTCTGCGGCCCCAGGGCTTGGTTGGGGAGTCAGAAGACCAGCTGGGGGCTTTCAGCCGAGGTTTAGGTCTATTGCCGCCCTGCTTTACACGATGTGGCTTGGGAGGATGGGAAAAATGTGTGGGGGCTGGGCAATCTCGTACTACTTTCTCTTATTGTCACAGCACTGTTGCATAAGCACCACCACTGGGCCAAGGCCAGGCTCAACAGGGGGTCCAGCGATGTGCCTCTTCGCGTTGTCTGACATGACTGGACAGCCTGTCGAGCGTTACGCAGGACCAGGTGGTTCACAGTCACAATTTCTTTCCAAAAGGAAGGAAGGAGATCCCTTTTCGAGCTGCTTGCCTATGTCCTTATGTGCTTCGTGATGGGTGGGATGGGTAAAAGCTGATTTATAGGGCCTGGGGGAGGCCTGAGCAGTTTATCATCGTAGGCGTCTCCCTCCTGGTCTCCTGGGGTTTAGTGGCACAGGCATTTAAGCGTGTAGCATGTCAAGGAGCACCGTGTGGAGAGATGCTCTGAGCAGTTTAAGCTGGAGGGAGTGACTCCTCGTCCTCTGAGCAGCCAGACATTATGGCATCCTCCTCTTCAAGAAGCGAATGTAAACTGAGTGAGACAGCATTGCAATCAGATGCTTCTGTAAGCGGTCAGGATGGATGTCCCTCCCATAGGTGAATCTCGAAACGTGATGATGAAAGAGAACCAAAAGAAAGCCCACTTGGACACACAGAGAACATCCACCCTGATCAGGATTCGAACCTGGATCCCCAGCCCTGAGAGGTGAATGTGCTAACCACTAAGATACAATTTTGCTGAGGTTTTGAAAACTCTGGTCAAATTTTCATTGTGATTTTGTCAGTATAATTAGGTTCTACACATTTGAAAAAAAAGTGAATAAAAAAATGAATCCAAATCATTTCTATCTATCTTCAAATTAAATAAATGACTGTGTGGTATCATTGACATGAAGCTTCTGTGGTTTGACAGCAGCTAAAGTCATAGTGGTATAATTGTAGAGAACAATGGTATAGTTATTTCTGGATACTTATGATCTCAGGTTAATGAAGGTTTAATGTGCCTTTGACTGATTAGATTTCATTAACCACAATTTAGTCAGCTTCATTAATCTTTCACACTATACATTTCTTATGCAGCTCCTGAATAAAAACAATAATGCATAATCAAAAAAAGTGGATAGCCAGGGTAAGTAAGGGCAGCTTTAAGAACATATTCCTGCTCAATTGCTCCTGTAATATGCTCTCTGGCTTTTAACATGTAATTGAAAAGAAATGAAAATAAGAAAATCTAAAGGAATATATAGTTTCAGTGTAAAAGTTTAGTCCATAAAAAGAATTAAATGATGCATCAGTGGGAATGCTACAATAGGAGACTCGTGTCTCTGGTCTGGCTGGAGTTTTACAGACATGGTTGATTATACCTTACAGATGGATGCTGGATTGGGAACTTCTGTAGTTCTCTATTACTGATGCAACAGTTACTTCTACCAGCTGGTTAAAGATAAAGGATGTGTTGGGGAAAGCTAAATGATTACTGCCTCTACCTACACATTTGAAACTTCTTCTGGAATCTTCAAGCTTGTAAACAGAAGTGTATGGTTCTTTGAAGAGTGTAGCTCAATGCAACTGCAGAACCCATTGGACACCCAACACCCTAACCGCTGAGGTACCATGCCCTCAAAACAAACAATACATTTTCAAAGTCGGAAAAACATATTCTACACACATAGTAACAGTTTGTGTGTAGAATATGTTAAATGTTTTTAGAACAGAAATGAGTGAGTGGTTAAGATTCAGATCCACATGAAGGCAATTCTAAAGGAAATTCTGAAAATGCTGTAAAAAAGCCAAAAATATGTTGTGTCTAAAGAACATTACTTTAAAGGTTAAAATTGTTTATTTACCATGTATATTCTTTTTTGCTGGTTTTATTGTAACATCCACTAAACAGTTTGTCCACATTTTGCATTTTACTTGTTTACAAAAAGAACAATGCAAATAAGAAAAATACTTAAAATACTATAACTGTGTTATAACTGTAGAGACCTGTATTATTATTATTATTATTAGTAGTAGTAGTAGTAGTAGTAGTAGTAGTAGTAGTATTTACCTAATCTTTTGCTTCATACTATTATCCTTAAGTAAGTGAGAACATTCAATTAAAGAATTTCTGGCTTCTTTACTGGTAGAAATTAGTAGCATTTATATCACTCACATTGGGAACAAAGTAAGAATGGTTACAACAACATAAAGATACATTAACTTGCCAGTCTGTTTAGTGATAAAGCCTATTACACATTAATATTAGATGCATTTGTTACCTGAAATTGACAAATAGCTTTAAGATTAAAGTTTTTTTTTTAACAAAAATGTTTTTTTCTAACCCAGTGGGCAAAAATGAAGTGTAATATGTTTAATGATGAACCATTTCTATGTTATTTCTGTCTTTTTTTTATCAAAACAGCAAATGTAACCCTTCTATTTCTTACTAATGCAAACATCAGAAAATGTCAAATTCTGGATTACTGTTAAATGTATTCATTCTATTCATAAATGTATTAAATGTATTTTTTTTATTCCATTTCCTTTTTTACCACAAAGCTGTTCAACATCAAGACACTGAGCAATTTATAACCAGTTATATCTAATTAGATTTCTTTTTCCCAGTGACAGAGGTATACTTTTTAAATGTCATTATGAAAATTGAAACGTTAGCATTGAGGAATCCATCATATCCTGGAACACAGGTCCTTCAGCATCTTGTCGTCTGCCCACTTTCACTTACACATTTATAAATATATGACAGGGGAACATTGATGGTGTATCTGACTATAGTGACTATTAAGTTACCTCCATCAGATAAGAAGAAACATCACAAAACCTTTTTTATACCCTAGATCATTTTCATTTGCCCTGTCTTTTACATAGTCTTCTTATCTGCTTATTAAATATGTTTTTATATTAGCAGCTTATAAAAAAATAGGATAATGTATTCTTTATTTAAAAATGGATAATAATAAATACTAAATTAATCATTCTGATTTGAGACAATAAACCATTACAAAAAGAGCACTATGAATGAACTAAATTTAAACTGTATTGTTACAGAGTCTCCACACTTTTCACCTCCAACTTCACTAGTTTTGGATAGTGATCCCACAAGCTACTGAAGTATGTCTGTAGTAATTGGGTAAATTTTTCTGAGCTTGTGTTACACTCGCCTACCTAGGGGTTAAAGCGGCTGCGCATAGGAAACGCAGAGCCGTCGCGCTCTAACGCGCTGAAGGGAGCCAGGCACGCAGGTAGCAGGGAAATGAAATTTATTAAAGGTGTAGGAACACCACAAAACAAAGGTACAACCGCGAGTGAACATAAGTGAAAATACGAAGTGCACAGAGGACAGGGAATGAAGGAAATAAATACAAATGAAATCCGATCACGTGCACAACACAACCAATCAACAGAAAGAGATAGTTAAACAAACTAAATACTGTTAATGAAAGTAAATTAACAAACATAGAACAGGTGCCCTAGGCACCTTTTACAGCTTGGCTGCATTGCACCATGGCAGGTGGAGGTGTTGCAGGTCCTATGTGTGATTCCTAGCTAAGCAGCCAGTGTCCATTTTAGGTTAAATTTAAATTCTCCCCTCATATCTGTATGAGTTCCCTCTTACAATACAAAGACATTGAAATCAGTTAGTTTGAGATAATATACTGCCTGTTGATGTCCATGGTATTTTATCCAACGGGCTCTTGGAAAGGCTTTATCATCAGTTGGATGTGTTGCACTATTTTGAACACTATTTGGAGGATGTTTGGCATAGAACATACCTAATCATCAGCATTTAGAGAATTAGTGAAACCCACAGTCTGTATCTTTCCCTCCTAGAATCGACTGCTTTTATACAGCACCAGTTACAAGTTTGTACACACCTCGTATTTGCTCCACTTTATTTTATGAGTTCCACTTACCGTGAAGATGGATGTTGTAGTTCTACAGTTACAGACTGTAGTCCATCTGTTTGATGACTACAGTACCTACTGGGTTAGTCCCATTTATTTTGTTCCTGGTCAGGACACATCAGTAGCACCACAAAGCAGGTATTATTTCTTTGGTGTAATATTCATATTCCAGTAGTGTCACTGAGGTGTTTAAAATGAAACTACAGCAGCACTGCTGCACTTAAACCTAACTGCATTTGTGAACTGACAATAAACAATACACCACCCAAATTATACCTGTTCTGTAATGGTCCTGACCAATGGAGAACAAAGAACCAACAGGAGACAACAAAAAAGAAAATAAATGACCTACAGTCGGTAATTATAAAACTACAGTCCATCTATATTGTAAATGGAGGAAATAATGGAGAAAGAAAGAAGGGTGTCCAAACATTTTCCTGGAACTATATACTTGCATTAAAAGCTTCACATGTGTTAATTGTAAAGTTTAGTATATATACATAAGTGTATATTGCATCTTTTGGGCATATAGTTTGTTTGTTATATGCGTCCTCTCTGTCAGGGAGCACAGCTTTATTTTCCACTAAGTATTAACAGTGTCTGTAACGCTGTGGGGAACTGTGATAGCAGAAGTGTGGGCAACAATAAGCAGTCAACAGATGGAATGAGAAATATTTTTTTAAGTGTGTCATAGTCACCTTTTCTATTCCATGGCTGATGCCTACATGTGTGATGTTCTTCATCCCATTTTTCTAATCAGTTGATTTCTTCTTTCCTGTGAGCCTTTGTTACCTCCTGCCTGTACCGTCTGTTTATCCTTTCATTATTATTCTCTTCTAAAGCATAACCTCTGTGAGCACACAGGGTCTGGTACAAGTGCACACCTGTAAAATCCTTTCACACTGTGAATGGTACTGCTTGAAATAATACTAATTCCCCAGTGTGATTTGCCTTGTCCAACACTCTTGTTAATCAATGAATGCCATTTTCACACTGATTTTTGTCTGGGATGGAAGCACAGTCGCAGGCTGTTTGTTGATGATTAAAATTTAGGTATGCCTGGGTGCACCAGTCAAACATGTGGTTTACGCCTCCAGACGTCTGTGCTACCTGCGCAGGGGTGGCACGTACATCCTGTGTGGAGGCAGATCATCTGTTCTCTTGCTGAGATCATCTGTTATTCAAATGTGCGCACACTGGCTGACCTGCAGCCCTAGCCAGGGGGATGTGATGCTGAGGCGGAGGCTGCAACATGCTTTAACTAATTGACTGCATGTTTAGCATTTTGAATGACAAATGGGTCCTGAGTTGCAGTTTAGAATTAGCAACTGAGGCGATATGTAAAACATACACATGCTTTAAACTTGCAGATTCTTTATCATTAAAGACTTTTTACTATCCCAAAGCTACAAGTTTATGGATGCTTCTGCTCATAATGGTGTTATTATTTTTTGTTCTGGATAACAATGTCAAAGTTACAGCATATAGAGAAAGAGGTTTTCTTGTGCATAAGATGTCATGTTTTTTATGAGTTTATACTGCAAATGCCTGCTTCCAGTTTCGTGACATCTATTTGTTACGCACTGCTGCGCCTCTTAAGGGAGGCTGCGCATACACTGCGCATTACTAAGGCGCACGAATGTGCCTGAGGGAGCCAGGCAACACATACAGTGCCTTGCAAAAGTATTCACCCCCTTGGATTTTTTCCTATTTTACTAAATTACAACCTGTATGTATTTTTTTTTATCTGAATTGAATGTGTCTACGTTTTAGAAGTGAAATGAGAAAAAATATATGTATATAAAGAATATGAAAATAAAAAACTGTAAATTGGCATGTGCATATGTAATCACCCCCTTGTTATGAAGCCCCTAAAAAGTTCTGGTGCAACCAATTACCTTCTGAAGCCACATGCTTAGTGAAATGAAGGCCACCTGTGTGCAATCTAAGTGTCACATGGTCTGTTAGTATATACACACCTTTTCTGAAAGGCCCCAGAGGCTGCAACACCATTAAGCTAACCAAACAACACCATGAAGACCAAGGAGCTCTCCAAGCAAGTCAGGGATAAAGTTGTAGAGAAGTATAAGTCAGGGTCGGGTTATAAAAAAATATCCAAATCTCTGATGATCCCCCGGAGCACCATCAAATCCATCATCATCAAATGGAAAAAACATGGTACCACAACAAACCTGCCAAGAGAGGGCCACCCACCAAAACTCTCAGCCCGGTGGAGGCATTAATCAGAGAGGCTGCACAGAGACCAAAGGTAACCCTGAAGGAGCTGCAGAGTTCCCAAGCAGAGACTGGACTATCTGTCCATATGACCCCAATAAGCTGTACACTCCATAGAGCTGGGCTTTATGGAAGAGTGGCCAGAAAAAAACCTTTACTTACAGGCAAAAATAGGAAGGCTCGTTTCGAGTTTGCAAAAAGGCATGTGGGAGACTCCCAAACTGTATGGAGGAAGGTACTGTGGTCAGATGAGACCAAAATTTAACTTTTTGGGCACCAAGGAAAACGCTTGGCTGGCGCAAACCCAACACATCTCATCACCCCAAGATCACCATCCCCACAGTGAAACATGGTGGTGGAAGCATCAGCAGCAGGGACTGGAAAACTGGTCCGAGTCGAGAAGAAGATGGATGGTGCTAAATACAGGGATATTCTTGAGCAAAACCTGTTTACGTATGTCAGTGATCTGAGACTAGGGCGGAGATTTACCTTCCAACAGGACAATGACCCAAAGCATACTGCTAAAGCAACACTTGAGTGGTTTAAGAGGAAACGTGTAAACATATTGGAATGGCCTAGTCAAAGCCCAGACCTTAATCCAATTGAGAATCTGTGGTCAGACTTGAAGATTGCTGTTCACCAACGGAAACCATCTAACTTCAAGGAGCTGGAGCAGTTTTGCCATGAAGAATGGGCAAAAATTCCAGTGGCAAGATGTGGCAAGCTAATAGAGACTTATCCAAAGCGACTTGCAGCTGTAATTGCTGCAAAAGGTGGCTCTACAAAGTACTGACTTACGGGGGTGAATAGTTATGCACACTGATGTTTTCAGTTATTTTGTCCTATTTGTTGTTTGCTTCACAATTAAAAAAAAATGTTAAATGTTGAAAGTTGTAGGCATGGTCTGAAAATTAAATGATTCAGACCCTCAAATATTCCCTTTGAATTCCAGGTTGTGAGGTAACAAAATGTGAAAAATGTAAAGGGGGGTGAATACTTTCACAAGGCACTGTAGGTAGTGGGAACACAAGTTTATTAAAGGGAACTCACAAATAAAGAGGCAAACGACAGGCAGGGTAACACAAATTGATAACGTGCACTGGGGACACCAGAACTAAATACACAAAAACCAGGTTTAATAATTTAATTTATAACTTAAATAATAATTCTACAGTGTAGCTAGTTTTCTTCATAGCTACTGACTTGTGATGTAAGTCGCTTTGGATAAAAGCGTCTTCTAAATGACTAAATGTAAATGTAAAACCTGATCATGAAACAGTGTAAAGAAACACACAGCTAATAAACCTAAATCGTGAACAGGTGCCCTAGGCATCTGTGACAATATTTAGGAAAATGTTCTTTTTGTTTGAGCAGGTACAAACCTCAGTATAGCAAAATTATAATTAATTTGACGATTTAGACAGATCGAAAATAATTTTAACGCACAATGTTATTGTCTTAACAATAAAAATGAGCTCAATACTTCTAGGATCTTCACTGTCCTATTGGTGTTTAATTTTTTTAAGTTGGAACACTTTCAACTCAATGTATATTAGCTATAAAAACGCAGGCCACACCAATACTTTTAGTTTTCTGTTGCTCTTAATAAAAGGCAATATTTGAAAAGATGTGTATCCTAGATACTAAATCAATAAAACTGCTGTGGTTTCTTTTTATGTGCATTTCAGCATTGTGATCTAAAATATACCATTTTCTTTATTTCTGTGATGTTTAGAATAGATGTGTGAATTTTAGCATCACAAAGAACTAGGGTGACAAGAGAGAATATCATTTGTATTCGCAGGTGACCCAATTATCTTCTTCCTAGTAATTAGGTTGGATATGGCATCATCATCATCATCATCATCATGTTTAAGGGTGTCAGCAAATATGTTATTACCCTTTTTTTCATTATAGTAGCTCAAATAAAGTCAGCATCACGTTGACTGTTTTAAATAATGTTTCTATCCCATCTAAAATTCACAGGACTATGTACTGAGTGGAACAATGGTAAGCACTTCTGTAGCCTGAATTTAATTTACAATAATGTTAAACTTAGTCTCTTTTGAATAAAATTTCTATATTTTCGCAATGTTAGCGACACGCACACAGTTCAATAGAATTAAATTTGCCAGAGAAAACTGTCCTTGGTGTGATTGTCTGTGATAGATTAGCAACGTGTCCATGATGTTTCACTGCCTTAGCATTCCTGCTTATAATGTTTTGTGGATTAAACACATATACATAGTTAGAATGGCTTAGAATCTTTTAGAATGATGTAGCATTTTATTACCCTTTCTAAGAATTATACTAAAATGTTCAATCCCATACCCTGAAAAACTCAACAATATTTTGAAAGCGGGTTGTGACTTTAGTTTAAAAACATAAAAAAAGTAAAAGGTATCAGCTGCATGCTTTTATTTATCATGTGTTTTTGAGTTTGTACTGGTTTGTTTCAGTTTGGTCTAATAAGGCATGAAATACCAGTATTTTAATGTAACTTGTAGATGTATAATTATACCATCAAATTCAGCCACATGACAAGAAAAATAAGACAAAGTAAAAAAAATCGCAATTGCTGAAAGCCAATGCTCCCACTTTATGGATTCATACAAAAGGCTCAAGGGAAGCTGAAGGTAAAATTAGATCAGAGCAAATTGCACTGCCATTGACTCAATGACCTGGCCTTCATCACCGGCATTCACTGGCTTTGACCTCCACAATAACAGCAATAATCACCCAGCAGAAAGCACGAACATAAAGCCGCCGGCTCCACCAGCCACCATCTGCACTGATCCTCAACTCCCTTACCATCAAGAATGAGGAACTAACACTGTCAGATTGGATGATTTTCTGAGACTATTGCTTTAATATTTTAATTTAACAAGTTTTGGATTGCCTTTAGCCGATTAGTGTGCAACTGACTCTACAGGGTGTTAATTAGTCCACTCATCAGTGGTATGAAAAAACTGCATTAGAAAGAATATGCCTCTGTATTCTGTAGCATGAATACTAATGGATATAAATGAATGTAGCTTAGTGCTTTAAGTTCACCTCTCACATTCACTGGGATTGACCTGCACAACAACTTTTTAGCCAGTGGCATGAATGTGATAATCACCAGAGTTAACCATCTGCAGTTTAAACTGGTGCCTGCAAGAAACACTGTATTTTTAATGTGCATGTTAAACTTTAATGACATATAATAATAATATAATTTATCGCAAAGAAAATGACAAGTAAATCATTAAGAGTGATGAACTTAAAATAAATGCCTGTAGCTTATTAAAACGTAGGAACAGAGGCAAGTTTAACACATTACCTTTTTATAAGAATATTTTCTCGTTTGGGAAGTGGATGTACATTTTTTACTGCTTGACTGCCAAAGGTGTTTTATATTTAGGATTATTGCTATTAGATAGTGACAATTTCTAAATTAGGGGTTGCATAGTGTCATAGTGGTTAGCACGTCTGTCTCTCAGCACTGAGGACCCAGGTTTGAATCCCAATCTGGGTGGAGTTTCCATGTTCTTCATGTCTCTGTGTAGGTTTTCTCTGGTTTCCTTCCACAGTCTGAAAACATTGATTGCAGCGATAAATTGGCACCCTGTCCTGGGTGTATCTGACTAGGGCATGAAGTGTTCTCCCCTGGATCAGCATGGGTAAAACTTAGCCCACCCTATAGAATTAAGCAGTGAAAATAATTAAATAAGAGGAATTTGTTAATCAGAAAATTACAGATTTTACTTTTATTGTATTTTGGAAGATGTGTCTTTTTCTTCATTATCTTTGTATCTAATATAATATTAGGTCAATATAACAGTAAAAAATCTTGCACATTACCATCCACCTCCAAAAGCAACATTTTAATCACAGTATGTAAAGTAGTATCAATTTGATCATTGTAAGATTTAGCATGGAACAAGCATTAGAGCAAATAGGCAATAACAAAAGGGCATTACTGTGTATTAAGTTGGGGGTGGGGGGCAAAGCTTGTAACATTTAAAAAAAGACCTGACAAGAAACTAAAGGTAAAATTAGATCAAAGAAAATTGCGCTGCCATTAATTTCATGACCTGGCATTCATCACCGGCATTCATTGGCCAAAGGCATTACGGCTGGCCATCTGTATTGCTCAGATTCTTAGCTCCCTCAGGATGATGAACTGTGAATCTGTTGAACCTCACTATAAACAGGTCTTCAGGCCAAACAGTAATTAGCATTACACATAAATGACTAAACATGCATTTGAAAACTTCTTCATTGTAAAGTGCCAGTGTTGTATAGTGGGAAGTGTTCCTTTATTTTCCCAGGAAAAGGATACAATGTATGATTTACTGCCATGTCAATGTTATAGAGTACAAAGACATTTTAAACAGTTGTATGCTTTCTGTTTCTGTGCCCTTATTCTGGTGCCTCCCTGAATAGAGCAAGAAATATGATGCAAACAAAGCAATTAAAATTGACATTGACGTTTCTTTGTTTGTTTTTAATAAAGTCTCTTACACCTTACCTGGTTGCCTGACTCCACTTAGCGTGTTTATGTGCAGCCATTACCAAGAAGCGGCACCGCTTTGTAACAGTTATCAGATACAGTCTACCACTTTATCCTCTACGAGGGCGTGGGGGGGGGGTTTCCCCATGGCCATCCAGGGAAGAACGTTTTGGGCGCTGGGCAAATACACCCAGGACAGGGAGCCAATCTATCGCTAGGCACACATCACTCACACACCCACACACACACACACAAACACACACACACACACACACACACACACACACACAATATAAGGTAATTTGGAGAATTCAATTGACCTTAATCCATGTTTTTGGACTGTGGGAGGAAACCGGAGAACCCAGAGGAAATCAACACAGACATGGGGAGAACATGGAAACTCCACCCATATTGGTTTCGAGGAAAATCGAAAAATCCCTAGTGCTGAGAGGCAAACGTGCTAGCCACCGTGCCACCTAGATACAGTATATCAATTTAAATTATTAATAATCAGTATAGGTAACATTTTGCATAATGACTAAAAGGAACTACTATATATTTAAATAAAAAAGAAAGTACATATAGTACAAATGAAGGGTTTACTGATTTAGGTATTAGATAAAATGGTGGGAATATTCTTCTAAATATAAATGTAGAGTAATCCTACATCCATATATCTGAGTCAGCACAAAGAAAAGTGAAGACTCTTATCTTACTTGTGCCTTGTGATTCTTTAGACTTTGGTCTAAGGGGGAATCAGTGTGAAGTCCTATTAAATTAAGATCCTAATTTTGATTTCCGATTTACTGGCCAGGGCCCTTTCAGTGTGGAGTTTCCACCTGTTTTTGTTTTTTAGAAAACGTCCCACACCCCAAAAACATGCTGGTACTTAAATTTCTCATGGTAAATGTCCTCATAAAAGTGAACGAGTGCTGGATAAATGCTGGAGTCTGTAATTAACTTCTCTAAATGTTTTTCCCCATATGCACTATAAGTTGACTCCAAAACAAATGTTCGTTACACTTCTTTTTGAAAATTGCAAAACTACTTTGAGGATACATTCACAATCTTTATGCCTGTTGAACAACTGGACATTTCACATTAAAAGTTACTGTTAAAAAAAATATTTTGTCCTTGCTGCAATAACAGCTTTTAGACTACAGGAGACATTTTTTAAGATTCAAGCAAAAAGGGCATTTGTGATGAAAGGCACCATAGCTAAACTATCCATCCATCCATTATCTTCCGCTTGTCCGAGGTTCGGGTCGCGGGCGTAGCAACCGAAGAAGGGAGACCCAGACCTCCCTCGCCCCAGCCACCTCCAACAACTCGACTGGGGGAACCCCAAGGCGTTCCCAGACCAGCTGAGAGATATAATCCCTCCAGCGTGTCCTGGGTCTTCCCCCACCAGATGCCACTCCAAGTCTCTCCCGGATGACCGAGCTTCTTACCCTATCTCTAAGGGAGAGCCCAGCCACCCTGCGGAGAAAACCCGGGCCTGGCTCCAGGGTGGGGCCCCAATAACCCTAAATTGGGCAGGGTACACATGCTGTTGATATTTCTCTTCATAGAGGTTTTGTTGGACCACTCTTTGTCTGGCCCATCACCTAGGACCAATTTGCCTGGGAAGACCCTGCCAGGGGCTTTTTGCCCCAGACAACATAGCTCCTAGGATCATTCAAGCACGCAATCTCCTCCACCACGGTAAGGTGGTGATCCAAGGAGGAGTACTGTATTTTCCGGACCATAAGGCGCACCGTATTATAAGGCGCAGTCTGAATTACGGGGTCTATTTCTGTATTTGACCCACGTATAAGGCGCACCGTACTAAAAGGCGCACTCTTAATTACGGACTCTATTTCTGTACGGTACTAATTCTGTACAGCACCGTATTATAAGGCACTTGCTAAAACATACGATCCACAAGAAAAGTAAAGGATGCAAAACAGTGATTTATAATTGAAGTTTATTCTACTACTTGATAAAACGCACATTATTTTTAATCACTCTTCTCCCAAAAATCCATCAAAGTCCTCATCTTCTCTGTCTGAATTAAAAAGCTGTTTCACTATCGAGCACTCCGGTGTTCCCTCTCCTCAATGTCTGGGTCAGTCTCGTCACCAGGCGGCCGTTCAGCAACGATGCCGGCTTTCGCGAAAGCTCGTACAAGAGTTACAGCAGAAACCTTAGCCCAGGCATCCACAATCCATTCACAGACGCCCGCCGCTGCCTCCGCGTTTTAGTAAACATGTGTTCGCTGTCTATCATCCATCGCTCCCACGCCGCTCGCAACTTTACTTTGAACGCCCTGTTTACACCAATGTCCAGCGGTCCGAGTTCTTCATTTAATCCTCCCGGAATGACGGCAAGCTCCGAATTAATTTTCTTCACTCGGCTTTTTCAGCAGTGACGGTGATGTGTGGAAAAAACCACACATCACACAACCGCACAACAATACTTTTATAGATTTTGGAACTCCGTACACGTATAAGGCGCACCGGATTATAAGGCGCACATCCGATTTCTGGGAAAATTTTAGGCTTTTAGGTGCACCTTATATATAGGTTTTGTCTACACCACTGAAACTTTTCATAGACACCTCAAACCATGTCTTTCCTACACAAGTGCCAAAATTGCATGCAATTGTTTAATTGTATATGTATCTGCAGCATAAATAGTATAACTAATTTATAGTTTAAACCCTGAAAAATAAAGCATGGCACTGTATACCTTTGTCAATATGGGGTTTTTAGTTCAAAACACTTCTCGAATATGATTTCTCCATGAGCTAGTAGAGTCTATTGGTTTCGTGGATGACTGACTATTCCAAGTCCTGGTCTGAATTGCATCATTAGTGGTGACCCTGAAAGCCTGACATCATATTAGTCCTGTTTTAGAAAATCCATAGTTTTTCTGCAGGGGGCGAAGCATAGTGATGATGTAATATTGATCTGCACCTTTTCTGCTGGACTTTAAGTTGCTTTCTGTAAGATTGAATCACTTTCTGTTTTGGAATGAGTTGCTAAAAGAATCTGCTCAATTCAGGCAAACAGAATAGCTCAGAAAACTGCCGCATTCAAGATCGTTGCTTCATATTATCCACCATATGTGGAGATTCTATAAGTCCTGGAGCTAACCCTACAGCACCTCAGCAAGAGCAATAATCTGTGATTACAGAAATCAACCAAAGAGGCATGCAACAGCATGGTAACAACCTGAGAGCCAGTCATGCCAAGAGACTAAGCACAGGGATGAGGGTGAGTAGCTTTTTGATAAATTGTGTCGTAGTACAACAGTGCCCTTTATTGTTCACAAGCTGCAAACACAAGCACAATCTTCATTTCAGGCAAAAATATTAAAACATTTGTCACTGAGAGGAGTTTAAGTTATATACAAATATATGTATACATATAGACATATTATATACATATTCACACATTTGTTTTTATGCATTGTGGGAACATATACTTACCTATACTTCCACATAAATCATAGAGACATACCCAAACTTTAACCATAAATACTACTTCACTAAGATTCATCCTTAACCTTACACTAATCAAAAACATAATTTAAACCATACAAACACTATCTTAATGTAATAATAAATAATTTACATTGTGAATTACATCATGTAATCTATACACCCACTCCGCACATTTTTTCTTCTTCTAAAAAAACACATTTTTAATAAAAAATATGCATTTATATAAACTCACTAAAACTTTTTATAGCCAGACCCTGAAATCCAAAAGAAAAAAATGCTCATGTGTTTATAACAATATAGATTTGTGTGTGTCTGTGTAATTTTTGATAAACAATACACAAAAGGTTCAACAGAGACAAAGTTTCACAAAATAAAAAACTTTCATGTACAGAGAAAGCTTTACTTCATTTTGAACCAAACACTTACACTCTGCAAAGCTCAAACTTCGGCACAAATTAAATCCCAAATTAAAGTGCAGCTTGCCCTCACACCATCTGTTGAGCTGCTCTGTGTAGTTTTCACAAAGCTTACCCTGTGTTATCTCTGCTCTCAGTTAACTTCATTAACATGTCCGTCTCCCACCTCAAACCGTCCACGGCACTTTAGCTTAATTAAAACGACCTGTTCTTCACTTGCCACATCATCTGCGAGTGTGTGCTTGCATGCTAAGAAGCTAGTGCAACTCTCTGGTGTGATGATGAATGAGACCGTCGGCTCAGTATTAGGGAAGCAGATAGCTCAATGACCATCAACAAGATTGCTGTTTTACGAAATTACATCTCAGGCACTCAAAACTGCACTAAACGCAATGCACCCATTTTGCTGAACCCTCCCTGCAGATTAATTGCAAAATAAAGAGTGCATACTCTGCTCAAAATGAAACTAAATACAGCATCCAAATGAGCCACTCACGCTACCATCCAATCAATTGGTTTTCACACTAATGAGAGTCGGCATTAGAAGAACTATATCTGGGATCCAGCGCTAGCTGCTCCTAAGAGCCCTATGGTGCAAAAAAAATGACAGAAACTAATCCATTGTTTCAGTCCTAAAAAGCCTTGGCTAGCTCCCAGCGAACATTAAACAAAAAATTAAGTTTTTTTGATCCAAAAGGGCTGAAAGGTGGGTACGAGTCCAGAATATAAGCATCATTCTAGAGTCCATACCTAATAATATTCAAGTAATTTGTATTTCTAAATTATGCATTTCAATAAGAACTTCATTTTAAAACTTGGCCAAATTAACTAAAGGTCATACATTGAATAAAACAAAATAAACTGGGTCATACACCAACTTCCTGAACTTTAAAGACATCAAGAACACACATATGATCCAAAAGAGGAAAATCTGACTCAATATACACTTTGTTTAATCATTTTAATAAAATATTTAAATTACATAATTTCACAAGACATGTTTCTATTAGGCAAAAATGGTTCAACAACAATTTTATTAAAAGGTCATACTTGGACAAGTCTGCACAATAAAACAGCACAATTCTAATATATATTTCTGTAAGCCTGTTGCAATCACACTGGAGTTCGTTTGGCATTTCTATCAATTTACAAGCAGCTGGGTCATCTGGGTAGGAAGGATCATTTACGATCTTGTATCTTGACTTGACATTTAGTTTCTGTTATCAGCCATTTTCTAAATACATTACAAACTAAAATTGCTACCTGAGAATAGTTTTTTTTCTTACAGCTTTCTTTTTAAATTCTTGTGTTCGCTTATTGCGCAGTGCACTTTTGATTTTAGTAGTGTACTATGTGAGTTTATAATTCCTAAATGCCATGCTAATTGTTTGGTCTACTTTCTAGAAAATTAATAATGTTGTAATGTATTATTACTGTAATGGAGAAACAAACTCCTGAAAAAGATGCATTGCTCCAATAAAATTAAACTTGGTTTTGAGGTCCTCCACAGATAAGACTTCCCTAACTTCAAATGTTGATATCCTAAAACAGAGGGGAAAATAAAAGTTGATGTGACAATGGAGATGTAATGGAGAAATTGTTATTTAAATTGAAATAAATCTTACTTTTGGAAATTTTCTGTAAGAGGCCTCTCACATAAAACACTCATCATCTTCTCTTTGCACCGTTTTCCAGATGAATCCACATCAACTTTCACTGTCCTCTGCAGATGGATGTACTCCTTCAGAAGAGTTAGACATTATTCCAACTATATATAATTTAATTTTATATAAGACTCAACGAATTAGATTCTCTGCAGAAACATTTGATGGATAAAAAGCAAGCATACATTTACATTTATTCATTTAGCAGACGCTTTTATCCATAGTGACTTACAAATAAGAACACCACAAGTCAGTAGTTATGGAGAAAACTAGCTACACTGTATAATTATAAAAACTGATCGTTTTCTGATCCTGCACCCCCCCGCCTTTTTTTTCTACAACAGGTACATACAGACTCATAATTATATTGCTTTCCCCAGTATGTTTAAACAACTGTATCTAAATTTCATATGTCATATGTTTGGTAAAATTACTCATTAGTTCAACTGTAAGTCTTTAGCTGTGTGGAGGTTCATTTAGAACATATTCGCTTAAAAACAATATCCGTTAACAATATTCAGTAACGGGGGACCAGTGGCTTAGTGGTTAGCGTAGGACTTTTGAATATTATATAGTATTAATAAACTCCTCCGCGTCCTATTACAAAATAACGGAAAATAGTTGACGGTCGAATGCCTAAAATATCTGACTCCAAAGATATTATTTATAAAAGCTAACTTTTAGTTAAACTTGTGCTACTTATTATGTACTTCTTGATATTTTTGTTCAATGAAATGGCAAAACATGTTTCGCCCCTCTCTAATTTTGGTCTATTGCCGAATATTTTTCCTATTTGTGTGCTTATATAAAAATACTGCCTTACCACTTTGTCCTTGTGCTTTATGGCAAACCAATTTGCTTTCAGATTAAATGCTGAAGCATTTTTTTATATAAATAGTCAGTTCTTAAGCACAGTTTTTTTTTATGTGGCCTGTGCAACGGTTTAAATAAATGTTTATTAAAAAAATCCTTACACAGCCTCAGACTTAAGCAGAAAATTACAGTCTGAATCAAGATATATTTGAATTATCTTATATACAGCTTCATTAGGGCTTATTCTTGTTTTAATTGTTTGGGTCAGAGAGCTGTGGGGGGGGTATTTCAAATCCTGAGATTTTCTCTGCATTGGTTTCCGCCCACAGTTCAAAAACATGGATTCCAGGTGAACTGACTGTTCTAAATTTAGCCTTCTAAAGTTATTGGGATTCATTTAGAGATTGAGAGTTATTTATAAATTTTAAGTCACCTTTCATAGCAGCAAATAGGACTTCTATTTAAAAGTTTTCTCTAGCTCACTTTGTCTTCCACAGCTGAACTGACTCATAACAGTCCACACTCTAGAAAAGCACAAGCTAAAAAGGCTTGGCTATATTCTTTTATCTTTCCATTCTTTTGTGAACATAATTTACTTAGTTTTCAATTTTTAGACAGTAGATTAGAAGAGCCAATGGTTCCTGAGTGTTATGGTGTAAAGCTGTAATTACTAATCCGTATCCTGGTGATAAACTTTCTTATTGAGTTTAATTTAACAATCTAACAAACTTGCTGCAGCCAATTATCCTCTCAAGTTCTTAATTGACTGAATTAGACACATTAGTATTAGGTAAGTATGACCAGTGTATTACAGACAGAAACACAGTAAAGCAATGATTTCTGAAGAAGTTAATGAGCTAAAGTGGGTGTGCTAGAATGTGGTTTGTATAAAACTGAACAAAAACAGTTGAGCTCCAGCTTCACTGACAATGACAATGACCACTGCTACTTGTTTTTAGCTTGAGTTTATGTAAAACTTTGTGACAATAATGTATTGTTAAAAATGTATTTGAAAAAGGCATTCATACTTTGCACAAAGACTCTTTTTCTTTTATATAAAAATAATAGTTTTTGGTATAAAACTCTATGCGAAGCAGAATAACTGCCACATTAAAGTGCTGCCTAAATACGTTTTTTAATAACTTATTAATAAAAAAAGGTTAGAACGTTGTGAGTGATAGTGTGTTACAGTGACTGGTCTAATAAAGTGACTAGATTTTTTGTTGGCATCATGCAAAGTGCAAACGAGACACAGTTTGTCAATTTTTATTTAATACTCCACCCTGTCATACACTTATAATTTATTTGTCTGTTTATTTGCAAATATGTGTATATGTATTTATATTTGGCATACAAACCTGTATTAAGAAGATGATCACAAATGTAATTGTACCTTGTGCAATAAAAAAGCATTCTATTCTATATACTAGCTTTATTTAATGCTTGTGTACAGCCAAAAACACAATCATAGTGCCAATTAATGTCAAGCTGCTGTGTGTGTTCTGATGGATCCAGCATAGCAGGACGATCATGACCTTACATTACATCTGATTTATTTTGCAGTGATGACATGTAAAATATTAACAATAAATTGTGCCACTATAGTTAAAAGCACATTAAAATTATATTCTGCTCTACAGCACAATTCTCTAAATACTTAATTACATATTTGGATTTAAGATTTTAAAATTTTTTGTGTATTTATAAGTGGTATTTGTTATAATCAAAATGTTTTTATTACTCTGTTCTGATAACTGGGCAGCACGTGGCTTAGTGGTTAGCACGGTCGCCTCTCAGCGCTAGGGATTCCCAGTTCGAATCCCCATCTGGGTGGAGTTTCCATGTTCTCCCCGTGTCCGTGTGGGTTTCCTCCGGGTTCTCCGGTTTGCTCCCACAGTCCAAAAACATGGATCAAGTCAATTGAATTCTCCAAATTGCCCCATATAGAGTGTGTGTGTGAGTGAGTGAGTGTGTGCCCAGCGATGGATTGGTGCCCTGTCCTGGATCTAACTGCCCAGCGCCCGAAACGTTCTCCCCTGGATGGGCATGGGGAACCCCACCACGACCCTACTAGAGGATAAAGTGGGAGATAATGAATGAATGAATCTGATTTGTTGCAGAATATATATTTAGTGCATGATTTACCTTAATACTTTTCTTTGTTCCTTGAAGCAGAATTAAAATCGTCTTGCCCAAAAACATCCTTCCTGTAAGACCCAACTCTGCGGTCCACTTCTCGATCAGTTTGATGTATTTAGTTTTAGATCGCATATGATCTAAATGAAGCAAGGCTACAGAAGTCTCTTCTGTACTTGTGGCAGGGGGACTGAACTGGTCCATACTGTTCATACTTGTAATCAGACTAGTAGAGTTCTGCTGCATCCACATCATCAGCTGATGGACCATGGGCTCTGGAGGGAGTGTGTGTGCTTTTTTAAGAATCTCCCTACTCAGATCCTGACATTGTGTTTTTGAGAGCTCTGGGGAAGTAACTCCAATGCCTGGAGGGATCCTCGGGTATTCAGGAGAGAGACTGAAGACGAGCTGGATGGTTTTTCTTCCACTGATGGTTTCTATAGTCGTGCAGATGCGATAAACAAGTCCTGTCTGAGCTGCATTTACACAGGACAAGATTTCAGACTAGATGGCGCTGTTAGCACATTATTTATTTTTTGTGTTATGTGACATTTTATATGACATTTCTCAATTTGGCTTGGTACCAAGGTTGTCTCATAGAAAGGTCCTGAGCTTAATTGATCAGAATGAAAAAAAGGCCCTTTTGTATGCATTTTGGTGGCATGGTGGCTTAGTGGTAAACACGTTCGCCTCTCAGTGCTAGGGATCCAGGTTTGAACCCCAATCTAGGTGGAGTTTCCATGTTCTCCACTTGTCCGTGCGGGTTTCCACCGGGTTCTCCGGTTTCCTCCCACTGTCCAAAAACGTGGATTCAAGGTAAATAGAAAGCTCTAAATTGACGGATATATAGTGTTTTTATGTATGTGTCTGTGTGAATGAGTGTGCTTAGCAATAGATTTGCACCCTGTCCTGGGTGTATTTGCTCAGTGCCTGAAATGTTCTCCCTGGATGAGCATGGGGAACCTCTCTGCAACCCTAGTAGAGGATTAAGCAGAAGATAATGAATGACCAGGAGCTCTGATTTCCACCCAGTCTTGTACAGATACTTGGTTGGTCATATGAGTGAATTAGGTTGTGTGTCTACATAATTGACAGCAGTAAGCCTAATTAGGATAAGGAGCCTTGAAAATAAAGGAATATATGGATGCAATAGCACTGAGAGGAAAGTACTGCAAACGCAATTGAAATATACTGGGCTTTTGTATATTAAAAAAGTATGTTATATAAAAGTTGTTATGCTACGAACTTTTAATTCCTATTACCTTATTGAATTCAGCACAACCCGGTGCAGTACAGTTACAGTACACTACGCTAACCTTACCTGATTGCTCAACGAGCTGAAATTCGTCTTTCTCACAGTATATTGCTGAAAGAACTGACACTTCGTCCAGAGCTTCCTCACACATTTTGTTAATCTTAAAACACCAGCGGCTGACACACACTACCCATTACAACAGTTTGGAGTCATTTTTCCTGTTTTCTATCATTACCCCACCTCTCGTGCAGGGATTGGCCAATTGCGATCCAGCGCTCTGCCACAGTTCACATACAAACCAATCGCAGCACGGGAGGCGGAGCTGTTTGAAAACAGGTGGTTTAAGGATGGAATGGTATTTAGATTTTCGTTATCCTACCGGTTTTCCAACAAAACCACATGCTGCAGCAGCTCCACAATAACACAAAGAAAATTCCATCAAGTTACTGTAAATCTCATCATCAAACTTTGAAACTTCAAAATATTTTCAACTAATTTATAGTTTTATTCTTTTTTCTGTGAAAATAATCAATATATACTACGTGAACAGAATCCACTTTAGAAAACACTAAAAAATAAACGTTTGTTCATCTATATATACATTCATTCATTCATGATCTTACGTTTAATCCACTATGGGGGGGTACCCATGCCCATCCAGAGAGCACTGGGCAGATATACCCAGGACAGGATGCCAATCTATGTCTGGGCACACACTCACTCACACACACACACACTCTCTCTCACACACACACACACACACACTATATGGGGCAATTTAGGGGACATTCAATTTACCTTAAATCCATGTTATTGGACTGTGGGAGAAAACCGGAGAACCCGAAGGAAACCTACGCAGACACCGGGAGAACATGAAAACTCCACCAAGACCAGGATTTGAACCTGGAATCCCTAGCGCCGAGAGGTGAATGTGCTAACTAAGCCACGTGCCTTCCATATAAATTTATATTTTTTGAAAATAAATTTTGTACATATTATTGTATATGTTTATATATATGTTATATGTTTATACATGGAATTTAATCGGTACTTATATAGTATGTAATAGCAGTTTAATTTGGTTTGGCTTATTTTTAAAACACATTGAGGTACATGATTTTCTAATCCACATGACCTGATCAAGGTCATTGGCAATGCTGGAATCTACACCAGCATCCATGAGGTGAGGGCAGAAAACAGCATCATCAATATATTGCAGGACATGCACAAACCCATCACCTGGAGCAATTTTGTTTTGCTATCTACCATCTTGGACTGTGGGAGGGAACACAGACAGAAAAGCCTCAGAACTAAACAACAGAAAAGAACTTGTCTGCTGGAACATGACCTTGTTATGGAAATGAACTTAATGAACTTAACCTTTATGCTGCGAGTGGAGCAGACAACCCACACTGAAGTACAACAGACTTTTAGCTGCAGGGTCTATCAATAGAAGTATTTTTAGAAATAACAAAATCTTTACTTATGTGTAGTTTGCCTTTGCCTAATAAACTCTAGGATAAACTGGAGCCCATTCCCATTACAAAGCACCCAAACCCTGTTTGGATTTTAAGGCCTAACTGACAACCAAATATAAAGCACACAGCCAATTATATTAAATTAGTAATAATCCATTAACAACCTATTGGTTTTAAACCTAAAATATATTAAGAATAGACTAGCATTTTCATGTTTACCCCTTTTCCTTCATAACGTCATCCATCCAATTAAACAACCAGTGAACCAACTCAAATGAAAACCATTGTCATTCTGTAAACACACACACACACACACACACTACTATGAACCTCTTTGGTCATGAGCCAGTAGAGCTGTATATGAGTGCAAATGTCAGCATTGGTTTTCACTAAACCTGCTCCTGTCAGACTCTTATTATTACGTCTGTCAAATTTCTATTTGTGTCCAGCAGCAGAGCACTAGATATTAGGATTCACAATGCACAAGTGTGTGTTGACATTTCTATAACAAGGCTGATGTGAAGAGAAGAAAACACTCAAGCTTGAAAAAAAGAAAAATGTTTGACACCAAAATCAAAGAACAGCAACATACTCTGTTGTTTATGGCTAACCTACAAATAAAGTGGCCCCACCTCCATATTCCATTGTGTGCTACATCAGCTGTGCTACAGTTATTTTGGGGAGCTCATGTGAAAACAGTAAAAAACTTGTATTTTCAATATTCTGCTAATGTTCGAGTATGATCGGTCTGAACATTTTTTATAAAAGCTTTAGTGGGTTTAAATTTTTATGTAGAATAACAACAAAGTGGAAAAAACACTATTCCTCAGATCACATCTTTATAGAGCTCTGTTTTCACAGTCATACTAAAACCATAGCCTTGCCTAACTTTTGCCACAAAGATGGAAACTAATGCTACAGCATTTTATGCAGTTATTGTAAAAAAGGTGAGCTGTAGTAAAAACCTTAAACTTCATTGGAATTGAGAATAATTGGTTTTACAATTCTTAATGTGTTCATGTAAGAGTAAATCATTTGTTTTAAACAGTTCTAGCATATATTTTTTTTATTTATTCCGCTTGGCTAAACATCATGAGCAAATTAAAGCAGCAATAAATATGTAATAATATACAGGACTACAGTTCCTGGATCAGCGGGTTCACGTGGAGGTCCATCTCCACCAGGCCACTCTCATACGATCCCAAACCGCACCTAAAGAATCAAATGCTGGCCGCACATCCAGTATAGTCTGACCTGCTCCATGACCTTCGTCATAGTAATCAATGACATATCGGACCTCTTTTCCACATCGATCTACAATCCAGTCATGCCGATCGAATGGCAGCTCGTGTCTAAATTAGAGTAAGGAGTAAAATAAAGTTATTGTTTTAAGCTAGGTAAGTTACAAAATGATACATGTTTTCTTTTTTGTCTGAGCACATATGTATTAGTTAATAAAAAAAACAGACCTGACCAGACCAGATTCTTTCAAGAAAGGTTGACATCAGGTCTATACAATGTATTGTGCTTTTACCAAACGCATGGTTTAGTGGATTAAAAAACAGGCTGCCGTTTAATACAGAAGCGCATTCATGAGATCAGACACTGATATTCAACAAGTGGACCTTGCTCATGGTCTTCATTTTAGTTTAAGCAAAAAGTGTTTGATGGGGTTGGGGTCCAACCCAAAACCAACTCACCACTACATGAGCTTGTTGAACGTCAGTGCTAAAAATATAGAATATAGTATATATGTACTATTGTGAATCTCACCCCAGCCAATGACGAAAGCGAGCTCTTGGAGTGAATTCCTTTGCTTTGCCACCAAATTTTAATAGAGAAGGTCCACATGGGCATTCCCTGTACACAGAAGAGGACAGATCAATATTTAAGAAATCTTCCAGCAAACATGGTCACAAGTGCTAGAGTAAATTACTTTGAATGTAGTGCCTCCCATCTGAGGATCTCCTGCCATGCTTGCTCATTGTTCTTGTTGTGTATCTTTATAATGTTGGTCATGTCTTTCTGAGAAATGTCCTGCGTCTTCCAGCGCCACCTGTTGGCCACACAATGTTTAAATCGGTAACTTCACAATCAGGTTGTTCATTTCTGTTTTAAACATGTCAGGGTAGTGCAGACAAGAAATGCCATGCCATGCCATTCAGTGGAAATGGACAATAGACAAATTTCTATTTTAAATGGTCAGCAACTAAAACTGTTAAATGGAAACCAGGTCGACATCAATCTACATCTCTAAAGGAGGTTTCAAAGTATTCAAATTCATTTTCAATACTGAATATAGAATATCTATGTTCTCTTCGCAGTGCTTACCCTTTTCGGAGCATGGCATTCCAGAACATTTGTTCAGAGGGGTAAACCCAGTTTTGGTCTGAGCCGGCACGCGGAATGTGAGACTCCTCTCTTGCTGTGGACAGTGAGAAAGGCTGCCCAGGAGATGGCTGCTGGTTTGGTGGAGGCATCTAAAGAGGCATAATGACTTTGTATAGTATAAACCGTATATGATTGTTATTCCCATCATTTAAATAAGCATCTTTCATGCTGAATGCAGCAGTTAATTTTCATTTTGTTGGAATGCTTGTAGCTTTGATCATAATGCCCATTCACTGTTGTGTTGTAGTGTCATTATGTTGTAACCTATGTTGCACTCATTGTGGTTTGAGACCTTGTAGTGATACAAGGCTGAAATCTCTTTATTGATTAACCTAAGATCAGTACATTTAGGTCTTCAGCTGAAAGACTTATTAAGACAAAATACTGTTCTTAGATCACCAAGAGTCAGAATCTACACAAAAATAAACCTCCTTTACCATGTTGGCAGGGTTAATGTCAGAGGCAGGGTGCTTGGGATCACTGTTGGCTCTCATAGGACACTTGACGAAATCATAGGCCTTGTCTTGATGCGCTGGCATGTCAGACATGCACTTTGACTCTTCTTTGAGGGAGGCCTGGTGCATTGGGCACTCGGTGGGAGGGGCAGCTGAGTACAGAAACACAAAGGACAGTTACTAGATAAATATCTAACACATTTATTCTATGATGAATAATTTCACAAAGAGCTGTTTAACTAGCTGGTGAAACTCTTTTCGCATGCAATATATATTTCAAATATTTCTAAGTTACAAAATTATGCAAGCTTACTTAAATTACTTATTTACCTTTTTTTGCTTCCTGGTGCAGGGGACAGCTTGGTGTTGGAGCCCTACCTTGTTCAGACATCATAGCGGCCTCAGCCTTGACAGTGCTAAAAAGACTGAAGATGGTGAGTTTAGAAAGCTGACTAAAATCAGCAAGGTCATAAACAGCAATCACGCAGACTCACAAATAGGCATTTAAAGCTTGACAGTGAATGTAAATTTTAAAAAAATTCATTTGTGCTGGTAGACTGGTAAAAGCAACTCACTAAAAAAATTAAGCAGCATTTAAATCATTCATTGAATAATAAAATTAATTACATGAACCCTTTTATTAATAAACACTGATAATAATTGAATTACTGTAAGTATAGATAGAAGGGATTAATTGCCATGGCAGCAGAATTATTGTTATATATGTGGCATGTGACATTTCAAGTTCAGATTATGGTGAGATGTGATTTCTGTAATTATAGTGAACATATTTTCAAGTTAAAAATAAATAATTAAAAATCTGATGGCCACAATTTACGATGTTTTTTAACAGTAATAAGATCACACATTCTGCAAACTGAAGCTTTTTGTTCTAGTTTGTAGGCGGATCAGTGGTGCAGCGAGTGGAACTTCCACCTCACAGTAAGAAGGTCCTGGGTTTGATTCCTGTTTGGGCGATCAAAGGTCCTTTCTGTGTGGAGTCTGCATATCCTTCCTGTGCATGAGTGGGTTTACTCTGTGCTCTCCAATTTCCTCCCACATTCCAAAGACATGAAATAAATTATTTTCTTGGTGCATTTGTGGAGGGGGTACAAAAATTTTAAGCTAAGAACAATAGCTTACCAAATGAAAATAGAAAAGTTGGTAAATCTGCAACCTTGATCTCTGATTGCTATATTTGGGATTTTTTATCCTTCTATTGGAAAACACAAAAGGACATTATAGCATTCTTATCTTTGCTAGCCAGACGTTGCTTAGTGTTACACTGGAACTCTGATAATTGTTTTCACATTGTTTGTTGTCTCAAGGATCATATTTTTCTTAAAACTTGAAAAAATTAAGTACGCAGGATGTACAACTACATTTTTCTACAAATGACAGTTTTTTTATTTCCTATTTTACTAGCTTAGAGGTAATACCAGATTGAATTTGCGCTTGTTTTTGGTTGCATCCTTTACATTGCATAAACAGCCAGTAATGTTTGCATTGGTTATGGTTTGCTGAGGAGGGGCAGGTTGGGTGGGTGGCTCTTTCATTCATTGTTTATCCATGGCACTTTGTGCTTTTCTATTAGTATTAAATGGAAAAGATCATTTGTATTTTTGTAATTGTAAGTATTGTATTGTTTCTATTTTACAATAAAATATATTGAAAAGAAGAAAAACTGCTCTACTGAACATTATAAATGGGTTTAGGTAAGTTAAAATCGCATGTCTTCAGTAATCAGCATGGTCTAAAAATACATCCTCCCACATTACTGTGACCTGGTCTTTGCTGTTTCATATAAGTAATCATTTTAACTTTTTAATATTTTATCAGTTTTCATAGACAACACCGAATACAAATGGTTTAAAGTCCACAGTAAATATCCCTGTACACGTTGCGTTTGAGTATCTGATTTTCAAATAGTGATTTTAAAGACAAAGAGAGTATTAATGTGCATAGTATAGTCACATTCTGCATTGTTGGGGAAAAAACGTTTTATAAGCGTTCCGTACACATTTAAACCTGACATTATTCAAAATAGTGTTAATTATTAGACATATCCTGATTTATAAATACCCTATTGTAAGCATTAAATGTATGTATTATCACAACATATAACATATTATCATTACATTTTGTTATTGTCACTACAGTCCGTGTAGCTTACACAATGTATAACACAAATGGGTTTCTTTTTAAAGAATGTTATCGTTACCTTGTTATTTAAAAATGACGGTCGAAAAAACGATTTCTAAATCAATAATTACACAAAAGTAAAGTTGATATTCCTCTCAATGTCAAAAATGTGTTCAGAAGCACCGTTTTCTTTGCTTGTTTGCACTCTAAGATTTATAAATCTCTATCGCCACCTAGTGACAATGTCATCCATTGAAAACACCAGCGGTCAGAAATGTCCCTGCTTAATTTATCGTAAAAAATATTTAAAATGTTATTTAATTGACTAATTAATTCATTCATTTATTCATTATGTTCCGCTTAATCTTCTACTAGGGTCGTGGTGGGTTCCCCATGCCCATTCAGAGGAGAACGTTTCAGCCACTAAACAGATACACCCAGGACAGGGCGTGTATCTATCGCTGGGCACAGTCACACACACACACACACACACACACACACACACACACACACACACACACACACACACACACACACACCATATGTGGAAATTCAAGGCAGTCAATTGACCTTGAATTCATGTTTTTAAACTGTGGGAAGAAACCGGAGAACCCGGAAGAAACCCACGTGAACACAGGGAGAACATGAAATTACCTAGAATCGGATTCGAATCTGAATCCTCAGTGCTGAGAGAACATGCTAACCACTAAGCCACCGTACAGCCTCTAAAATGTTATTTAGTATAACTACATTTAATTAATTAGACATATGGCTATTACTAATTACAAATGATTAAAAGTAGGACATACGACAGAAATCAGCAATTTAATTATTTTAATAATTTAAATTGTTGTTACAAAGCTTTGATGTATGTTTGGGGTTATTATAGTAATTTATACTATAAATTACTATAATGTGTGTGGGACCAGTGAATTCATTACAGGACCAGCATCAGTCAGGACAGTATTAGTCATTTTGGAATCAGTCATTAGTTACTTTTTTTTGCTATTAAAGCAATATGGAAGGGCAAATTGTCGCAATTTTAAATGAACGATTGCAATATTTTGTTTCATTTATAGACTATGTTAGTCCATCTTTGTGTTCAAATTGTTCCTGCTTTTCTGAAGTGGCTGAGTTTTTAAGCAACCCTGATATATTCTGTGCATCCACTTAACATTCATGATGTCCATGCAGGGGCTGCAAAGGACCCAAGCACAATGAGCCCAAGGTGTTAGTCTTTTAAAAGCTTCTTTGCCATGCACACAGTAGCTCTGTCTGTAATTAATGCAGTTTCACCATGAGAAAAAATATGCTATGGCAGCTTTTCTAGTAATGTGAGGCATGGAAAGCCTGTCATTGCCCAGTTCCTGACATATATTTTTTTCACTGTTAACTTTACAAGGATGCTGTTTTCATTTCTGAATTGCGAATAAAGCATTAGGTTTTATAACCCAATAAAGGTTATAGGGATTTCAAAGAGCTTGTAATTTAGCTTAAAACATTCAATGAAAACTTTTAGCTTAATAATGACTTGGCACAAATCTAGGAGCAACTGAGCAAGAAAAAGAAGACAGGTCTGGTTGCTGGACGACCTGGTTGCTAGGTATGACTAATTCTTTTGAAGGATTATTAGTTCTGAAAAAAAAAAAAACATCAGTAAAATAAAAGTAATTATGATATGAGCTTTCACACACACACACACACACACACACATTTCCATTAATTTTGTAGACACGAATCCACTAAACCATAAAAATATTACTATAACCATAAAATTATTTTACTTTAAAACTGAATGATTTACATTGTGGAAACCAGCTTGCACTTGTCTGAAATTTTAAAACATTCCAAAAAGAACTCAAGAACAGTACTAAAACAATATTATGAAGTTTTTTTTATTTAAATGGTCCTGTTTTTGGTCTTAAACTGGGGAATACATTCTCAATAACAACCATTAACATTAATAAATTAGTGATCTTGATAATATCCTTGATAATACTCATAATCATAAAGTTTATAAGTTAATATGGAATCAATAATGTAGAATGTTTCCCACCACTTTCCCAACACAGGGTAGTATGCATACAGGACAGTAAGTTGATATATGACAAAATATTTCTATGCTGTTAAATCCCAGAAGCAAATCTGGAAGAAAAACAAAGAATTGTTATTAAGTTCCATCTCAACAGTCTTAAACAGTTAACTTATTTGGTTTCACTGTACAGTAGAACAGACATGAACCTTGACAACCACTAGCTGGCGTAATTTCTCTACGAGATCATTTATGAAAGGCCATACAAAATAAAATTGTATATGATCCCTTAAGTTCTTTTTTTTTTGCATCTCTTGTTCATTTTATTCAAATTGTGTCTATTTTTGGAAGAAAATGTCTTTATTTCTATAATTTTCTTTTTATAGTCACTGCCTTTTAACAGCAGAGGAGACAGGAAATACGAAGAAGATGGGAATGAGACTTGCTGTTCTCAATACACACAGGACGTCCTGATTAAAAAAAAAAACTTGTGAATGCATGACCTCGACCTTTGGCTATTTTGGCCAGTCTTTTAAACTGGACAGAGATGTTTTAGCTTTTTTTCTCATAAAATAACTTTTGTATTGAGTTTTCAATGAGATGATTCTCTTATGCAAGCACATTCCCCTTAAGAAGATTAAAGGAAGCAACGAGAAGAAACATCTCTCGAAAAATGCATTTATTTGCATTATAAAACATCTTGTCTTCAGTCTATAACATTCCAACTAGCAGCCCAAACCCTTCTCTGATATGCCACACTTTTTTCCAAAACTTTAAATTTACTGTATGGTACATGTATAGAAGGACAAATACTTTTTAAAATCACTGATGACAGTTATAAAAATGTACTTTAATACATAAATAAAAATTAAATTAAATTAAGGTACAGTGGTATTTAAAAGTTTGTGACCCATTTAGAAAAAGTTTGTGACCCTTTTATCTACACAGTGCACAGTGATTTGCACATTTATTAGACACAATAGATCATTTTGGTTTAAATGAGCAGCATTACATTGAAAAAAAGAATACATTGCAATACATTGCATTTCAGAATAAAAACCACATTCAATCTGTAAAAGAACTGGTGGTATTGGTGTTATAATTTGGGACTGTTTTACTGCATCTTGGTCAGGATAGCTTGCTGTTATTGCTAAAGCATAAATTTTACTATCGGGACATTGTGTGCATTAACAGAATACACCATCTGTCTGACTGTGAATTGGGAGAGTACAAAACTATTTCTATCATTCATTAATTTCATAACTTTTTCGACCTGATGAACATCAACACTTTTTCTGAGGTCCTCAGAAATCTACTTTATTCATACTATAATAATATCAGACTTCTACAAATCCTTGTTATTTGAATGAAACAGGTCACAGCTTCACACCTGATTTTTTTTGGAACTTTTAAGCTGATACTTCTGTATCTATATTAGGCAATTCTTTTAAATTGCCAGGATATTGACATTACCTAACTATAATTAAAAACAAATATGCAATACAAAAACAAAATAATTTTTTGCCTTGCCGTAAATACATACAAACCTCTGCAGAAAGTCTAACGAAAAAAATTAGCACATCCAACAAGTACAACTGATTAATTTAATGTGTTTACAAATTTATGTAGGTCAGTGCAGTCAGAAATGAGGCACTGTCTGACTTTTCAGCAACAAAATATAATATGGAACTTTTTTGCAAACCTTTTTAAATAGTAATAATAATAAAAGATATTATTATTGATGGAGGGCGGCACATTGGCGTTTTGGTTAGCAAGTCCACCTCTTAGTGTTGGGGATCCAGGTTCGAATCCCAATCTGGGTGGAGTTTCCATGTTCTCCACGTGTCCTCATGGGTTCTCTGGTTTCGTACCGTAGTCCAAAAACGTGGATTCAATAGAAACTGGCTGCTCTAAATTATCCATATCTAAATTTCCCCTATATAGTATGTGTGTGTGTGTGTGTGTGTGTGTGTGAGCCCAGCGATGTATTGGCGCACTGTCCTGGGTGTATCTGGCCAGCTGCAAAAACGCTCTCCCCAAGATAGGGATGAGAAATCCCCCTGTGAATATAGTATAGGATTAAGCAGTCAAGATAATATGATCTGATGAGATGATTTATAAAAAAATGTATGTGCAATTAATTTTTCTAAAATGTATTTATGTTTTTAAAAATTCAACAGGAATGCACACTAAGACTACAGCACTGTTATTGTTATACAGTATATATATATATATATTTCAACTAGAGTAAGATAACATACCTCCTTTAACCTTAAGAAACATATATTATTTTATCAGCACAGTTAGTATGTAGACAGACTTATTAACGTGGCATGTAAGAGTGTTAAACAGCTGTTGTGTTTCAAGTACTAAAACACTACCCCATAAAACAATATTGTTCCTGCAGTAAATAAGTAAAGTGCATTTGCATTGTTAAGGAAATAACATGAAGGTAGAATTGCAGTAATGTAAAGTTTTTTTTCCCCTAAATTGCATTTTAACACTCATAAAATTTTGAGTTTAGCAAAAAAATTAAAATAATTCAGGGCGGTAAGGTGGCTTAGTGGTTAGCGTGTTTTCTTCTCAGCGCTAGGGATTCCCGTTTTGAATCCTAATCTGGGTGGAGTTTCCACGTTCTCCCCATGTCTCTGGGTTCTCCAGTTTCCTCCCACAGTCCAAAAACATGGTTCAATGTAAATTGAATTCTACAAATTACCCCATATAGAGTGTGTTTGTGGGTGTGAGTGGGTGTGTGCCCAGCGATAGAAACATTCTCCCCTGGATTGGCATTGGGACCCCCCCCCACGACCCTAGTAGAGGACAAAGCAGAAGATAACAGATGGAAAAAACAATTTAAACAGTTAAGTACATGTAATGCATCGCAACCTGTATCATTCTGTGAATGCATTTACATTCAATTACATGGTCATTTAGCAGATGATTTTATCCAAACCGACTTGCATCCATCCAATATCTTCCGCTTTATCCTCTATTAGGGTTGCGGTGAGGTTCCCCATGCCCATCCAGGGGAGAATGTCTCAGGCACTAGGCAGATACACCCAGGACAGGGCACCAATCCATTTCTGGGCACACACACAAACACACTCTATATGGGGCAATTTGGAGAACTCAATTGACTTCCCCCCGACACGGGGAGAACATGGAAACTCCACCCAGATTGGGATTCGAACCGGGAATCCCTAGCGCTGAGAGGCGAACGTGCTAACCACAAAGCCACCGTGCTGCCCCCAAAGCGACTTATATCTTAAAATATTCCAACAAATATCCCATGGGTCAGAACACTTCAGTGGACCTGGGATATGAACCCACAGTCTTCAGATTAATAGCCCAAAACCTTAACCAATGAACTACCACACCCTAAATGAGGTACTAATGAAGTAAAGCTGTAGTCAATTAACTTAAACATGGCTGAAACCAGGAACATTAAATTAACCAAATAAGGCCTGGGGACTCAGGAAACAATATACTTGACTAATGACCAAATTAGCCGTAAGATATCCAAATTTTAAATCAGTTTCAGCTTTTGGAAAATCAATTATACACCATATGACCAAAAACGTAATGAAAAAAAAGTCAGTTAACAGAATCTGTAGGCTTGTTGAGTCGCTGCGTTTCGGTCATTTCTGAACCCTTTGGCCTACCACAGACCTGGTTCAGCGGCGCCGCCCAGCCCAAACTCCTGCAACAATCTGTGTTCTCAGTCCACGGCGTCGTGTTCAAGACCTTTCTCAAAACCCAAAAGTTTTGGAGAACCCGTTACCAACCCCATCTTTCCAGCACGAGTTAAAATGACTCAATTTAACAAGGGACCTGCTTACGGTTTATCAGCTGAGGTTAGAAGCAAGGTGAGTGTTCAGCAGCGGGAGCTTGTTTCAGTCCTCCATCTGTTGTTACTTTGTTACCATTAACGCTTTCTGCTCATCGTTACGTTCCTCACTTTAACGCCTTTTAAACATATTGAACAAATGTTTTGAGGACTTTAGGTTCTGCGTGCGGTAACTGTCTCCTTTTCCCGTAAGAGCCGTTTTTTTTCAAATGGAGAAATTCCGGTTAGTTAGTTTTCTTTTGTCTTGCTCATCATTGCGTTTTTTTCGCCAAGTTTAGCGTTCGTGCGCTCATGGAGCCTTCTAGAAAGATCTAATTAAATTGGATCACATTATATAAGTTTGCTTACAACTTTATACCAAATAAAACGCACTAAACAGGAACTATGCATCGAGTTTTATAAAACTTTTAATTTTCTCGTGGCTACTCGGGGCTTTTTGTTCGCCCTTTTTGCCACGAATGCAGTTCTTAGTTGATAGGAGCTGGAACGACGGTCGTTTTTACTTTTAACTCGCTGTTAACTTAGTTTAGTTTGCTTAAGCTTTAACTAGCTTCATGATTTTAACTCCGTGAAAGTTTGATATTCCACACTACACATCCAAAAGTGTGTAGACCTTGGGCGTCAGACACCCTATTACCAGACCATTGTCTTAAAACAGGATTTCCATCTTCTGTACTGTGAGACACCTTTTTTAAAATGCTAAGTAGACCCACCAGATTTAAAATGTCGTTTTTTGATTAAAAACGAGCATACAGGCCATGCAATAGCAGTTGAAATTTATTATCCTACATTTCAGAAAGTGTCATACTAAAGAGCGTATGAAAGGGCTTTAGTAGACAGTTGTTAATTACTGCAGAATCGATTTTTTTTTATATTTTTTTTTTGTATAATCAGTTAAATTTATATTATGATTTAATGATAGCTTCTCTGAAGGCAGTTATTAGCTTAAAGCTGCAATGGCATTTTGTGACTGATGAAAAGCTGAAAATTATTTTATTTTGGCTACTTTTAGTTATAACTGAGCTGATTGAACCACACACAAACCTGCAGCTCTGCTTTACTGCATGCTGTAGACACACACCAAGCAAAATGTTTGCTGATTTGTTAAACAGTACACTAAAATGTAATTGTGTTCCATGCTTTAACTGCAATAAATGTGAAAGATTTATAGTCTCGAACATATCATATGTGAAAATGTTACAGCTATTGTAAGCAGCTTGGAACCGCTACCACATTAAAGCAAGTCTGTAAAAAAAAAAAAAAAGTTTTACAAATAATTCAGGAACTGACTAGTGTTGTAAACATGCTTCTGTTGCATGCTCTTATTTAATATCAGTTGTCATTTTGAACTGAACAATATATGCATAAGTTATAATCTATGTACCTTTGATGAAATGATGGTTATTATGAGACACAACTTTTCAAATCAACACATGCATAAGGCTGGAGTAAAGTAGACCTCTTTCATTGCAACCCTCAAGGAAATGAGCTCACTTTTATCTAAAGTATTCAGTTTTGTAGTCTTCATTTCTGCGTTGTCAACAAACAGCAACTGAATCTCCTGGGGAACAATTTGGCTGAGGACAACCGAAGCCTCCTTAGATAAAGTATCTTTGAATCAGTGACTTGTCATTAGATTCTGTTTGATGTGAACAAAATTGCAGAGCTTCCACTGGTGTCGTATTGTGGGTGGCATCTCGTACATCTGTCTCTTATAAATCATAGAAGGGAAACTTGTCCAACAAGTTTAATTCCACAAGGGCATTACTAAAACTAGCTGATGTGTAGGTCCTCTTAATTCAGACTTAACAAAAATATTTGAACAACTTTAGTTTTTTATGTCTCAATAAGTTAGTTCCAAATATTTTTATTCCTTTTTCTATCCTAAACTATTTTAAACATTTGTTTGTGTCGTAATTTTGTCACTTTTCTATTTTGGCATGACTTTGGTTTATAATTATGTACACCGTAGCAATGAGGTTTGTTTAGGGAAGCTGCACTGCATAAGAAGCTAAAACTTGCTATAGTAGAGCTGTTGTAACTAGGCTTTGCATCTATCAGTAAATGACGCGTCCATTAACATCCGTGTGTTTGTCGTTTGATAAATTGCAGTGTTATTTGTTTCTCAACATGTACCATTAAATAAACAATTGTAACACTTTAATATTATACTGACATTAGCCCATATCATTTTCAATTATACACCTTGTGAGGGCTTTCTAAAAGATTTTGGAGTATGTTGAGTATATTTGCTTATTTATCCAAATTAGCATTTTTTTGGGGGTCCATGTCTGATGTTGGGCAGGAGGACTTGGCTCACAGTCTTAGTTCTGATTCAACCTAAAATACTTTAAAGGGGCTGAGGTCAGGACTTCTTGCTAGTAAGTCAAGTACTTTTAGACCAAGCTCAATCATTCCTTTATGACTCTTGTTTAATGGGTCATGCTGAAACAAATGAGGCCTCTCCCAAACTGTTTTTATATTGCTGGAAGCATACAGTTCAAAATACATGACTTGGTACTTGCATTTACCCATTTGTGGCAATAGAAATAAATACACGCGCACATACTCACTGACCACTTTATTAGGGAAATCTGTTTCACTTACTATAACATTAGTTACTGTACAGTCTGTGTTATCCTGTAATACCTAATCAGTGTCGAAAAGAATGATTTTTTCAGTTGGTGAGATAATCTCAGTTCTTTATAACTTAGATCAGCACTGCTGTATCGGATTCCCTGATACAAGTTAAACACATGCCAAAAGTGTGCCGGGTCATCCCTTACCCGAATATAACCTTTGGTAGTGTTGTCTTACTGTATGAGAAGTAGGTATAGTATTAAAGAGATTAATACTGAAATGAATGTCTTTGAACAAATGTTTGTACAGAGTGCATTTATATGGTAACTAGAATAAAAAAAGGACTATGGATGTAGAAACTATATAATGTATGTATAATCCTATTTCAATATGATGGCACCCAATACCACAAATTTTAGCTCTGTTACAGTGAGGTCCTGTAATATTTTTTTTTGGTGCTAAGGCAGAAAAGCAGCTTTGTAGTTGTGAAGTCTTTATTTACCTGCTATAAGTATGAATCAGCTTTACATGTCTCAGTTCAGCTGGGAAATGTTCGTCTACCTGCTGCTCTGTTATGTGGGTGTTATTATTATTATTATTTTTTTTTTTAAATGGTGGAATTATGAAGCAGTAACTTTCGCACCACCGTTTTTTTGCAAGGAGACTGGTTATTTCACATGCAGCAAACATAATTTGTGTGTTTAGCTTGCTTTGTGTTTACTTAATGTGGATTGGAGAGGTCAGTTTTGAGGAAGTGTGTGTAAAAAAACATGCAAGCCACCTGAAATGTTGAAAGGCAACAGGATGGGGTGTGAATTCAAGGTAAATCTTTTGTTAGAAACAACAGTTTGGTTAATCACAGGAAGCAGTCAAATGCCACAAATTACACATTTCAGATTCATGCAGATTTTTTTTTCTTTCTTTCTCTTTCTCTCCCTCATTTCACCATGAGTCTTATAAGCTCGAATGTCATGTTCACATTTAAAAGATTAGTGGTGCAACAAGAAAAAGTGGAATCCAGAAAAAGTGGAAGTAGATGTAACCATAGGAGGTTGCACTATGAGATTTCTTAAACAATGTTTACACAGCTGTACAGACAAACTTTTTATGAAACACAAGCCTTATTTAAAAATTATGCTTATGGTAGATGATGGGTCTCATACTACAGCTCTGTATATTGTAATAAATTTATAAGAATTTCTGTTATGCTCGGAATTTGTCTAAATATTTGAACAATGCGTAATGAACAGAAATCACATTACCTCTACAGTAGCTTTTATGACCCCCCCCTTCCCATTTTAAGTTGCTTTTAGCTGTAGTGGTACTCACTCTTCTGGAATGCGCTTTAAAGAGTTTTGGTGTGTGTCGGTGGGATTTATCCAGAAAAGCATTTAAGGGTCCAGACAATGATGTTGGATAAGAGAGCTTGGCTCATCTCATTTCAAGTTCAAATTCTGCATCTGTGCTAGTAAATAAAGTGCTGGCTGAGGTCTACCCAGGTGCATTATGCAGCAGTCCAACAACAAACTGTTTCCATAACATTCAGATTTTTTTTATTTATTTTTTTTTTTTTAAATAAACCAGGCACCTGTGTGGGATGAAAATAACGTCTGTTTTGCTTGCAATGGCTTTTGATTCATCTTTAGACCACCAGCTGGTTTCCATCCTCTCCTTTAAACATGTGAGCTTAAATACACAGCTAGTGTTCCATGCAAACAGATGGCGGTCAATGAAGAACAGTGTCGGTGACTTGGTTAAACTAGTATACTTGCCTTCCAAACACCTTCAAACAGACAGAGGTTTAAAATGTATCTCCATTAACTCCCTGACCTCATTGTGAGCAAGCATTGTCTTTGAGGTCTGTTAAAAGCTAGCTGGACTACTATAGCACTATTACCCAGCTGCATAAATTTCAATATGATCTTAACTTCATATAGCATGTATGGGAAAGCTGCAGGTAGACTGGTAATGGCAGTGTTTTGAGATTTGTGTGACTAAGAACCAGCTAATTTATTATTTTTTTAAGATATAAACACTCATAACTGAAACCCAATCAAACTAAGAATTTGTTAATGTTCCTTTGTGGCAGGTGCTAGAGTAAATGTCGTGTCTGTATTACACTGAGCTTGGAGAAAAGAAATAAGTGCAAAGTATAGATGTTGGACCCAAAATTGATGAGGTTGAGATCAGTAAACAAATTAACATGTCGGGAGAATTGTAGCCTGAAGATTTATATTTTTTTCAGAGTTTATAACCCTTGTTAACTTGGCAGGGGGAAAATCAGTTTTTGTATTTTTTTTTTTATTATTTTTTGAAAACTTGCATTTACATTACATTTGGGCATTTAGCACCTTGTAAGCATCTTAAAAAAAAAAACACACACATGCGGGTTGGCATGAGCATCCCTGGGGAAATGAAGGTTAAGGATTTTGCTCAAGGACTCACATTGGTAATGTCACTGGACCTGGGATTTTAACCCACAATCTTCAGATTTATAGCCCATATCCTAATCACTGAGCTACCGTGCCCCCACCCCTTTCATCAAGACAATAACCAAAGCATAAACAAAGAAGTGGTTTGGGACGTAGCACTGGAGAGTTCTGTCCAGCAATGTGACAGCATGCTTTAAATATTAAAGAACAAAGAGGCATCCTTCAAACCCAAGAGACCTTTAGCAGTTGGTAAAGTAGTCCAAAATACTATTAGATATGCATTAAATAACTCATTTTTTATTTCAGTCATTTCCGATGTGCTACCAAACATTAAATTGGGCATGCCAAAGATGGTCCTACCTAGTGTTCTTGGTCTTGTGGCAAATGATGGTAGCTGCAAAAAATTTTTTTTGTGGTGTTCTTATGCAAACCTAATAGATGAAATACTAAAGCATTTGTTATTGATTTTATTCATTTTTAACAATAACTGTATATAATTTTTTTTTCTTATATGAAGTTTCTTTTTAAATCAATGTAGTGTTCTCCATATACCTCAAAGCATATGGACCGTCTCAAACACAAGTTCCTTATTATTAGTTTTCTTAGTGTAATGATAATCCATAATACAAAGACAGTTAACAAAATTCTCTCCAACTCCATTTTTTAACACAAGAGGTGTATTTCGATTATTATCTGTAAGCAAAATATTGATGCCCAGCAGCATGAATTTTAAATATCACAATTTTACTGAACAACCCTCTTATGAGAGGATTACAAAGACAATGTGGTTTTGAGCTGGCTTTTGAATGTGATATGACCAAGACTGGGTATTTGCACATTTTTAGCAAAATTTAATTCATATATATATATATCACACACACCGAACCCTGGGCAGTTATTGGTACCCTTAACATGAGTAAAAGGTTATAAAGGTAGCTTTTAAAGTTCTTCAATTGCTGGAGAAGAAAATACCTCAAATTGTAGAAATCATTCTATAAATAATTCATTCTATTTAGAATACTTGACTTCCTGTTTCATTTGGGCATGTGTGGAGCTGACATAGGTTGAATAGCATTAGTTAGTTTTGAACAGGGAAACAATAAAATTAATTATTTTGAAGGTTTACAAGTCCTGAAATCTATTATGGCAGTGATTTATTGAGTTATTAGGCCAATAGCTTTATTTTTTTTTATTAATTTATTTTTTGGCCTATAATTCAAATTAACTGGGCCGATGATGAATGAACGTTTATAAGGACCCAGATTAAGTTTGCCCCTCTACATAGTGAGTGGGCAGAAAGAGAAGCACCAAAGGGGGGGAAAAAAATTACTGAAAAGAAACCTTTAGCACCACACTCAGATTCCACCTCAATGGCCACAGATATTTAAAAAGGTTTGTACCTGGATCAGATAAACAACAAATGTTTGAGTTTGAAGCTGCTAGCTATGAATTGTTGTCATTATTTAAAAAAATAAATAAATAAAAAGTGCAGATCAGTCACATATCTGGTGTGTGTTTTAGTTTCACAACAAACACGTCTGTTTATGTTTAACATGTCTGATGTTTTTGGAATCAACTTTTATTAGAAGTTAATAACTTTTTTTGTTTCCCTAGTGTCTTGTTTCGTGCTTTGATCTTTGCGTCCCAAACACAGAGTATTTCAGTATTATCAGCTCATCTGCTAACATGTTTTTAAGCTGCGTCAGGAGTTGAAGTTCCCAGAAAAACCTACAGAGGACATGAGCATGTGCAAACCTTAAACTCTGCTCCGGAAATAAACTTAATACTTTCATGTTGTGAGGCGAGAGTGCTAACCACTGCCTCACCATGTAAATTTTTCAGACATTTCCAAAATAATTAAACGTTTATGAAATAAATACTTAATGCTGGTAATTTTTTTGTGTGCTTTGGTGTTAGCAGGTTGAGTGCTGAACATGTGCTACAGGTGAATATGCAGAAACAAGTTTGATTTCATTTCATGCTCCAAAATTCATGAAATATTTTCATGATCTGACAATTAAATTGAATATTAAGATCTATCATGTGCCTCACTAGGGTAACTGCAAAAAATATATAGTTACATTCTGACTGTTTAGATAGAGGTTGCACTCCAATATTCTTTGATATGGTGCCACTAAACAGGATGTAATCAGTAAAGTCATACGTGTTTTAATACGGGTGTAAAAATAAGTTTGCATGCATTTATAATTTAAGTTAATGTTATTAGGTGACCTTTGGTCGATGCCTTCCTATCTTTTGAACCTACCGTTGAATAATTAGATTGTGAATACTGTTTGCTATATTTATTTAACAAGACACTGCTTTGTACTCAAAAATGAGGAAGGACTGCCATAAAAAAATCCCCTTTTAAACATGCATGGCCTTCATTCAACAAACATTTGTGAAGTATTAAATGTTGCAACCATGACTTTTAATTGTATAATTATGGCATGTTAATCTTTAAAAGACTAAAAGAATAGCCATGAAGCTACGTCCTTTGTTCAACTTTTGTTATTCAATTTGTGTAATTCTTCTAGTTTACATTGCTAAAATTATGTGGATATTTTGCCTTTTGATGGTTTGTTACAAAGTTTTGTAAATTTTGGACTTGGTTTTAGCCTCGTTTGTGGCTGTTTCCTGTACCATTACCCTGGGAAAGTAAGCTAAAAATATTGACCGTGAGAAGCAGTGATGGAAAAGTTGACCAATTTCAGGGAAAAAGTCAACGTTTAAATAATTTAAGCAATTTAGTGTCATATATTATAACTACACAAAGGAAACATTATTAGAAGTAAGTAATTTTAATGTAGGGTCTTAAGAATTAGATAATACAGGTCATAGAGGGGAAACCATAATAGATTTCAGACTTGTAAACCTTCAGTTGAGCTAAATATGTGTTCTTGAAATGGCTTTGGTTGTTCCCAGAGAACAAATGCTGAGTTTAAAATAAATAGTTTTAGTATATGTGGGGCTTTCACTCACATTGTTTATTAGAATCTTTTTAGACATGTCACTTGTCGGTTTGCTCAGTTTAGTAAGGTCGAGTTGGGAAGTCAAAATATGAAGAACTTTTAGAAGCTCTGTGCCTCCTACCTAGCAGGTACCTAGCTTATGTTATTATGCCTGTTAGGAAGGACACTACCCAGGCTTTTATAAACAGCTAACAAAACAGTCCAGGCTTCAGATTACCCACAGTCCCACAGCTCCTCCCTATCTTTTACTCCCACACAGTATTCCAAAAGCTTACCTCACACCTCCCAACCACCACACACGCACACACTTGTGTCTGGTGGGGGGGGGGGGGGGGGGGCGCAGACTTTACCATGCCCTGCAGTGTTTACTTATGTTGTCACTCTCAAACTTGTTTGCTCAAATGCTGCTTTTTGTTCAGACACTTCTTCCTCTATTACATGCTGACAAAACAAATCTGGAAGCTGTCCAAGTGAAGCAGGTATGACTAAGGGGCTTATTCCATTTTCATGGTGAAAAAGCTTTTATAAAAGCAATGTTTTCTCTTATGTGACACAGTTTGAATTTAAAGTGTGCACTATGATCTTTCTAGTAATAAGTAATAAACTGCAAATCATACTAATCAAAACTGCATCATACAAATTGACCCTAAACTGACCTTGGTGAAAATGCACATTTTGGGTGAAACACAACTTATACAGACTACACTGAAGTCTGTACCTGTTTAACTAATGTTGCACTGGTCTTGTCTGTCGCAATTTAAATTTGTCTAAGAAGAGGGAGACAATAAAAACCATGTTATTGTAGCAGCTGGTTGATTCCTAATACAGCATTTGGTCCTGTAATTGTAAGGTGAAGTGCAGTATATGAGCAACTCTGTGGTTTTCCTTCATTCTTTGGGAGTTTGGCTATGCATCTAAATTTTAGAAAAGTGAAAACCCAGAGTCTGAGACTTCTTTTTTTTATTAAACCATAAACCTTTATAGCTGCAAAGGACCAGTTAATCTGGAAAGGCAACTTTTTCCAAAGTGTTGATGCAAAGGAAGAAGTATTTTATTAAAAACAAACCCTAAAACATCAGAGAAGTGTGTTTTATCATGAACTCTATTTACTTAGAGATGTAGTGTTTTAAAGTGAACTGTAACCACTTGTTCCCTGATGTTTCCCTGCTGTCAATAATGAGTGTGTGCAGAATTGTTTAACAAGTCACAGGTGCTACTTTACATTAAAAGTAAGTGTGACGACAATACTTACTAATGCTGAATCACCCTCAGGTACTCTTGTCCGTCTCTGTTATTACCAACATGTCAATAAAAGCTAGTCCATAATTACATTTTTTACACAGACTGATTTTGCATCTTCATTTTATTGGGTTTGGCTGTGGAAAGCAACAGCAGCTGAACTTGAAGCCAGCTCTAAAGCAGTGGGTCAGGGATGACGCCGCCCTTAATGCAATTTCCTGTATGTGCTGATGGCATTTCAGTTATTCCATACAAATCTGGAGGCTGAAAGTAAGATAAACAGGAATTGTCAGAGTGTAATGAATAAAAAGAAGCCAGTATCAGTGGACACAATGTTCTGACATTTTCCAATAGCACTTGCTATTATAATTCTTAATTCATAGTTTTGTGCTTTACTGACTCAGAACAAGTACACCATAATTTAGTGTTCTAATAGTGGCCTTATGCAAATTAATGTTATTGTAAAGATGGCACTTCGAACTCTTTTTGAAATAAAGGGGACTAATAAAGCTTGTAGAACAATAGACCGATAATGGGCTGTAATTGTAAAAATACAATGTAAAAAGTAACTGAGTGTGTAAAAAATATATATATATATATATTTAAATAAGGTCCTCCTGGTGGCACACACTATATAGACAAAAAGACTTGAAATGTCTAAACTTTACTTCTATATGGAAAGTTTGGACAAATCATCTTATTGCTTAATTTTTTGTTTTCTCCAATTGCAATATAGACAGACACTTGTGGAGACACTAATGACTTTCAAACCCAATTTGGCTCAGAACAAGTTTATTCCAAATAAGATTAATTGGGTATTTTCATGGAACAGTCAAGTTTTTTTTTACACCAAATTTGTACAATTGTGCCTTTAACTTTGCATTCCACACTGGGGCACAGTCATGCTTGAACAGACATAGGTGGACCCCTAAACTGTTTTCACAAAGTTAATAGTGTTTAGTTGGCCAAAATGCATACTTGGGTTATTGATTTCACGTACCTGTGGAAATGGGACTTGTACATGTCACAATACAGACTAATACAATATAGACATGAGTCTCATTGCGTATTTATACAGTGTATTTATTCGTATTCACATTCATAACCAAGTAGTTTGTCCGAATGCTTGTCTGTGGTTGTTCTATTCGAGTGCCGAACAAATCTGTTTTCTGCTCTAGCAACATGTCTACGTATTGTGTAACTACAAAATAAATTCAAAAGTAAATGAATTATCATTATTTAGTTCTAAGATAAGGGCAAATTTTTTTTTTTCTTTTTTTTTTTTTTTTTAAAGTCAGCTCAACCTTTAGTTGAACATTCATTCATTATCTCCCGCTTTATCCTCTATTAGGGTCGCGGTGGGGTTCCCCATGCCCATCCAGGGGAGAACGTTTCGGGCGCTGGGCAGATAAACCTAGGACAGGGTGCCAATCCATCGCTGGGCACTTTAGTTAAACGGTGAATTATAAACACAAATTAATACTTTGGCTGTTGTAGACTGCATCATATTTAAGGTCATTATGTGACATAACTGAGAAGTATAATATTTAAAAAGTAATGTCATTATTGAATATTAAGATGGTGCTTTAAAGTAACTATCATTTGTTTGTCATCTGTCAGATTGCTCAGAAATATGACCCACAGAGGGAGGAGGAGCTGCGTTACTGGATTGAGGAGGTAACAGGCATGCCAATTGGTGAGAATTTTCAGTTGGGACTAAAGGATGGTGTTATCCTCTGCGAGTAAGTTGCTTAATTGTTTGTAACTGATTTGAACGAGGGTACTTTTTCAAGTAGTTTGTAGTGTTTATTTTCCTTATATAACATTTTATAAATCAAAGTTTTTGGATAAAAACAAACGCCCAACCCTGCAACTATAAGATTCCAACTTGGACTTGGCATGGAATTATTTCAATGGCCAAGAAACTACAAACTATTATAATTCAATTTAGATTGTGAGCCATACCCTCTTGTCTAACATCAGTTTCCTTACTCATGCTCTACTGAATGAATGAGGAAATACCTACCTACATTCCAGAATTTTGTGGAAAAAAAAATCCTAGAAGTTTAAAAGATACTAAAGCTTCAGATAAGGACAAACATAAAATGGGATGTCATTAAGGTTCCTGTCTGTGTACCATGTGCTTTATTATTGAACTACAGCAGTTACTAAATCTAATAAAGGTGCATCTGCAGAATTATTTACAAAATTAAAAATGTAATTGACATTTTAAACCAATTAATTGATTGCAGAGACATTCATTTTCCACAAATAACTTAACATATCTCTTCTAGAAACAACTGCTATTAAAATACTTAAATAAAACATTAGGGTGAATTTAGACTTGAAACCAGATTTGAGGATTATCAGATTTGATAATACTGGATATAAATGGTTCCTTCTTAACTAATGACTAAATTTAAGTGGCAATTAGCTTTTTAAAAACACATAAATGGTTAGGTCAGAACGTGGCGGCGAATTTTAGCATGATTATGCGCCAAGACTGCTGCATGGATCATCTTAAAATTGTTTCCTAGACAGGGATTAATGCTCTTCAGTGACCAGTCTTCAAATCTAAATCCAATAGATAGATGTAGATTGTGAGAATAATAGCACTAAAATGCACAATTATTTTGATTTATTATTATTAAAAACAAATTGTCAGATCGAGATTAACTGTTAAAAAATTCTAATAAAGAACTACACTAAGTGTGTGAATGTGTACATATTTAAGTTTAAAATTTATCAAATCAAGGTTTTAGTAATAAAAGTAACTATTTGTTTGTATTTCTTGATAAATGATAGAAGCATGTTTTGTATTTATAAGCTGTCTAATAAAAATGTTTTTCCTTTAAATACCTAATTTGTTTGTTTCACAGTTATGAATTTATTTGTGCTGCAGTAGTGTGTGTGTGTTGCGCTGGTCAGAAATATTAACTGAAAAACAAAAAAAACCCCACAAAATATATTTTGGAAACTTGAAAGATCAGCCATTTCCGAAGCTTTTGATCTTATGACACAGTGGTTAGTACTCCATAGTATTTTGCAAGCAATATAGAAATGTCAGTTCAGTCAAAATAGTTTTAATAAACTGTTATGAAATCTGGTTTGATTTGCAGCAACATCATTGTTTAATAAACAAATTCAAATGCCACATTCTCATGTTTCTAAAAAAATAATAAAAAAAACTAATAATAATTTAATCTAATATTGGTGTATTTTGAAGAGGGTTTTTAAACGTATCTTGTCTTTATTTAATTTTACAATGTCCTATGCAGGAAGCACTGGATTTTATGTTTTTGCTTTGTTTTCAGGTTAATCAATAAACTGCAGCCTGGCTCCATAAAGAAAACCAACCGTTCCAAACTCAATTGGCACAAAGTAAGACTTGTAATAAACTTACCACTGGTTCTAGTCTGTAGCATGTAATTTTAGACATCTAATGAGAACCATGGCATCGCATTCTCCCTTTTTTTCCTTGACAGCTTGAGAATCTGGGCAACTTCATCAAAGCCATTCTTGCGTATGGCCTAAAGCCTAATGACATATTTGAAGCAAATGATCTTTTTGAAAATGGAAACATGACCCAGGTGCAGACCACTTTGCTTGCTCTTGCTGGCATGGTGAGTTTTTATTTAAATGTACTGTATAATATACACAACTTTGGGAGTTGTCCATGATCAACAGAAATTTGTATTTTATAAACCTGCCTTTAAGTATATGTAGTTATCTAAAAGAAAATCTGTGTAGAATAAACTTGTGCATATATAGACTTGCATACTTATGCAGATTATAGACTGGATATTTATAACAGTTTTTTTCTGTATAAGAAAAGGAATTATTTGTTTTCCATATGTAATTGGATCATATTACAGAGAAATATGATCCAATAATACTTGTGGCAAAAATATTTCATTGATAAGCAGTCAGAAGTGAATGTATAATTTCATGTCTCCCTGTTTATAAAACATAAACTGTGTGTGTATGTATACATGAACTTTATACTTGATTTACTTCTCCTTTTAATTAAAAAGGCAAAGACTAAAGGCATGGACACAAAAATGGATATCGGTGTGAAATATGCTGATAAACAACAGCGCAGTTTTGATGATGAGAAGTTGAAGGCTGGAAACTGTGTTATTGGGTTACAGGTGAGTATATTCACCTTGAATGAGAATAAGCAGTCTACCTAATGGTCTTGTTACCGGTGTACAAGCTGGCTGTTAACATCAAATGTATCTTGTAGATGGGTACAAATAAATGTGCCAGTCAGGCAGGAATGACAGCATATGGGACACGAAGGCATCTATATGATCCCAAGACTCAAACAGAGAAACCATATGACCAGACCACCATTAGCCTGCAAATGGGAACCAACAAAGGGGCCAGCCAGGTACAGAAACAATTTAGTACAACTCTTCCAAAAATATTCTGCCTTAAAAAGTATGTGGACACTCAAGTGTTGTGTTTTTTTTATATATATAAATGAGGCAAGACACTGTAAATAATATAAAATTGGATCAAGTCATGAAATAAGAGTAAAGCTCAACAGCTTGTGTTATATATATATATATATATATATATATATATATTTAACCGTTAATACTAAAAATGCTCTTAAACAACTTTGTAATGTTCAAATAAGGATTTGATTGTATGAGTTAGGTTATTTCTTTGTGTGTATATGCTGCTTTGTATTTCATCTTTTGCTTATAATATCTATTGCTTTCATCTACTTTGTTCTCAAGGCTGGCATGGGTGCACCTGGCACCCGAAGAGACATCTACGATCAGAAGGTGGCCCTGCAGCCAATGGACAACACCACCATCTCGCTTCAGATGGGCACCAACAAGACTGCCTCACAGAAAGGCATGAGTGCCTATGGTCTGGGCAGACAGATTTATGACCCCAAATACTGCCCCATATCTGGAGAGGCTGGTGCCCATGCCAATGGCAGCCAGGGCACAGGCACCACTGGCTCTGAAGTCAGTGACACTGACTACCAGGAATACCCAGTAGATTACCCGCAAGACTATAATGATTTCCGTGCCCACTATGACCAGGGAATCGACTATTAAACATAGGTCAAGAAGGTTTTCTTTACTTTCAACAGAGCAAGATTTCTTTCCTTGCTGGCCTTAAAACCTGCTGCTGATGGAGCAGAACATGTCGCCTTATTACATTCCTGTCTAGACTGTCAGTATTTTATCCAAGAGAATTATGTTGTGGAGTTATTTTTTAATATTTCTTTTATTTTAACCTTTACCCTCTCCAAAGTTAGTTTTAATTTGTGCCTAGTATAGTGTGTTGACTCTGAGTCATTTCTTTCCTGGAATTGGATTAGTTTCAAGCACAGGATGTCTCATTGTGGTTTCATTTTCTTTGTCCTTTGGACTTGGAACAACGGGGGGCTGAGAGTAGCATTTCTCCAAATTTGTGCTTTGTTTCCTATTAAACTCAAATTCGGCTCAGTTTTCCAAGTATTTTTTATTTTTTTTTACTTTTTTTAACTTGAACAGGTAGTGGTTATGTGCCATGCTCTGTAATATTTGCCCATTCTTTTTGTATTTATTACCACTGTTGCTTGATGCAGTCCTGTTGAATTATTTTTTATGAATAAATTTTACATTTTACAAAAATTATTTTCCAGTCATTATTCACCACTGGGCTTATTTATTTAATATCTCCCGCTTTATCCTCTAGTAGGGTCGTGGTGGGGTTCCCCATGCCCATCCAGGGGAGAACGTTTCGGGTGCTGGGCAGATAGACCCAGGGCAGGGCGCCAATCCATCGCTGGGCACACACTCACACACACACACACTATATGGGGCAATTTGGTGAATTCAATTGACTTGATCCATGTTTTTGGACTGTGGAAGAAAACCGGAGAACCCGGAGGAAACCCACGCAGACACGGGGACAACATGGAAACTCCCCCCAGATGGGGATTTGAACTTGGAATCCCTAGCGCTGAGAGGCGAACGTGCTAACCACTATGCCACCGTGCCGCCCCCACTGGGCTTAATAATGCCAAATATCAAGTGTGTTTAGATTGACTGTGTTAGACACTGCCTGGTCAATAAAAAGGACACACTCTAATATAAAGGCGTTGGGTCATCTTTAGCTTTAAATTTCCAGTCTCCATAAGCCTCTGCAATGTTGCATTTTTCTTTCCAACGCTGCATTATTTATTTCCTAAGATTTTGTATTGATGGTAGACTCAGACCACTGTGCGAAGTCTTCTCCAGCACATCTCTGTGGTGGCCAATCCATGTGTGAAAATGATGTCCCATGCTCCCTGAACCACTCGTTCACAATTTGAGCATGAGGAGTCCTGTCATTGTCATCTCGTAATATGTGCATGCCATTAGGAAATGAAATTAAAAAAATTAATAGAATAAACTTATATTCTTCATTATGTTCAGATAATTAGCTAGATTTGTTAATTGGGAACATAATGCTGCTGTCCCCAGATCATAGCACTGCATACTTTGTCTGCCACACAGCTAAACCAATGGGAGTCCTTTTTGTAAACCATTGACACATGCACGATGAATGTGTGATCTTATTGCATGTTGAAAGGCCTTGGGTAATAGCGCAGCCCATCACGCAAGATGGAAAACCACAGGAGAGCTCCGTCCATGAGCAGCTGGGGCAACCATGCAGAGACACTAGCAGGAGCATCTGTATTCCCTAATGACTCTAATAATAAGCACCACATAAGAATGATGAACCTCAGTTTGTGAAAAGTAGGGAGCATGCATGATTCATAGTGCACTGCTTCTGTGTTTCAAACCAGAAGATTGGTTATTTGACCTATACTAGTCTCTATTAGCCCTGGAAAGTCAGTTTTAATGTTCCATGACGTGTAGCATTTGTGAGGTCAGTCACTGACCAAGACAAAGATTTGATTTACAGTCTCCATTTTTATTCATCTTTAAGGTGTTTAATAGGGTTGAAGTCAAGGCTCATTTCATCCACACCAAATGTAGGCTTCTCAATCAAGAAAAGAACCATACATTATGCACTGGTGCAAAGTCCCTAAAAAAACAATTGTGTGACTAGTTGCTTTAGTTTTTAACATCTGTGACAATGGGATTAAGTGAAACGTGTTGATTTGTCCATATACTGTACCATAACTAATTTCTTTGACTGGTTGCTAATTGAATATACTAAAAAAGGTAGAGTAAGGTTTTTATTTATTATTATTTTCTTTATATTTACTTATTTTGGGATTATACTATACCAGCAGTTACTTTTCAGGTGTTATACCTCTAAATCGAAGACTTCAAACAAAAGTGAATAAGGCCCTTTTTGTATGTGGAAAGCAGCCAAACACTGCACACATTCCCACCAGCAAGCCCATCCTGCTAGTACTTTGAGATGACAAGGACCCGATCTGCCCCCAAGGTCCATGGGAAAGCCCCGATGGCACACAGTTTTAGCCCTCCCCCTTCTTTCTCTGTGAATCTCTGTGATTCAAAAGAATAATCCCTGCTTTGTATAATTGTGGAATTCAGGCCCGATCAAAATACAACTCTCCCGAGTCAAGGCTGGACAGTTAGCAATGGTTCTCATTTAATGAAAAATTTAAATAATAATATCAGACTTTTGAAAAGTAGTTTTTTTTTAAATATAGTAAATCATTTTAACATTGTAACCACTTTTAAAATAATGAAATAAGTAACTTTGCAAACATTATACAGGGCCTTTAATTACCAAATACATTATAAATTGGATTGCACTTTGACCTTTTCCTTGGATTTTAGACCATAATCTAAAACATGTGGGATCACTCAGACGAGTTATTATATTCTACAGTTAACTTTAAGTATTTTTTCCCAAGCATGGTTTGCTTGTTTGGAATTAAAGTTATTAAAAGTTCTCAAATATGCCTAGTATGTTAAGTTCAGTAAAAACCTTTGCAGAAGTTTGTTCCTTGAAAAGCATAAAAAAAAGCAAAAGGTGATACCAGCTTTGAAGCTGAATGAAATAGGAAAATATCCAGCTGGTTTCTGTGAATACTGTCAAATTAAAGAGCAGAATATAATAAGTATAATATGAAAAGACCGTATGCTGTATAAAACAATATGTTTAAAATAATAGAATTTTCAAGTTCATTATTAATTAAAAATGCATTACATGGAATGGAAAAAGAACACACAGACATGCACATGTGCACAAAGCAACTTCTAACATGACTGCACAGAAAGCTGCTTTTGTGCTTGTGTGTGTTTCAAAATAATACTGGTTAGTTTAATTATACTTGTGTTTTTTCCTACTAAGAATTTAACCCAAAGATTTTATTTAAACAGCACCATAGTTTCTCTGAAAGGTTAAATAAAATAGTATACAAGAATTAGCCTCAGAATTTCTTATGCAAGAATAAATGATGGGCACTAAGCTTTAAGTGTATTTTATAAAAACTATTGATGATTTCCACCTTAAATATTATTAAAATACTACTGTACCTCGTGAAAATCTGTACATAAAATATTTACAAGCATTTAATGCATACTGAAATAAGAACAACACATGTGCTTGCTTATAATTGTACTAGAAAAAATGATAAACCATGCTTAACAATTTTGTTCTTTTAGCTCACCAGCTGTCCTTTTGCCATGTAATAAAAGGTTTAAATTATGATATTTGAATGCAGACAAAGTACTGTTCCATTCATTCATTCATTCATTCATTATCTCCCGCTTATCCTCTATTAGGGTCGCGGTGGGGTTCCCCATGCCCATCCAGGGGAGAACGTCTCGGGCGCTGGGCAGATAGACCCAGGACAGGGCGCCAATCCATCGCTGGGCACACACTCACTCACACAGACACACTCTATAGGGGGCAATTTTGAGAATTCAATTAACTTGTTCCATGTTTTTGGACTGTGGGAGGAAACCGGAGAACCC
>JAFMOD010000374.1:538485-563485 GCA_019802435.1 Corydoras maculifer
CTAATTGGTAGGGGACCAGAGACAACTACTTCATCAGACATCATTGCAGCGGTTCCACACACCTCTTTAACATTAGCCTTAGTAATCTCTGACTGCTTGAGACGAACGTCATTAGTGCCGACGTGGATAACTATTCTAGAGAATGAGCGTTTAGCATTAGCCAGCACTTTGAGGTTCGCCCTGATGTCTGGAGCCCTGGCCCCCGGAATGCACCGGACTAAGGTTGCTGGGGTCTCTAAGTGGGTAGCGATTCGCACGTGTCTGAGCTGGGAGTCGCCAATAACCAGGGCACTTTTAGCAACCGGTCTCTCAGTGGGTGAGTCACTGAGTGGGGAAAACCGATTGGACACGTGGATCCTAGAAGAGTGATGCTCAGTTCTACGTGTACGTCGCCTGGTCGTCACCCAGAGATTTAGGACCTGATCCTGCGGCATTCGGGCTGGCTAAACTGGTCCCTGAAACATCTTTACTAACATGACCCTGTTCTAAAACCCGAATGCGCTCTTCTAGCACTAAAATCTTCTCCGTCAGACTAAGGACTAGGCTACACTTCTCACAGGCTGAATTATTAGTAATGACGGAGGAAGACTGTCTATACATACTGCACTGAGGGCACGCAACCAGAGGGGAAAGTGCCATTGTAAAGTTTATATATAAAAGAAGAAAAAACTTAGCTTCGGGTGGGTAGAGATGTGAGGTTATTTCCCGCTGTTACAGCTGATGATGAAGATCCAACCCTAGTGAATCTGGCTGCTTTAGCGTCGGGTGGAGGTTGAGTCCTGAAGGTTCTCACAATACGGTGTGTGAAGATCAGCGTCGAGACCGATAGAATCCGATCCGAAAATCCGAACAGTTGAATCCGTCGACACAGATCAGGAGATGACTCTTTTATAAATATAGGCTTATATTTATAAACGAAGCGGGTAATAAATGCAGCGGTGTTGGCAGCGAACAACCACGATAGTAAGCAGAAAGTGCTAGCGTTAGCGGCTAAAAACGCTAGCAACTACACTACTTTGGAGAGTAGTGAGGGACAAAAAGCGGAATAAATGCTATGTTATAACGATGGGGTAGCTGAACAGTAAAGCGAATGTAAAAAAAAAGTAACTAAAAGTAACTAAATAACTAAATAACACTCAAGTGTTAGTGATTAAGCTTAACAGAGCTAGACAACGCACGTATGCATCTACACACTGACTGCGTGGCATATTTCATTATTAAAAACTTCTAAACTATGTTAAGACAGCTTTTAAAAAACTTTTAAAGAGTCTTTGTGGAAATGAGTGGTCATATTCTAATTTTGTGAGGTCAGACTCTAAATTTAAGAAAATGGTTGGCTGACAATTAACATTCCTGTTCAGGATAAAGTGTTCTGTACAGTGGTGATAAGTGACTTTGTGCAGCCCACTGAAGGTCTGCTACACATGCTAACCCAATGTTTTTTTCTGCTATTGTTTCACATGGGTGCAGTCATGCAGAAACTGGCTCAGGCCTTCATCAAATTATTATCAAGAGGAAATATTGTATAAAATGTTTTGAAGGCTTTAGAAGATACAGAAAGGTATGAATAATTCTGGAATTTATCCACACAACAAAGTATCAGTAAGGCACATTTCTATTATCTGTTATCTACTTTAACCTCTTTAATGTAGACTTCTGAGTCAATTAGCAGTACATGGAAAATTACCTCCAGCCTATTAAATATACATTACAAAATGTACTTCACTGAACAACTAGCCTATAAAGAGCATCTGAAATATCACATTCTTTTGATTTAATATTTTAGATTATGTTAATCGATTGTCCTGTGACATTTTAATAGCTCACATGTTTCTTCTTAATCTTGTTTGGTCCGAAAAACTCTGAAATATCTGCCAATACATAAATGTGTTACACACAGTCTGGTAGCTGTTCTTCATGTAATGTAAGGCATTTTTCTAGAAAGGGGACATATTTTATTTTACATATTATTCTGTTATATGTCACAGGCATGAGCAATCATGGGCTTGTGTTTAAGGAATCAGCCTTGTGATCTGAAGGTCCATAGTTCGATTCCTGATCCCACCAAGTACCATGGCTGCAATTGCTCCCCGGGCGCCACACAGTTAACTATTCTGGAATTAAAAGGAAAACAAACAAACAAAAAAAAACATTAAAACAGTTCTTTATGAAATTTTTTCATTTCAAAGAATATCGTTCATTGTTTATTGCATAAGAAAAATTTCATCAGAATTTGATACTGTACTTTTATTTCTAGTAAAATAAAAATATAATATGACAGATTGCTTAATCTGAAATCATGTATTTACATAAAATAAAAAATAACAAATAAGATTTACTTTAAAACATGAAAATCAGCAGTATGTACACACCATTCATCATTAAGAAACTACATTTCAAAACTACAAGACCTCTTGCCTATTTCATTCTCTCATGGATCCAAAAGATTTGAATTATGTTTGTCAAACTTAGCGCACAACCAAACACTAAATCAGACATTAGGATTGGACAAAGTCTTAGCCTGTAGCCTTTCCATTTCACTTTTAGAGGTTAGGGTGCACACCACAAATGTTTTCAACAGCTGACATGAATTTCACAATGCTTACTGGAGCCCAATCATGTTGGACAAGTAATGATCTTTTCTGTGTTTCCGCAAATGTTGGTGCATAAAGCATTCTGTAGCATTATCATTACTTCATTACTTTTTAATGAAAATAATTAGCATGTTAATCCATTAAACCGTGGGCGAATTGTCAGTCATAAAGTCTGTCTATACAAAATGACTAATGACTATACTAATTAGAATGAAAGTTTTTGTGTTTATGTTTACAAAACATTTGAGCTGACATGCACGACTTTGACAAGTGGTTATCTAGTAAGCACCATGTAAGATCCAAATGAAAGTTAATCCTCTAGCTTTAGCTTTGAGAACAAAATACTGAGAGTACAGCGTAAAAGGGTTTCTTTCTATTGTGCTTTCAGTTCTTTCATCAGTGGTTGTGTTGTTGCTTCTAAACATGAGACTCACTATGCCTCTAACGATGGTAAAACCTCAGGGATGAAGGTGCCCTCTGCTGGAAAAGAAAATCTCACATGCCATTTATATTTGTCTCGAATATATTGGGCAGTTAGATCACATGTGGACAGCTAAGAAACAACGCAGTTTAAAAATTTTGACAGTTTGCATCTCTTTAGAGTTTTTAAGGATCATATCTGTTTGGTACAGTACAGCCACTGTTACGATATGAAATGATAAAATCATAACACTCAAAGTGTGTTTAGACATTTGTTGCATTGTATGAGTCCACAAACAAAGTGGACTCATACAATATTTTTATATTAATATGGAATCATCAGAAAATATTCATTCATTATCTCCCGCTTTATCCTCTATTAGGGTCGCGGTGGGGTTCCCCATGCCCATCCAGGGGAGAACGTCTCGGGCGCTGGGCAGATTCACCCAGGACAGGGCGCCAATTCATCGCTGGGTGCACACTCACTCACACAGACACACTCTATATGGGGCAATTTTGAGAATTCAATTGACTTGATCCATGTTTTTGGACTGTGGGAGGAAACCCACGCAGACACGGGGAGAACATGGAAACTCCACCCAGATGAGGATTTGAACCGGGAACCCCTAGCGCTTAGAGGCGAACGTGCTAACCACTAAGCCACCGTGCCCATTAGAAAATAAAAATTATTAATTTGTTGTGTTTCCCTGGACGTTATGACAGCCTGTGTTTTTGGATTACTGAAAAACAAAATGTTCTATATCAATTAAGTTTCATCTTAAAAGGGCTTTAGAGATCAGCTTTCCAGGATAAAGACGTCTCATCTTTCAAATTTTACAATAAACAATCCTCTTTATATTTTTCATTTTATCAAAAGATCCAACATTATTTTCTCAAATACAAATTCATAATTGATCTCCATTTAATTATCAGCAGCAGAAAAGTGTTGGACCACACCTCTTAATCATTAAATTCATCTGTGGACGAATGAATAACTTCTTCTGCATAACTTCTGACTTGTGGCGTTCTCATTTGTAAGTTGCTTTGGATAAAAGCGTCTGCTAAATGACTAAATGTAAGTGTAAATGTAAATGTAATGAAAGTCCGGCAGAGAGCCTTCACAGAGAACCAGAAGCTATAACTGCAAAGAGGGGAACGACTTCGAAAAGAAAGAAAAGGAAAGTCTTAAGAGCACCTGTAATTGTAAAACAAACAACAAAAAAAACAACACACATTGTGTATATATATATATATATATATATATATATATATATATATATATATATATATATATATATATATATATATATGCTTAAGTTGTTAGCACGTTCGCATCTCAGCGCTAGGGATTCCCGGTTCGAATCCCAATCTGGGTGGAGTTTCCATGTTCTCGCCATGTCCGTGCATTTCCTCCGGGCTCTCTGGTTTCCTCCCACAGTCCAAAAACATGGATTAAGGTAAATTGAATTCTCCAAATTGCCCCATATAGAGTGTGTTTATGTGAGTGAGTGTGCCCAGTGAGTAGCATGTTAGCCTCTCAGCCCTAGGGTTAGAATCCCAATAGGGCATGGTAGCACAGTGGTTAGGGCGTTTATTAATTTAAAAGTTGGTGGTTCAAATCCCAGGTCCACTGAAGTTATTAATGTGGGTCCTTGAGCGAGGCCCTTAACCCCTCATTGCTTCAGGGATGTTATGATTAACTCTGTTCACCTTGTAAGTCGCTTCGGATGAAAAGCATCTTCTAAATGACCAAATGTAATGTAAATGTAAATCCTAATCTGAGTGGAGTTTTCATTTCCGTCCATCCCCCCGTGTCCCTGTGGGTTTCCTCCCACAGTCCGAAAGCATGGATCAAGGTCAATTAATTTCTCCGAATTGCCAAAAATTTTGTTTGTGTCTGTGTGAGTGTGTGTGTGCCCAGCGATAGATTGGCACCCTCTCCTGGGTGTATCTGCCCAGCACCCGAAACGCTCCCCAGGATGTGTATGGGGAACCCCCCTGCGGCCCTAGTAGAGGATAAAGTGGAAGATAATGGATGGACGGATGGATAATTACAAAGTGAAAATGGGTAAATGATTCAATAATTTTAATGACTTAAAAGCTATTGTTGCAATTACAATGTCATTTGTAATGTTCAAAAGAGTGCAGGACAAATACGTTCAAGTACTGCCCCACACCTTCACCAATAACTATAACTATGTGGAATTTTTTTTTAATTTTCTATGTATTTATATCAATGACAGCTATCTTTTTTTAAACAGTTGCAAGGAGCCCTCTCGTGGGTTTTAAGGAAAATGCAAAAAGCAAGCACCTTGGAAACTTTTTAAAAAGGTTATATTTGATAAATAAGGCGCACATTTTAGTTCTAAAATATATAACCATTGCCTACTAATACTATTGATATTACGATATTATGATATTACTTACTATCAATTATCAATGGTATTAATAATATTATTAATATTAATATTAATTAATATTAAATGGCTAAAAGTAAGACAGTAATTATATTTATTAGTTAAATAATAAAGCAATTTGTAAAATAAAATGACAATGTATTATTTTAGGGTATTTTGTAAATACTGCCATGTCACAGTTATGTTTTTGATTTATGGAAAAAGACAAATTTTCAGAATTTTTTTCTTTAAAATGTTTTTACTTTGCCTTCAAATCTCCACTATGTTTTCAATTAAACCATTCTCTTCCCTATTATTGTCACTGATATTAAGTTTTAAGTAGGTAACACTGTTTCAAATTCGAAATAAACTGTTTTTCTTAACATTACAACATGGCAAGATTATTCTAAGTGAACAATTGTGTGAATAATGCATTTGTATTAAATATTTTCTGCTCATATATCTTTAAATAAAACAATTTCAGATTCATTATAAAAGTAATGTATTTTAACCTAATTATTTACACTTGTAAATGTAAAGATGCTATGTACAACCTGGCACCCTGTCCTTACATTATCTTAAAAATGGAGAATCATTCCATTTTAGACGTGCATTTTGAACACTGTATATATTTACAATTAATGTCTTCATGAACATCATACTTTATTTGAAACGTGTTTCAGGTTTGAGATGTGACATAATGTGACATAACTGTTAAACTGAAAAACCTGAATGCCCATCCCTAGCAACACACCCAAAACATACCAGGAAACTATCAAGACAAGACAAGAGTAACTGTTCTTAGCACACCCATAATTTTAAATGACACTCCCACTATTTCAGTAGCTTGAATAGTGATTAAAATTGAATTTTATCACAAATTACTTTTATTAGTTTACATTAATTTTATTTAAAAAAGCTTTTATTAAGAGTACAGAAATATTACAGTACAGAAAAAAAGACATGATACATACTGAATCAGGTCTGAAACTCTGAAATTAAACAAGTGTTCAACCACAACAACATCATCAATAATAATAATAATAATGATAATAATAATAATAATAATAATAATAATAATAATAATAATAATAATAATAATAATAATAATAATAAAACTTTAAATATTAAATTAAGTAGCATATTGTGATTCATAACATTATACAGTATACAGTTGTTTTATATTAATAATATAATAATATAATGATAATATAATATTCAACTCAAAGTTATTATTTACTACAAATAAAGTCATTAAATAGTAGTGTTACTTATGGAGGAGGGATGTACACACAACTTTAAAATTATTAGAACTGTTTATTTACTGTTAGTCAGTTTTTATCCAACATCACTTTATTAGTGCTCTTTAGAGTCTGGTATAACTTCTTATTAATGTTAAGAATGGGATGTCCAAAAAGCTTCCAAGACGTGTCTACATATTTTGGAGATTTAATATGCATAGTGATGGTTGCTGTAGGTAACATTTGCACAAAGATCATTTCATTTTTTAGTAATCTTATCGTTTCATATTCACACCCTAGATTTGAATAAAATCACCACACTTGCCTGACAAGTTTAGATTTGCAGTGCAGCATTAATAGGAGTGACACACCAATCATGAGGGGCAAATCCATGAGGGCACATGTTGGTATACAAGGAAAATCTAGCTAGTTAGACAGATTCAAAAGAGGCCCATGTCTAAGGCAATTATGACATTTTACTCAGGTTTGCAAAATAGAGCTATATAGAGAAATATATGCTTTAGCAGTCTATCATTTTATGTTTGGTACACAAATAACTCCCACATTCGATGATTAATTTTGAACTTTTGATTTGATTTTGCTAATACTGGTTTCTCTGGTTTATCTAGCCTTTGGGCAAAAGTGTTAAATCAACTGCCTTTGTTCCACAAGGTGTGGCAGTTACGTGCAATGACGCAAACGGTTACTTTAAGTTGGAATATCTGCTGTAAATCGGAGGAAAAAGTCAGTTGAAGTGATGGAGTCTTTAGATGCAGACCTGACGAAGACATATAAATCTCATGTTGAACGTCTACTTGAAAAGTAAGGTTTGGAAAATATTAATTTAAGATTTATAATTTAAGGTTTAATTAATTTTGTTCTGTTATTAGTACAGTTAGAACTACTACTTGATAGCTTTAAACTGACTGAGTGTATGTAATTATTTTAATCCTAATATTTATACAGTGAATCTGTAAATAAATGTTTTGTTTTGTTTAAAGGGAATCCCAGTATAAGACATTATCCTTGTCAAGCGGTCCTCATTATGCCCAAGTGAAAAAGGATACTTCAGTCCCTAATCAAGATAATGACAAGTCAGCATCACACGGGTAAAATGATAAAAATGTGTATCTATTTATACTTATTATATTAAGTCTAGTACTGGTGCCATACCACAACACCCATGTATTTCAATAAATTAATTATTTAATGTAAAAAAAAACTAAAAAACTATCTTGACAACTTATTTGATAATAATGAGCTGAAAGCTGTCAATAATTCATTGTCTACAAAGATTAAAGACACTGGGGTTTTAGGAAATGACTCAAAATAATAAGCTAGAATTTTTGTAGATTTGTAGATACCCCTTTTTTTTTTACTTTATTTTCAGAGCTTAACATTCAGGCATTATAATGTGATGTTTCCTTAGGTTCACATCATTTTATGAGCCAGAAGTATACAAGAAGTTTAAAGCCAGTTTGAAGGATCGGTTTGAACACTTTTATAATGGGCTGCAAAATAAAAACCATACAACATTCCTTAATGACATCTGCACTGAGCTATATATAACAGAGGGAGAAAGCGGAGTCATTAATGAACATGAGGTGAGACAAATTGAGAATTTAAGGCTGATGCAACAGTTAGCAGAAGACACTCCAGTCAAATGCAATGACATCTTTAAGCCTTTACCTGAACAAGATAAAACTATCAGAACAGTTCTGACAAAGGGAGTTGCTGGCATTGGAAAAACGGTTTCTGTGCAGAAATTCATTCTGGATTGGGTTGAAGGGAAAGCCAATCAGGATATCCACTTTATTTTTCCTCTTCCCTTTAGGGAGCTAAACCTTATAATCGACCAGCAATTCAGCCTGAAGACTCTTGTTCTCCATTTCTTTCCCCAGCTGAAGGGAATAAACTTTGCCAACATTGCTGCTCACAATGTTGCTTTTATCATTGATGGAATTGATGAACAACGCTTACCACTGGATTTCCAAAGTAGTCTTCTAGAATCTGATATAAATAGAACAGCCTCAGTGGATGTTTTGTTGACCAACCTCATAAAGGGTTGTTTACTTCCTTCTGCGTTTATTTGGTTAACTTCCAGACCTGCAGCAGCAAGTCAGATTCCATCAGAGTGGGTTAGTCGGCTTACAGAGATCCGAGGTTTCAGTGATCCTCAGAAGGAAGAATACATAACAAAGAAAGTTGCTGATAAGATTTTGGCCAATAAAATCATTTCCCATCTAAAACTGTCAAGGAGCCTCCACATCATGTGTCACATTCCAGCGTTTTGTTGGATTTCCACCAGTGTTTTGGAACAGAGGTTGCTAGATTCAGAAGGGGTAGAGCTTCCTAAGACTCTGACACAACTGTATACACACTTTTTTATCATTCAGACTTATATGAATACAAAAAATGACACAGCGCCTGTGGACAAGGATTTGATCATTAAACTAGGACAACTGGCTTTCAAACAATTGCTAAAAGGCAATCTGATCTTTTATGCAGAAGATCTGACAGAATGTGGCATCGGTGTCAGCGATGCAGTCGTTTTCTCTGAGGTTTGCACACAGATCTTCAGAGAGGAACGTGAGCTTCTCGATGGCAAAGGAAAAGTTTTCTGTTTTGTACACTTGAGCATTCAGGAATATCTTGCAGCGTTGTATGTGCATCTGAGCTTTAGTGAAGGGAATAAAACTGTGCTGAACCAGTGGAATCCATCAAACAAAATCATAACCTTTCAGGGTCAGTCTATTGTTGACCTTCATAAGAGTGCAACAGACAAAGCTTTGCAAAGTCAAAATGGTCAATTTGACCTGTTCCTGCGCTTCCTACTAGGTCTTTCTCAGGAAAGTAACCAGTCTCTACTAGAAGATATGCTGCCTCGGACTTCGGAATGTACCCCTCAAAACACCAAAGACACAATTGAGTACATAAAAATTAGGCTGAAGATGAATCTTAGTCCAGAAAAATACATCAACCTATTTCACTGTCTAAATGAGCTTGGAGACTATTCCTTAGAGGAGGAAATACAAAACCTGCAAAAAAATCGACAAATCTCTAAAATCAAGCTCTCTACATCCCAGTGGTCGGCTCTGGTCTTTGTTCTTCTCTCATCAGGAAGTACTCTGGATGTTTTTGACCTGAAGAATTACAGTAGGGATAATGCAGATGATTGCCTGCGGCGAATGCTTCCAGTTGCAATGGCATCAAGAACAGCTGAGTAAGTATATGTACAGTGTATATATATATATATATATATATATATATATATATATATATATATATATATATATATATATATATATACAGTGATGGATTGGCGCCCTGTCCTGGGTCTATCTGCCCAGCGCCCGAGATGTTCTCCCCTGGATGGGCATGGGGAACCCCACCGCGACCCCCCCCCCCCCCCCCCCCCCCCCCCCCCCCCCCCCCCCCCCCCCCCCCCCCCCCCCCCCCCCCCCCCCCCCCCCCCCCCCCCCCCCCCCCCCCCCCCCCCTTTGATCTGTCTGGCATAAAAATTCTTGTTCAAGCTCTTACAAGTCCACAATGTAAGCTTGAAACTCTGGAGTAAGTTGATCATATTTTTTATAAAACCTAGCTGAATGTATTAATTGCTTTAGTGGCAGTCATAATTTTTAGTTTTATTTTTTTTGCATTTGGCAAACACTATGGGGGTGCCACGGCCTGCCTTGTGAATCCAGCCCTGAAACCAATTTGGGTGAAGTTTCCATATTCTCCCTGTGACCTTGTGGGTTTACTCTGGAAATTCAGTTTTCATTTTTTCCCCCCATAGTCCAAAAACATAAATTTTATGTAAATTAACTACTTCAAATGACCCCTATTCTCCCCTGCATGGGCATGGGGAATCCTAGTAGTACAAGGTTTAAGCGATTAAGATAATGAACTAGGCAAGATGAGAAACATGGTCTCCAGAGCATTGGCGAGCAGAAACAAAAAAATACATTTACACCTAGGGTCATTTATTTAAGGTAATTAATAACTTATTTCCATCTAATTTAATGACATGTATTTAGATTGTGGAAAACTCAATTGCATTTAAAAAAAAAATTGCTAAGAGTCTTTTGCATGCCACTGTGTTAATCTGTACTTTACTTTACTGTACTTTATTTTAGAAGTACAAACACTGGAAATGATAACAAACTCCATAAAAGAGAAAAGCTATCTGCCTCATGACTAAGCTTGTGCTGTATCTTGAAAATTATTTCTGATTAAATTAATGGTGGTTTACTGTTGTTTTGTACAGGTTCTCTGATTGTAAGTTTAGAAAGCTAGCTTCTGAAGGAGTCCAAAAGAATGAGCCTGTCATCACTCTTCCATCAAACTCTTCACATCTGAGAGAGCTTGAATTAAGCCTTGATCCTCAAGATCTAGTACTAAGAATGCTTACTAACGTTTTAAAGGATCCAAAATGCAAGCTTGAAAAAATCAAGTTAGTGATTTACTGATTTTAAACCAGTCATTAGTTATCATTGTTTTAAATAAATGTAGGTGTAAGTTGTTTGATTGTAAAATGTCTCAATTTCAATTTTGTCAACAGGCTGGTCAGCTGTCAACTATCAAGTCAAAGTGGACAGAACTTGGCTTCAGCCTTAAGCACAAATTCCTACTTGACCGATTTGGATTTAAGTAAAAATGCTCTAAAGGACACAGGAGTAAAACAGCTCTCAACTGGACTAAAGAATCCTTGCTGTAAATTGAAAACTCTTAGGTAAACAGTCCATTTATACCTTTAATGCTGTAGGAATGTGCAGGTAAGTCATTTTGTTTCTTTACGAGTTTTAAAAAAAGCAAAGGCAGTAAAGAGGTAAAGGAATAAGCAAATCTGTTAATGCATATGACTCGACAACATAATCTCAAAAAAAATAATACAAAACTTAGGCCAATGATAGTGCCTAGAGCAAGCTAAAATACAGTTACAACAGTTGTTTTAATATAGTAATCAGAACAGTTGTCATATGTGTTAGTGTGACATAAGTCATTGAATAATCATGACTTAATTATCTGATATCAGTGGCAGTTACTCCGTAATTGGTCTGATCATCTATTAAGTAATAGTAATACTAGTAATCTATTGTGAACGTATAAGCTTTATAAGCTTTACTCAAGACCATTAGCTTAAATAGTCTGTCTGTTCTGTGTTTTAAACCCATGCTTGTGGTTAGCAGCACATTCCTCTCGCCACTGCAACAAACACTGGCCTCTAGGGTGAAGCAAGTGATATTAATGTCCTTTGATTTGGAATTGGAATTTTTCGAAAATGATTTTTTGTTTCTGTGTACAGCCTAGAGGACTGTGGCATCTCTGAACTTGGCTGCTATTCACTATGTGCTGCTGTGAAGTCAAACCTCTCACATCTCACAGAGCTGTGTCTAAATAAAAACCCTCTTAGGGATGATGGAGTACTGATGATCTCAGAATTTCTGCAGTTGCCCGAATGTAAACTGGCAAAACTAAGGTAATTAATTTTTATTAGTATTCCTAGAACTCCTCTTCTTATTCTCATTTGAATTGTCATTTTATTAAGACATGAATACTGCAAATGGCTGACATAGCATAACATGGTTATACAAGTACTGGAGTGTACAATGTATACACTTAATTAAACAATTACATTTGACACGCTGTTAAGTTTATACATATGGTCTAATCAAAAGCTTTTATTTCAGTTTAGCATACTGCAGTGTCTCAGAAAAAGGATGTGCTGCTTTGGCCTGGGCCCTTGCAATGAACCCATCTCACCTCATAGAGCTGGACTTGACTGGGAATAAACCAGGATCTGCGGTGGAAAAGCTCATTGCTATTCAGAAGCATAAGGACTACAGACTGGAGAAGTTAAGGTATATGAAATATTTTTGAATGTCATACTACTCAACATTTTCAATGTACACAAAGGTTTGTTAGGCTGTGTTGATTATAATACTCATCTGTTTAGCAAAGCAAAATTTATAAAAATCAAAACTATGTTGTGGCCAAATCATGTGTAAATGGATTCGTAATACATTTTCTGCCAGATGTATAATTATATTGTGGTTCTAAAATATTCCCATAATATTAGTGTTCCATCTAAAACAAACATAAAATATCTCATAATCATATCTCCCTGATTACCTTATTATTACCTTATCTAATTACCATAAATGTTTTGCCATTTTTGAAAATTAGGTGTGCATTAACATAACGCCAAAGAGAAAATCCATTAGCAATAATCTTACAAAAGCAATTGTTGCCATCAACTAATATGGAAGACAGCTACATCACAGACTCTAATGGCCTCAATATGCATGTTAAATGTTTTAGGTTTTTAAAATTACAGTTAGAATGGCATGTTTGAAGGTGGTTCACAAAAGAAAACATCTTCTTTAGAACATAGCAGTGTAGTTTACACTTAGTGCAGTGTGTGCCGCTGACACAAAAATGACTCGGGTGCATCTGTGATTTGTGACACCTGCAGGTGCATCTGACGTCAATTATTTTCTCAGAATCAAGCTGTTAAATAAGCCTGCAGCTCTTAAGTTTGATGTTGGAACACAAATGCCATGCTTTGCATCTGTGTGAAGGAGCTTTTTAAATTTTTCTCTGTTTCTCCTGCACAGTTTAGGCAGATTATTTTGAAATAGGGCTTAGCACTCTGGGATGTGCACTCTGCATAGCTAACCCTATGCACAGTTCACATCCTACAAAAAAAATGTAGCAACTGACGATACTGCAGATGCAATCGTGACCCCTACAAACCAAAACATATAACAGGTTGCATGCCAATCTTACTATTGCACAGAGAAGTTTATGTCAGGGACCATGAGCAGCCTATAGAAAATACCTATAAAAACAAACAGAAAAGAGTGCTGGTCCGGTCCTAATGCTGCTGCAGTGACTGCGACCAGTACACTTGTTTAACCCAGTCGCTCATCAGAGCACTAAAACAGGAGCTGTGCGACTTGCGCCAGTAAGAAGCACGGACTATCCTTAGCTTCTGTCATACCCAGGGGTGGGTTAGAAGCTTACTGCTTGAGCCCCACTTTTCCTTTTTGTGGGACCAAGTCACTTACTGTACTTCGTCCTGTGTTGGCCCAAAACAGCTAAGAACGATGCATGTGGTGATGCTGTAAAAATGGGTGTGCCCCTCCTAACAAATACAACAGGTAAAAAAAAGCAGCATCCTACTACAAAATTAAAAGCCTTTTCACTGTGTGATTCTGGGACTGATTGGCAATTCACTTCACCTGCAGCACTAAGCTCCACATGTAATATTTCTCTCTCATTCTTGTTCTTTCTATCGCTCCCTCTCTATAACACCTGTATTAATAATCTTATAATAGCATACAATTAGCTCATTGTGCTTTGATGTTTTATATCTTGAAGGCTATAAAAGACTAAGGCAGTTACTCCTGGACAAAACTTAAGCAGTCATGACAAAGAAGAAGATAAATATGGAATCTTGTGCTCTAAAGAAATTCACATGTAATGTACATTTTAAAAGAATTCTGTCTAAAAACTGTTTTGTGAAATCTGTCTTTAAATGTTTTAGATAAGTACACTTTTTAAACTACAGTATAAAGATAAAGTACCAAAAATGCTGTTTTGACCAAATGCAATGGTGGCTCAGTCATTAATTACTGACCAAAAGTTTGTCAAATGCACTTTTTGAAGGAAATTGTAGAGACTGTATAGGCATTTAGAAAATTCTGATACCAACAGTAATGCCACCGGAAAAAAAAAAAAAATTTCTATTTTTATGATTGATAAAATTATTCAAGGCTGCAGGATTTTTTACATATCATTTTTGTCAAATGATTAGTTGAACAAATAAATTGCATTAGGTGCATAAATTAGTAGGTGCACAGATATTCCTTATAAATAGCTTAAAGTGTGTATACAATAAATAAATTCTCCTGTTGACGTTTCAAATTTAATATACATTTGAAAAATTATTTTACAGAAATGTTTTAAAAAGATCAACATTTAATTACTTTGTTTTTAAAGGGCAATGTTTTCAAAGTTTAAATTTAAACGTGAAATGCATTTTCTTCAATACTGATATATGGTCGTTACTACATAGCAGACAGTTGTATTTTGTATTTGACACTTGTTTTGAAATGTATAAATTACAGACTCAAGAAATATTTTACATGTTTCAATAAAACAACTTTATTTTATGTGATTAAAGCATGGTACAATATTAATGTGGGGCATAATAAAAATAAGGAAAAATCTGGCAGTTTGGCACAAGCTAAATGATAAACCCTGTCATCTGTTATGCGTCCGGCTCAAAGAGAATGAGGGAGACGTAGATGCAGAAACAACCGTGGTTTATCAATCAAACAGCGGCAACCGAGTAGCACGTGAATGAGGTGATCGGCAGCAGGACCACTGTGGTACTCGTTGGATGTCTCGAGCGTGGCTTGATAACCAGGACTGGATATGAACCTGGTATCAAGCATAGCAAAAAGACACAAAAGAACACAAACAAACACCAACACCAGCACAAAATAATACACCCATAGAGTGATAGATAGAATAAAACCAGAGAGTGGAAAGGAGAAAGGAGAAGCTAAATAGAAAGTAGAAAGATAGAGGAAGTGAAGTGCTGGACGAGGTGGCAACCAGGAGGAACGTAGAGAGAACAGCGGGGGAGGAAAACACACCGACAGGGAACGGGAACCGGGAGACGGAAGAGGGGTTAGTGCTTAGGTGGATTAAATGTGTTAAAGTCACCGACAGAGGGAGTGGTTAGTAAACAAAGTGTTAAGGGGACTATAAACAATGGAACGGACACGGACTTTACATTCAAACACCACACGCACACAGGAATCCTAAACTAAAGGAAGGAGGGAAAGGACAGGGAAGAGGGACGAGAGAGAGGGAACTCCTAACTCCTAACGGGGAACAAACAGAGGCACACGCTAACGCTAAACTCAATCGAACTCACACTCACCCAACGGAGACAAAACACGGAAGTAAGCAAGGAGATAGATGGCAGGGAATAGCGCAGGCAGGGGACGATCAATACTTCGCACTCAAGCAGCAAAAGAACCCGGAAATAATGAACCTCACCTGAGAGCGCGCGCTGCCTAGAAAGCGGGGCTAGGGGAACGCGGCGCTGAGCTCTGATCTGATCATCAACATGGCAGCTATCTTGTGTGCTGTAATATTTGAATCAACATTTGTTTATTGACTTTTAAATATAAATATTGGTTTGTGACATCAGAAATTATTTTAGAACATTCATTAATTCATTAATTCATTCATGATCTTCCACTTTATCCTAGATTAGGGTCGTGGTGGGGGTTCCCCATGCCCATCCAGGGGAGAACGTTTCGGGCGCTGGGCAGATAGACCCAGGACAGGGCGCCAATCTATCGCTGGGCACACTATCACACACACACAAACACACTCTATGGGGCAATTTGGAGAACTCAATTGACTTGATCCATGTTTTTGGACTGTGGGAGGAAACCGGAGAAACCGGAGGAAACCCACGCGGACACGGGGACAACATGGAAACTCCACCCAGATGGGGATTCGAACCGGGAATCCCTAGTGCTGAGAGGCGAATGTGCTAACCACTAAGCCACCGTGCCGCCCTATTTTATAACATGTATAATTTTATTTCCTTATGATATGAAAGCAGGAAATTTACCATACAAGCTACAGAACATGTTTAATATTCAGTCCACCAGTGTTCTCCCATTTCTAAAAAACTCTTTCTAAAACATCTAGATAGCAAATACTTTAACAATTCTGTAGCTGAAAATCTTTTTTATATTTACAAGTAAACAAGTGCATGAACATGTCTCCACAGAAAGGAGGAATAAAGGACCAGTAAAAGAATTAAAAGAAGGTAGTGGTCACTCAACTGGTCCTTTACAATCAACACACTTTTAGAGAAACTGCACATCAATATAACCTTTGGTAATGCATCCCTAATAAGGTTAGGTGCCATCTTCTTAAAGGAATTTAGAAAATGTTCTATCCAGGAAAAATGTCTTTACCTAACAACTTTGTACAAGGGTCTACACTTAAAGTTCTTTGACTGAAGATAAGTCTTAGAGTTCAGGTTACCGCCCCACAGTAGATCATTATTATTATATTATTGTCATATTCTTTTGTGTCTGACCATTATCAGTTTTTGTGCTGGAAATACATATTCATACAAAATCTAAATTTCTATCTGCTTTTCTTAACTTTTTTTGTGTATTTATCTTTAATATTTATTTTCCGCTAGATTTTTTTTTTTAAGTTACGATAACTCAGACACAAAAACATAATATACACAGAACTAAAAACGCATTTTTGTTTATTTTACAATTGTAACTCTTAATGAGTAGTTTGCATATTGTGGTGCAGCCTCTTTTTTACTCACTTTATTTAAAAATTATTTAACAGTGCAGTTGCATGTATCAGGGTTAATACCATTAGATTTCTGATAAAAAAAAAAAATATTGACACTGCTTATCCCTTATTTATACGTCAATATTTGCCAATTTATCATGATTTACACTTGCACGCCATTTTATGTATGTTCGTTACTAGTACTTCTGCACAATATGTTAGTGCATAATACTGTCATTTTTGCACTGTGTTATATCTGCACAATGGCTCTATTTGCACATCTGGTTGATGCTAACAGCATTTTGTTGACTTGGAATTGGACAGAGAAATGACAATAAAATTAATCAAGTGATTAAATATGTGTGTGCAGTGTTGATAAAAGGAATAAGCAGACTCTACTTCCTGAGAAGGCTCAGGTGTGTAAGATGTGTAAGATGTTGCTAATCTTGTCCAGTTAATTTTTTGAGTTATATAATTTTATATAACTCAAGTTTTATTATAACTTGACAGAGTTGGGAAGATCGTCCCACCGTTTAGCAGTGGTGAACTATACAGAGTGAGAATTAGCATTAGCAAATATGGAGTGAAAAGGGTAAGAGGGGTCAGATGCAGAGATTGTCCTGTAGACCAGAGTCAGTGCCTTGCACTGAATGAGAGCAGCTGCAGGGAGCCAATGGAGAGATATGAGTAGTGAGATGATTTTGGGCTGATCGAAAGCAAGCAGTGAAACTGCTCAGCCAGATGTGGCCCACATCTGTCCGCTATCTGGGTTTGGACATTATTACGATCATGTTTCACCACTAAACTAATTGATAAAAACTGGCACTTTGTTGATATTGCACACCTATTACCTATATTCTCTTTATGTATATTTAACTTTGCAGTATAATTTAGAGTAGTTTATACACTGCACAATACGTTTCATAGTTGTTAATATTTTTGATTATATATGTTATTACTTATTATTGTTTACTTATATATCAGCACTGACTGCTGCAAAACACAAATTCTCCTCTAGGATTAATGCTGTGCTCAGTATGAGGTGCATTAGTGTCCTGGGGTGTATTTACAACTCAGTTTTGAATAAATCAGTAACCATAAATTTTAAACAATTCGACCTATTATATATCATTTTGTAGTTCAAGTTAGTGCAAAGAAACACTGCGGCTGTGTGATGCAATCTTGTAACATGATATCTGCCTCGATGACGTCCTCTCACCACAGCTTGAACAGGGCATTTTTCTGATTCGCCTCTATATTTCACTTCATTGTTAAGAATAAATCTTTTAATTACTTTTAGAAACGCTACAATTACACATTCGTCTTTTAAATCTGAATCTGTTTCTGGTGTTCTGGGAAATGCAGAAGCTTGGACAAACCAGTTTTAGTGATCACGTGATCGCAAGGTGTGTTTTGTGATGGGAATTACGGCTCTTTTCAAAGAGCCGACTCTTTCGACTCCCAAGTGGCTCCCTTAATTTTTTTGTAGCTTAAAACAGTGAAAATTTAATTACTACTGTAAAAACACATTACATATATATATATATATATATATATATATATATATATATATATATATATATATATATATATATATATATATATATATACCCCCCCCCCCCCCCCCCCCCCCCCCCCCCCCCCCCCCCCCCCCCCCCCCCCCCCCCCCCCCCCCCCCCCCCCCCCCCCCCCCCCCCCCCCCCCCCCCCCGTGTGTGACTGCGATAGATTGGCGCCTTGTCCTGGGTGTATCTGCCCAGCGCCGAGACTTTCTGCCCTGGACGGGCATAGGGAACCCCACCGCGACCCTAATAGAGGATAAAGCGGAAGATAATGAATGAATGAATATATATATATACACACACACAAAAACAAGGATCCTCTGGATCAGGCCCGTCATTAGAGCTGGGCTTTCAGGGCTATAGACCCGGATCAAATGAAAGCAGCTTTCTCTGGCTGCCTCTCCTCCAGCAGCCTTGGAGTCACCGTCAGCTGTTTGTGCTTCTAAGCGCTGTGTGTGTGTGTGTGTGTGTGTGTGTGTGTGTGTGTGTGTGTGTGTGTGTTTGAGGGAGATTTTTTCCGCCAGTATCGGGAGTAAAGTTACCGTAATAACTGTATGTTGGCTGTAAAGAGCAGCTTCTCAGCTATCAGAAACCGGCGCAAACTTTTGCAAAGTTATGGTATTTCAAAGCAAAACCTTGTTAAAACTCTCATCTGCACTGACTCCTAAAACGGATTCATGCTTTTCTGCCGAAGCTGAGGTTCGTTTATTCAGTTTTCAAACTTCGCAAACTTTGCAGCACCTTCGCCTCTCAGCACTAGGGATTCCCAATTCGAATTCCAATCTGGGTGGAGTTTCCATGTTCTCCCGGGTTCTCCGGTTTCCTCCCACAGTCCAAAAACATGGTTAATTAAATTCTCCAAATGGCCCATATAGAGTGTGTCTGTGTGAGTGAGTGTGTGTCCTGCGATAGATTACCGCCCTGTCCTGGGTGTATCTGCCCAGCGCCCGAAACGTTCTCCCCTGGATGGGGAACCCCCCCGCGACCCTAATATAGAATAAAGCAGAAGATAATGGATGGATGAACTTCTCTCGCTCTCAGTGTGTTCACTGTGTGTGCAACGCATCCCCTATTCTCCTGCTCGGTAATCCGCCCACATCGGCTCCCAATAAACAACCGGCTCTCCTCGTTCACTTTAAAGAGCCGACTCTTAGAGCCGGATCGTTTGCGACCAACTGAACACTAGGCAGAAAACGAAAGTAATGCAGTCAGTTTCAGAGGAAACGAAAGAGCCTGAAAGTGAACTTTAATCGAATTAGTTCTGTCTATGTAAGTTGCAATTTGATGCATGTAAAAATATAGAAGACAGCTGTTAGCGTTTTAGATGTTTAAAAAAATTAATTAAGTGATAGTTCTGTAGTAAACTACTGCTGATTTGTGACATCACAGTGGATTGCTCGATATATTCACACAGATAAACAAAGATGACCACGTCAGCTTCAGATTTGACAACAACAATGTCTGAATTAACATTACAAACAGATTCTGGAACCCAGAAGTAAGACTTTAACGAAAAACCTTAACTGTGTTGCACTGTTGAAATTAATAAATGTAACAATTTGTTTTTATTAGTATATTAATCCAATACCAAATGAGAGATGTCCTGATGTAATGAATTTATAAGGCACGAGAGGGCGCATTATTGTGAATAAACTCTAGGAATGAGGTGTTGTGCACTTATTTTCCATGATTTATTCACAACAATGCACAACCTCGGTGTGCCTTATTGCTTTTCGTTCATTCATTTATTCATTCATTTATCATTTTATGCTTAAACATCGTTTGCTGAGTGACAGCACAATGGCTTAGTGTTAATTGAGAAATGTCTTGCTGTTTCTATTAATCTGTGATTCTTTTTATGGTATATGATTTAAAATAATGTATTTATTGTATTGATACGAATGGTCTAGCGGTCCAGCCTTTCAATATAAGATTTAATATCAAACTATCGAATGATATTGAATTTTATTTCCTGTGATGGTTGTAAATCTTTTAAAGGGATTGCACTTTAATGAAAAGCTCATCTGTGGTTGACTGTGCACCTATGAAAGGTCTTGCAACACTGGATGTTTCAGACTGCTCTCTAGATGAAGAAAGATCAACTACGCAAAGGTGAATTCCTAATGTTTAAATTTGTATTTTATATATAATATAAAATTTACTTTTACATTCATTAATTCATTCATTATCTTCCTCTTTATCCTATATTAGGGTCGCGGTGGGGTTCCCCATGCCCATCCAGGGGAGGTTTCGGGCACTGGGCAGATACACCCAGAAGAGGGCGCCAATCTATCGCTGGGCACACACTCACTCACACAGACACGCACGCATACACACTCTTTATGGGGCAATTTGGTGAACTCAATTGACTTGATCCATGTTTTTAGATTGTGGGAGGAAACCGGAGAACCCGGAGGAAACCCACGCAGACACGGGGAGTACATGGAAACTCCACCCAGATGGGGATTCGAACAGGGAATCCCTAGTGCTGAGAGGCTAACCACTAAGCCACCGTGCCTTACTTTATACAGTTTGTCATATTAATTTCATTAAATGTTTTACAGTCCAGAACCATCCCCTCCTGTATCGAGCTGTGTGTCGATGAAAAGTAACATGTCCAAAAATCATCCACTGATGTTTCAGGAGACCACACAATTTACCAGCAGGTAAGAATCTCTAGCTGATTGAGATTTATTAAAATTGTTATAGTCTGAGGGAAGTTAAAAGGAGTTTTTACATTAAATATCACGTAAATGGAAAAGAACATGCTATTTTTAAATAGGGAAAAATACCTCTGTTACTCATTGCAATTGATTTAGAATTTTGGGAATGTCGTCATACTATTAAAATTTTAGGTGATATAAGCAAACCTATGGTCACCAACCAATTTTTTATGTTTTCTCCAGTTTTACTGGGATTGCATTTTGAAAATAGGCAGATATACTATTTGGAGATTAAAAAAAATTAGCATACCTTCATTAAAAGAAAACATGTTGAGCAAGTTTTTTTTGCGCTTTTGGTACCATTTCAGGTCCAAGGAACCAGAATATAAAAACATCTTGGTCAGGATTCACACACACACACACACACACACAGTTAAACATATTCTTGGTTCTGCAGTTCTGCTTAACGTTTAAAACCATTATACAAATCAATATAATATAACACTGAAAAGGATTCAGACACAGCAAGGATCACAACATTATTCAGCAGACTTAATCACTTAAAACAGTGATTTTATTTACAGAGTTCCTCAGTGTTCTGTCGCGGATACCCTTTCTCTTGTCTGTCGTATTACTTCTTTTTATCTGCCTGCATAGACAGTGATCAGAGTCACATTCCATGTTTACCACATTTGCTTTGCTGGCTCAACTTTTCATTCACAAATCACAATGCTGTTGTTTCAAATATCATACACCAAATGGTACATGGCACCTACAGACTTTGCACTAGTGATTTTAGCTGCAGTTACTTACCAATACCCTTAAATTATGTATGTATCAGTGGCATCAGACATGAATTTCACACATAGGTCTTCAGTAATTCCTTGTCTGAATGAATCCACCTGTCAGTAACTATTTTATGGCTATAAAAACATGTTATTATGTAGAAATGCAGTATAAAGAGCCGGTGTATTGCAGATAGATAACTTGTGTAGTCAGAATAAAAAATCAACAACGATAACCTCATAAAATTGCAATATTATTAAGAAAATTAACACTCACTAAAAATCGTACTGAAATTCTGATTATTTTTACAGTCCAATATTATCCTCCCCCCCACCAAGCTGTGCGTCGATGAAAAGTGGCATGTCCATAAATCCTCCACCGATGTTTCAGAAAGCAACCTCATGCACTGGCAGGTAAGACTTTCTAGTCAAAATGTTTTAGTACAAAGGAAATGTTCAGGGAATTTTTTCATAGTATTGTGTTAAAGTGATTATAAGCCTTTGTAGTAATTTGTATTAAAAAATATTTGAGATTTGAGAAACAATTCTATCAGTCTGGAAAAAGCATTTTTGTCTTCCACAATGAATTTACCATTAAGCCATGTTTAATTTAGTAATGATAAAAAAAACAATGAAGACATTTGGGAGCAAGTTGAGCAATGCCACTTTGTCCAGCATCAGTCTCTAGTAATCTTTTGTCTGAATTGCCACAAATTCCTATGAATACATTCATTCATTCATTATCTTCCGCTTTATCCTATATTAGGTTCGCGGGGGGGTTCCCCATGCCCATCCAGGGGAGAACGTTTCGGAAGCTGGGCAGATACACCCAGGATATAGCGCCAATCTATCGCTGGGCACACACTCACACATTCTCTCACACAGACACACTCTATATGGGGCAATTTGGAGAACTCAATTGACTTGATCCATGTTTTTGGACTGTGGGAAGAAAACGGAGAACCTGGAGGAAACCCACGCGGACACGGGGAGAACATGGAAACTCCACCCAGATTGGTATTCAAATCGGGAATCCCTAGCGCTGAGAGGCGAACATGCTAACCACTAAGCCACCGTGCCCCCTATGAATACAATTAAATAAAAATGTCTGTAAGCTTTTTTTCTATATATCTACCTAATACAATAACCCATAATCTAAAGGTGAAAAACAGTGTTAGATTTTCAGTTAATAGGATGACAAGCGATTGTGAGTGGACACCCTGTTATATGTAAAGAGTCTGGATCTATTAAAGTCTGATCTTCACGATGCATATTTGTGGAAATGTATCATGGTACAAACAATAAAGAATTTTGAAAACCTCAGAAGTAGAGATGTAAATGCTCATCAGGCTGGAGAAGGTTACAAAACCATGTCTGAGTTTAAACTCCACCAATCCACAGACTATGATTCCTGTTGCCTGATGTGATCTACAAAGACATCTGCAAGATCACATCAGAACATATTTTAAGCAACTAAAGGCCTTTCTCACATAGGTAATGTTAATAAGTCCAACATCACAAAAGCACTGAACAACTATGGGTTGCATGATAGGGGTGCGAGTAGAAGACCGCTCTTTATAAAGAACATTATATATAACTGTCTACATTTAGCTAAAGATCATATGGATAAAGCAAATGATTATTTTACAGATGAATTACCTTTATGGTGTAAATGATCTCTTTTAAATATTGTACTGGACTGCCATCATTGATGAAACAATGGATTCTGATGCATGCCAAATTGACTGGTTTCTTTCTAATTGGATGCACAGTAATTAGGGTGTTGAGCTATCAATCTGAAGTTTGAGGGTTAAAATTCCAAGAGCAAGGCCCTTAACCCTCATTAAGTGTAAATCGCTTTGTATAAAAGACATAATGTAATGAACCAGCAATGTCTAAAAGGAAAATAAAAACAATGTGTACATTTGTATACAATATGTGGATTTGTAGACTCCAGACTATGGGGAAAGTTTTGTAGCCCTTTACAACCTGATGAGTATTAATGACTTTTCTTCTGAAGTTTTAAGGTCTTAATAAATGACCTTTTATTATACCATGATGTTCTTCCACAAATGTGTTATAAAGATCAGACTGATAGATCTGATTGGTTATTCCTTAAATTAAATGGTGCCCACTCATATCTGATTATTTCTTATTAATCAAAAACACCTGACTCTAATATTACTTTTTAATAATCTAATACTAAAGCTTCACATACTTCTGCCACTCACAAATCTGTAACATTTAGATAATCTTCCTCAAAATATAAATGACAAAGTCTAATTTTTACTTGTTAAATTTTGGTTATTTTTCTGCTTTTAAAATTTGTCTGAGAATTTGATGAAGTTTTAGGTCAAATTCAGCAGAATTATTAAAAGTTTAGGGTTCACATCATGGGGTGGCACGGTGGCTTAGTGGGTCTGCCTCTCAGCACTAGGGATTCCCGGTTCGAATCCCCATCTGGGTGGAGTGTTCAAATTGAAACCTCTAAACATATAAATTACTACAATTAAGCTTTACTATTTAATTATTTTTAAAGAAAACTTTGTTTTTGCATCATTTGACCTACATTTTTTGCAGCCACTTACAGCAGGAGGAATTAAGTACATCAGACCCAAGCAAAGAGGATCTTAAAAGTGAACAGTCTATGGACCTACCAAACACACTTACAACTTCTAAAGACATGTACGTTACATTTTATTTAATTTTCATTAAAGTTTATTAAATTTCATTTACTATATGTACAAAATACAGTATACACCTATCTATATATCTTATATTATATGCATATAACTTTCTCCAAAGGAATGTGCAGAGAGTCAAAACTGAAGCATCAATGACAAATAAAGGAGCATATGGTTCAATAGAAAATAGAATATGTTACGATCCTCAAAGCTCTCAAATGTAAGTTAATTGAATGTTGTACATTTTGTATATATAAATAGTTCTACAAATTCACTAATGTATTTTTTGTTGTTAGGACTACA
>JAFMOD010000374.1:568485-635301 GCA_019802435.1 Corydoras maculifer
CTATCTATTTGGGGAGTCTAGAGCCCAGGTAAGCTCATTTTAAAATTTTTCTTTGCGGGGGCCGTATAGCGTATAGCCTCGTACTCGCGGCGCCCTCCGTCGTGACCGCGAGTGCGCCGCTATGCGCAGCCCGCCGTCCCGGAGCCATAAGGACGGCTCCGACGTTGTGTTATCAGAGTGGTATGACTCTGATGATGAGTTTATGTGGAGGTACGGTTATGAAGCGCTCCGTGCTGATCTGGAAGAGGTCTTTGATGATGAGGCGGGCGAGTCATACCTGTATGGGCATATTTTGCCCATACGTACCCTCCTGAACTCTGAGGAGTTCTGGACTGATAGCCCAGTCCAGTTTTGCGCGGCCGCTGAGCTCAGCACGTGCGCTGCGGGGCAGTCACGGATCGCGCCGTGTCTGGGTCACGCTGCGAGGGGGCGGTACCGGAGTTACCGCTTGTGTCCGTTAATATGGAGGAGTGTGCCGGCAATGGGGTGAATCCGGGACAGTGCGAGACAGAGATTGCCCTGTTCTTGGGTGTAGCGGTGGGGGTGTACCTCTACTGTGTGCAGGATGGCGATCCCGAGGTGGAGGTCCACCCAGCGTGCGCTGCCCGCCGAGGTCCACCACCATGCGTGCCCGCCGAGGTCCACCCAGCGTGCGTGCCCGCCGAGGTCCACCCAGCGCACGCCGCCCAGTCCGTTGTCCAGGGGCCGCACGCCGCCCAGTCCGTTGTCCAGGGGCCGCACGCTGCCCAGTCCGTTGTCCAGGGGCCGCACGCCGCCCAGTCCTTTGTCCAGGGGCCGCACGCCGCCCAGCCCGAGGTCCAGGGGCCGCTCGCCGCCCAGCCCGAGGTCCAGGGGCCGCTCGCCGCCCAGCCCGGGATCCAGGGGCCGCTCGCCGCCCTGCCCGGGGTCCAGGGGCCGCACGCCGCCCGTCCAGGGGTCCAGGGGCCGCACGCCGCCCGGCCCGGGGTCCAGGGGCCGCACGCCGCCCGGCGTAGTATGGTAAATACTACACCTTTAATAAAATTCCATTTCCCTGCTACCTGCGTGCCTGGCTCCCTTCAGCGCGTTAGAACGCGACGGCTCTGCGCTTCCTATGCGCAGCTGCTTCAATCTCTGGGTAGGCGAGTGTAACAGGACAACTGTGTTTAAGAGCTACTATGTACTATATTTTCTAGTATACTATACTAGAATTTGTTGCCAGTTGAGTTTTTTAGGGGGGGTGCAATTATAATGTAAAGATGCTTGATGTTTTTTTTTAAAAAACTTAAATACAATGTATATGTAAAAAAGTAAACACTTTATTTGAAGAGGTGATGATGCATATCCTAGTTAGTTTTAACAAGATTGTCTATAAGTTCTGTTATTCAAAGTCACTTTATATATTGTTCAGTTCCTCATTGTGTTTTGGCATTATTTTTACAAAAGAAATTGTGAAATTTGATTCAAATTGTTTAAAATAAAATTGATTCTGTGAAGGTCTTGATAATTAGAGAATAAAGTATAAAAGACAAACTAAGCAGAAACAGACAAGCAACAGTTTAACGAACTTACAGTATAATTTTTTTAAATCTAGTAACAGGCCCTGTACCAAGCTAGTCACTGCCTTTATGCATATGCACTTTGTCTAGTTATATTATATATATATACATTCCATCCATTATCTTCCGCTTTATCCTCTACTTGGGTCGCGGTGGGGTTCCCCATGCCCAACCAGGGGAGAACATTTCAGGCACTGGGCAGATACACCCAGGACAGGGCACCAATCCATCGCTGGGCATATTAAATATAGTTATTTCATATTTACAATTGTTGCTTTTTTGATTTTGTCTTCATCCCGGTCTATTATCTGTCATAGCTATATAATTAAATAAGCTATATGTTTTTTTGATATTGGTTATGAGGAAGATTTTAATAAAACATTTTATATATTTGTGTCCGTTTACAGAGATTTTTCCATTTTATCTCATTATCTTCCACTTAATGCTTTACTAGGGAACAGGGTGGCCTGGCTCCCCATGATACAACAGGACAGGGTGCAAATTATTTGCCGGGTACACACTCAATACTCACTCGCACAGACAGTTTAGAACAGCCAAATTACCTTGAATCTATGTTTGTTTTTGGACTGTGGGGGGAACCAGAGAACCTGGAGAAAATTCACCTGGACACAGGGAGAACATACCTAACAAAAAATGTATACAGAACATGATATATTATTTTAATATAATTAATGGATAGTTAACCTAGGAACAGATGACATAATCAAGACTGAGTATAACATTACATTTACATTTAGTCATTTAGCAGACACTTTTATCCAAAGCGACTTACAAGGTGAGCACAGGGTTAATCACAACATCCCTGGAGCACTGAGGGTTAAGGGCATTGCTCAAGGACCCACAGTGGTAACTTCAGTGGACTTAGGATTTGAACCGCCAACATTCAGGTTGATAGCCTAACGCCCTAACCACAGAGCTACCGTGCCCCTAACCTGAGATTTCTTTGTCTAAGATAATGTTTCTCATTGCAAGAGTGCAAATTATTCTGGTCTTTAAAAATGTTCAATGATCAGAGATTTCTGTTGTTTTGAATATTTTAGCAGGAATCTAAATTTCCTTTTACTATGCTGATATTACAGCGGTTTAGCTGTTAGCATGTCTGCCATATTTGGGGTTTGAATCCCGAATGTTCTCTCCTTGTCTGCGTGGGGTTTCTCTGGGTTCTCCGGTTTCCAGTCTAAAAACATGAATTGAAGGTGAATAGGCTGTTAATTGCCCCTTTATAACGTGTGTCTGTGTCAGTGAGTGTGTGCCCACTGATGGAATGGAAAATCAGTGTTTCTGCATAGCGCCTGAAACGTGCTCCCCTGAATAGTCATGGGAATAGTTGATATTTTATTACATACAGTAAAATATTATATTATATGAAAACATTTATACGGGCGGCACGGTGGCTTAGTGGATAGCACATTCGGCGCTAGGGATTCCCGGTTCGAATCCTCATCTGGGTGGAGTTTCCATGTTCTCCCCGTGTCTGCGTGGGTTTCCTCCGGGTTCTCCGGTTTCCTCCCACAGTCCAAAAACATGGATCAAGTTAATTGAATTCTCAAAATTGCCCCATTTAGAGTGTGTCTGTGTGAGTGAGTGTGTGCCCAGCGATGGATTGGCGCCCTGTCCTGGGTCTATCTGCCCAGCGCCCTAGACGTTCTCCCCTGGATGGGCATGGGGAACCCCACCGCGACCCTAATAGAGGATAAGCGGGAGATAATAAATGAATGAATGAATGAAAACATTTATACACTGTATTTTTTTATTTATATGCTAATTTTAATGATAGAAAATTGTGCTAAAGCTTCTTTACAGAACTCTAAAACAAGAACCCCAAAAGCAGGTCAACAACAGTGGGGGAAAAATGTCTAACATTTATGAACAACTGTCTGCTTTGTGCAGACTGGAAATGGTAACAAGTAGTAACATTAAAATGCATGCATTATATGCCTTATATATTCAACACCACAGATATTGTAATGTTTACCTGTATGTAAAATGTAAACTTTTTAAAAAAATTTCCAATTAAAAAAAAAAAAATTGGTCCATTAAAACCCACTCTATCATTTGGAACTTCCCACATACTCCACCTCATTCCATATGTTTTAGCGGAGACATAGATGCATGTTCAGGTGGAGTAGCACAGGGCAGGTAAGTATGGTGGTGTGTAATAAAATACTAATGAAAGACTTCATTGTTTAAGCAGTGGTTCTAATTTCACCAAACTCTCACATGAACGGATTCCTCTCAAATTAGTCTAAAGAATTTTAATGGGAGGACAAATGGGGTGTGATAAGATAAGGCCGAGAAACCCTGCATACGGTTGGGATGGGTGCCATGGAAGGTAAGTGTTTCACTGACTTATATAAGGATTATTTTTATAGGAAAACCTATTAAAATCGTGATACAGCTAAATTAAATAAAATATTAGCTTTACTGATTAACACTTCAACTATAGGTTATAAACATGACACCATGTGGATAAAATCAAAGCACCCTCTGCAACAAATTCTCCAGTAGCAACAACTAGTTCTTGTATGTTCATGTGCCACTGATGGAGTATGCAGACAAACAAAAACAAGCTATTAAGTACATGCAAAAAACATGCTTAACTCAGCAATAGATCTAAATGCATGACAGGCATTAGGTGTAGCTTCACCTGTACCCAATCTGTACCTATTAATGCTATTAACTGTTAATTACAAATTCCAACTAGATTTGTACAGTATTTCCTGAAGGAACTACAGAGAGGGCTTGAAATGCTGCATCCATGAAGGGGTTAAAATGCTAAGAGGACGGAAGTAAAGGTTGCCTTAATGCTTTTTTAAGCCCTCTAATAAGAATATCCAGAATAACAAGAGAATAATAACCTCGTGTTCACAGAAAGTGCTGGAGCATGACTGTTTGTCTTTTACAAACCCTGTACTGTTTATTAAAAATAACATTAAAGAAGTTCTTGAAAATGATCCATGACATTACGTATCCAAATTCATATGTAAAAGTAGGAATAAGGTCATTTTCTGAAATCTCATATTGTCCTAAAAGAAAAATACTTTAAATTGGATAAAAGTAAATTTTTCGTTCAGTTGTTTGCCAGGTTTCCTAATTTGTCATTAAAATGAAACAAAAGTTTAGGATATAAGTTAATAAAAAAACTTAAGTATAGCTTGTAAGTAATTTTCTGATATAAATGTCAATTGCAAACAATGTTTTACTAGGTTTTATGTAGCAATACCTTTAAATCATCCTGTTAAAGTTCAACTGATATGGACAAATAAAGAAGTGACACATAAATCACATCTTTTATCATAGCTTAAAGTGATCTGTATGTATCTGACACCATCTGGATGTGTTTGTTTTGGGATAGAGCAGGTGTGAGAGGGGGATCAATAAGGGTTCCTTCTTGATTACACAGATCAATAATAGTCTGAATAAACAACCTGCAAGTTACAGTTCAACTAACACAACACCATATATATACCTGTATTTTAACATCTTTTTTAAATGTTTTTCTCTATACCTAATTTAGCGGCATGGTGGCTTAGTGGTTAGCACGTTCGCCTCTCAGCGCTAGGGATTCCCGGTTCGAATCCCAATCTGGGTGGAGTTTCTATGTTTTCCGCGTGGGTTACCTCCCACAGTCCAAAAACATTTACAATTACATTTAGTCATTTAGCAGACGCTTTTATCCAAAGCGACTTACAAATGAGAACACCACAAGTCATAAGCTATGAAGAAAACCAACTATACCGTAAATTCATCAAACCTGAATGTTATTCGATGCCACGGCACACGCCCCCCCCTCCTTTTTTTTTTTTTTTTTTTTTTTTACAACAGGTATTTGTTAAAGAGATGTGTCTTCAGCAATTTTGGATGGATCAAGTCAATTTAATTCTCTAAATTGCCCCATATAGAGTGTGTATGTGTGAGTGAGTGTGTGCCCAGCGATAGATAGGCGCCCTGCCCTGTCCTGGGTGTATCTGCCCAGTGTTCTCCCCTGGTTGGGCAAGGGGAGAAAAATAATGGATGGATTCCTAATTTAGCATCTTTAGTGTATTTAGAATACTGAACACTAGAGGGCGAAATTCAATCATGTTTTTCAATTTCTTATAAAGAAACGCAAAGTAAAATGTGCAACTGTACAATTTCACAGTAATAAAGAACTTTACTACTACTAGTAATAATAATAAACACATATAAACCTAACTTTAAGTGTAATAATAATAAATACAAAAATAATAAAACACGAAATAATATATCTTGAAATAGTAGTCTAAGAAATTCAAATTACAAATTACGAATTACACTTCTAAAATGGCAACAAATTATAATTTTTATTATTTATTTTTATTATTTTTTATTTATTATTATTATATTATTGTTATTAGTAGTAGTAGTCGTAGTAGTAGTAGTAGTAGTAGTAGTAGTAGTAGTAGTAGTAATAGTAGGATTTTGTCGTTGTTATTGTTGTTGTAGGTGTTGTTTGTATTTGTGATTGTAATGATAGTAGAACTTGTTTTAAAGTAATAATAATTTTGGCCATTTGGGTTTTAAAACGTATAAAGAATGGATGGATAGTGAATGAATTATGTTAGGTTATTGTCTGCAAGCTGTGAGAAAGGAATCTAGGATTTTAGTAATCAAATTAATTAATGCTGTATAGTATTTAAACAATTAAGATTAATTTGCCTTCTGACTGGTCGGGTTTGGTTTCGTAAAGTTTTTGTTTTTTAAATTTTTAGTCAATTAGAAAAGGAGGAATCCCGCCTGGCTCTGAGTGACAGGTGCGTTATTGAGGTTGGTCACGCCCCCTCAGCACGCGGCTCGTATGTGCGGCTGCATGTGCGCAGAGTCAGACACAGTGCGGCGCTTCAGTGAGAGTCAGCGACACTGAGAGAGGCGCGCAAGAGAAATTCACATCGTTTAAATATCCACTGACACGAACACTAAGGAGGAAACACACAGGGACCGAGCTGCACATGGCCCGAATTATTTACACAACCGCTGTTCTTTTCTGGGGGGTTTGCGCCGGTATCAGTCCACTGCTGCGGAACTATCCTGCAAACCAAGGTAAAGATATCACACACACACACACACACACACACACACACACACACATACACACACACTCTCTCTCTCACACACACATACCTGTTTTATTTGCAGTAGGCTTCTGCTACAACCAGATGTAAACTTCTGGACTGACATTATAATAGTTAACTGTATTGATGTGTGCTTTATGATTGTTTTGTATGTGTGTGTGTGTGTGTGTGTGTGTGTGTGTGTTTGAGAGAGAGAGACTGAGAGACTGAATTGAACCGACATACACACAGTTCTATAACATTAGCATCTGATTGTAACTCACTATATTCAATAAATATAAGTTTTAGTCTGAAACTAAACAAGTGCAGGTTGGGTATAATCCACCAAAGAAATTGCAATATCAAACAATACAATTAAACGTTTGTAATCCATTTTGGATAATTTGTCTCCATCAGAATTATTTACGGCAGTTCAAATAGTAGTGCTATGAAATAAATTTAAAAGATGGCTTTAATACGAAACAATTCTGCTTACTCTGGTATTCTTATTAAATGAACAGTCTTATAGGCCTTTAATTAGTAGAAAGCTAGTTATGTTATTTATGTGGTGAACCACTTTTATAATGTAGACATATTGTTTAATAAAGCAGATCTTGTATTTTATTTAACATTACTGACAAACTGTGTATTGTTATTGGATCCAACAGGATTCATAACCACAACGGGTTCTTCTTATTAACAGCATTAAGCCATAAGAGTAAACTGTTTGCTCAATGCTGGTCTTTTGTATTTTTAAAAGTCTCCTTAAGAATTCTTTAAAAGTAAACATTTATTTAATTTTATTTAGTTAACACTATGTAATATAAATTTAGTAACTGTTAATTTGTTCCATCAGGTTCTTTATGTTCTGCATGTTATAAGGCTCCGTGTTAATCATTATTTTTGTCTTTAAAACCTAAAAATAATTTTATGTCCTTTATAGTTTATATTTTTCAAGATGAAAAGATTGCAAGAAGAAAAGACAGGATTGTTTTAAACTATTATTATAGAAATCAGCTGACAAACTGATTTGTGGTTTTTTTTTTTAAATCACTGAGAGAGTGAACTGAATGAGACATGATGTGCACGCTGTATGGTTGTTTGTAGCACTGTAAAACTAGTTTTACAGTCCTGAATTTAATGTTATGTCTATTTAACACTATATATATGTATAGTACAGTAGGATAGTTAGATATAGAAAAAAGTGTTATCTATATATCTATATATCTTGTATATATTCTTATAGAAAACCCCAAATAGTCCTGTGTATATTATATTCACATCAACAGGAGCTTTTATGACTTTTATTCTCAGTTGACTCCTTTTTTCCTCCCTTCTGATTTTCCTCATGATTTTGGAGCATGTGTGATAATTTATGGATATTTATTAAGTAAAGCATTTGTCTCTCAAGCTTTTTTTCTAGATTAATGTAAAAGTGTTTAGCAGGGCTGCTGTCAGGGCTCTGTGTGGGCCAATTAAGTTATTTCACACCAAACACTGCAACCATGGCTCTTGGACCTTGTGTACACTGTGGCCCAGTCACGATGGAACAAAGCTTCCCCAAATTTTTCTATTAAGTAGGAAGCTTACAGTTCTTTAAAATATATAATTAGGTGCTGTTTTTTTTACACCTGTGGAAATGGGACTAAATCAAATCAGCATAATAATGTGCATAGGGTTTATATATATATATATAAACAAATCAGCATAATAATGTGCATAGGGTTTATATATATATATATATATATATATATATATATATATATATGTATATATATATATATATATATATATATAAACCATAGCTTTTATATATATATGGTTGCATAGGGTTTATATATATCAGTCTATAGGCTTGCAGTAAATTTCATTTTGTTTTAAATACTGACTACTGACACTGAAGATTTGTATAGTAGCAAATGTTGAAACCTAAGTCTTTATTCAGCATTATGTTCCTTGAAATAAAGTATTAGAAAATTATTCTGTACCTTGCAGGGATTAATAGGATACTGCTTTTTGTTCTTTCTGCAGTACATAGTGGTTGGTTAATGTGTAACAGATCAAAAGCACACTGTTTTTTTCTTCATTTTGAATTTCAATGTTTTTGTTTTTAGTTACATTGCTGGATTCGAGATCCGTACAGGGAGAACTGGCATGGGTGGCGAGTCCGACGGAAGGAGGGGTGAGTAGTTAAATACCAGCTTTCTTTCTCTCTCTTCCTTTGTCTAATGGGAATTTAGATAGCTAGGTTACTGCAACAAGCTTCAGGTTTCCTAAATACTGCAAGGAGACAGAAATGGCCATTGTTGAGAAACTCTGTCCCACAATATCCAAAAAGAGGCAGATCTGGCATCACTGAAACCATGAGTGGGACCATGTGTTTGCCTCTCAAAGAAGGGTTCTTCAGATCTAAGAGGTCACTGGGTTCTCTCTGATAAAGTATTCTTCCTCAGTACCACTGCTTTTATGCCCCATTCATGCATTCTTTTTTCCGATTGGACAGTGACAGAAATGCTGGCCGTCTATGCCAAATATTCCTTTGAGAAATGCCGAGATCTGACTGGACCACAGAATAAACTACAATAAACACAAGATCCACTGCCAGTGGTGTCACTTCTGGCCGGGTCTCTGCGATCCGGTTTCTTATGGAAATGCCAGCATTGGCTGGGCTCTGTGATCACCTGTGTGATTGATAGCTCTTTGGCAGCAATGTGGGAGGGCATTCAACTTTAAATATGGCCAATTAGCTCCTTTCTTTGGATGGCCTGCTATCTTTGGAGTGAAGTGCTTATCAGTAGCTCGCTCCACTGGCTCTCAGTGCATACAGGAAAGGATACTGACTAAATTAGTCAGTCGCTCTGGGGAAAAGATCGTCTCCATACTCATTGTCTCCTTACTGCTCAATTTGCAATGCAGTTTTGTGAATAATTGTGAGAGATTATTTAGGCACAATTTAAAAAGCTTGGACACAGAATTGCAGGTTTTTAAGAAATGGAGGTTAAATACTAAAAAATTAGCAGGAAGAAATGAATGTTCAAACAAATCAAATCATAAAAAGTACTAACAGCATCACAGTCCAAAAACATGGATCAAGTCAATTGAGTTCTCCAAAATGCCCCATGTAGAGTGAGTGTGTGTGAATGAGTGTGTGCCCCGCGATGGATTGGCACCCTGTCCTGGGTGTATCTGCACAGCGCCTAAAATGTTCTTATATATTATTATTATTATTATTACTACTACTACTAATAATAATAATAATAATAATAATATAAATAACTGTTATTATATATTATTATTATTATTATTATTCATTCAATCATTATCTTCCGCTTTATCCTCTATTAGGGTCGCGGTGGGGTTCCCCATGCCCATCCAGGGGAGAACATTTCGGGCGCTGGTCAGACACACCCAGGACAGGGCGCCAACCTATCGCTGGGCACACACTCACTCACACACACTTACTCTACATGGGGCAATTTGGAGAACTCAATTGACTTGATCCATGTTTTTGGACTGTGGGAGGAAACCGGAGAACCCGGAGGAAACCCACGCAGACACGGGGAGAACATGGAAGCTCCACCCAGATGGGGATTCGAACCGGGAATCCCTAGTGGTGAGAGGCGAACGTGCTAACCACTAAGCCACCTTGCCGCTTTATTATTATTATTATTATTATTATTATTATTACATCACTTATAGTGTTGAGGAAAAAAGGAATATAATTTTATTCCATTGAAAAATTTGTGGATTTTTAAAATGTTTGTTTTACTGAACACAGTAATGCTTGTGGTTCTTTAAAGAATAACATATTGTAAAAATAATTTGAAAAAACAATTATGGGAATACACCCACATTCCATTAAAAACTGATTGATTAGCCAGCATGAACACCTGCTACCTGCCAGAATCCTCACAAGCTAACCACACAAATGATAGTATGCACAGTCTAACAAAAAGTCCATCCACTATACTTTAACTGTAAAGCTGACCCCATCTGCAAGAAAAAAATTACATGCATAATATATATATATATATATTTGTACTGTGTCCTTCCACAGTCCATATCATACATATAATAAGAATATTTTATGCAGATGGGGGTCAGCTTTACAGTTAAATAAGTAAAACCCTAGAAAACCCACACGGACACGGAAACATGGAAATTCCACCCAGAATCCACCCTGTGGCCGAAAGGGGGCTTAGCTCAGCACTATGCTCTTGATTAACTGATCATCTAAAGCATTCAGATATGTGTGATGTCAGTAAGAACATTAGAATAATGTGGCTCTCCTCCGGGTACTCCCACCGTCCAAAAACATGGATCAAGGTCAATTGAATTCTTCAAAATTACCCCATATAGTGTGTGTTTGTATGTGTGTCCTGGGTGTATCTGCCCAGCAACCGAGAGGTTCTACCCTGGATGGGCATGGGGAAACCCCCCCCCCCCCCCATGACCCTCGTAGATAATAAAGCGGAAGATAATGGATGGATGGATGGATGGATGGATTAAGACATGTTCCCAGAAAAGGTTCACCCAAAATTTACAGAAATAATAACTAAATAATTAAAGGGTTTACATACTTCGAAACAAGCGGCGCGGTGGCTTAGTGGTTAGCACGTTCGCCTCTCAGCGCTAGGGATTCCCGGTTCGAATCCCCATCTGGGTGGAGTTTCCATGTTCTCCCCGTGTCTGCGTGGGATTCCTCCGGGTTCTCCGGTTTCCTCCCACAGTCCAAAAACATGGATCAAGTTAATTGAATTCTCAAAATTGCCCCGTTTAGAGTGTGTCTGTGTGAGTGAATGTTTGCCCAGCGATGGATTGGCGCCCTGTCCTGGGTCTATCTGCCCAGCGCCCGAGACGTTCTCCCCTGGATGGGCATGGGGAACCCCACCGCGACCTTAATAGAGGATAAGCAGGAGATAATGAATGAATGAATGAACATACTTCGAAACACCAGTGAAAATGTCCATGTAGTTATTGTAATATTCATGAGTTGACATAACTTATAATCATAGCTTAAAAGAGTTCTTGAAATTTACAACAAAGTTTTTAATGCAGAAAACACAGTGGGATACAAACACATATTCAAATAACAGGACTGACATATATTGATGCTTAAACCAAGAAACAAAAGAAAGGCAGGGTTAAATAGACATACAGGAAAACACGTGGTGCTAAACACGCTGCTAAACCCAATGAGACGTACTTGCCGCAACTAAAAAATTAACAGCTAATCAAAAAACAATTAACAGCATGAGGAACAGACGAGATCCTGTGCATCTGACACATAGCCATATAATCCTATAATTTTTGTTATCGATTGTGTTTAAATTACAGTGGGAAGAAGTAAGCATTATGGACGAGAAGAATGTCCCCATTCGGACATACCAAGTGTGTAATGTAATGGAAACTAGTCAGAACAACTGGTTGCGGACGCATTGGATCGAACGCGGCCCCGCACAACGTGTCTACGTAGAGATCAAGTTCACACTACGTGACTGTAACAGCCTGCCTGGTGTCACCGGTGCCTGCAAGGAGACCTTTAACTTGTACTACCTGGAGTCAGATTCTGGGGGTGAGCACAATGTTCCAGAGCGTCGATTTGCCAAGATTGACACAGTGGCAGCGGATGAGAGCTTTACTCAGGTGGATGTAGGGGATCGGGTCATGAAACTGAACACGGAGGTGCGCGATGTAGGAGTACTCAGTCGAAGGGGCTTCTACCTGGCTTTTCAGGACGTTGGCGCCTGTGTTGCTCTTGTCTCTGTACGCGTCTTTTATAAAAGCTGCCCGTTGGCCGTTAGGAACTTGGCTCGCTTTCCAGATACGGTGGCCGGCGCTGATGCTTCGGCATTGGTGGAGGTACGTGGTGCTTGCGTGGAGCACTCAGAGGAGCGCCAAGTTCCCAAAATGTACTGTGGGGCTGATGGAGAGTGGCTGGTGCCCATCGGAACATGCTTATGCCTGCCTGGCTTTGAAGAGCGCAGTGGGCAGTGCCAAGGTAAGTAGGTTTATGACTTATATTATTTTTTAAAATTAAGTTATTTTCTTTTAACAATTACCCCATGGTTGTCCAAATGGGTAGCCCTTCAAATGAATATGTTTTTACCCTGATCATTGCACAATCAAATAAGTGTCTTGCACTGTTGATGCTGCCCAGCTTTTTTTCTTGTTGCAGTCGTGTCGGCTTATTCAGCGTCAGAACACTGTAAAGCTGTTTTTAGACAATATACTATTTTAAAAAGCGCTATATAAATAAATAAATTAAACCAAAATAGCCCTGATGTCAATAGATTTGAATGCAATAGATGTATTAATTTTAGGACTACAGTAAACTCATCAAGCTATGACTTAATGGACAGGAATAAATAACATCCTCTTCAAATAAAATAAATAAAAAATAAATTGATCAATATTATGCCTGAAGTCAGTGAATTAAATCATTCATTCATTCATTATCTACCGCTTATCCTCTATTAGGGTCGCGGTGGGATTCTCCATGCCCATCCAGGGAAGAACGTCTCGGGCGCTGGGCAGATAGACCCAGGACAGGGCGCCAATCCATCGCTGGGCACATACTCACTCAAACAGACACACTCTATATGGGGCAATTTTGAGAATTCAATTGACTTGATCCATGTTTTTGGACTGTGGGAGGAAACCGGAAAACCCGGAGGAAACCTACGCAGACACGGGGAGAACATGGAAACTCCACCCAGATGGGGATTCGAACCGGGCAAACGTGCTAACCACTAAGCCACCGTGCCGCCCGAATTAAATCATGGTGTACATTATTTTAAGCATATTTTACTGCTGAACTGCAGTTTCATTATTTGCTTATAGCTTTTGGTGTATACTGCAGTGAATTGTGTGTGTGTTTAAACATGACAATTAACAAGAAGATCTTGTTCTCTAGTTGTAGATGGTTTCCTTTTTTTGTGCTGTTTATTTATCAGATCATCTGCAGTCGACTCGGTTAGAGAGTGAACAGCAGGTCGCAATGACATGCCTTACTGAATAGGGATGCATTGAAACAGAAGGCATAAGAAAAAGGAGAAATGTAAGCACTGATTATGTGATGAGATAGAAGGCAAGACCACAAAGCTTGCAGATGTGTTTCAGACATCTGGACACAAACAGCTGCTAGTATGTAATAATGTAATCCTTCTGCATATGTTCTATAGAGTAGTTTGTTGTAATATGTATGTATGATATTAATAAAATACATAAATAATGACATTAAATACTATACAAAATATTTACTGAGATTTGGAGAAATGTACTAGGGAAACTAGTCAAATTTAACATTATAATCTACCCTGCACATATATTAGGCAAATGACTCAAAATTGTAATTATGGAAAATTTGTAATTTGTGCAATATGGACCTTAAACATATACCAGTGGAAAATTCTCGTTCAGGCTCTTCTCCTAAAGGCAGATGTTTGGCAGTTTTAATAGTTTGGATGTGATAAAATCCTGGTCTGCTTTATCTACATGTACACATCACACACACACACATAGATTTGAAAGTTTAAACAAACTTTACCTATAAGTAAAAACATTATTATGTACTACAATAATTTTGACCTTACCCTTAACATGTATTGACCTGACAAAATATTTATTTTGTGGGGTCCTGCTTTATATCCTCACAAGATATAAGCAATAATAAAAATACAGTGCAGCACTACAATGTGCTAAAATGTATATACATTACTAATTCATTTACTGACTTCAGTCTGTAAAATCTTTAGTCTTCTGTCTTTTCTTTCACTCTTTTAAGATAAGGCTTGGTGAATTTGCTGTAGTTCTTAAATTAATCTATTGGATTGACATTTCTTAGTACATTTTTGCTCCCCAGAACATTACATAAACTTACACCACAAAGCACACACACACGTATAAACCCACAGGCACTTTCTCCAGAGTTTCCATGGCTGTAATGAGGGTTACTTGAGACACCCTTGACATCTGGTCCTGAGGGTCAGATGTTAAAGGTTGCATTCTCTTTAAGTTCTCAAGTGTAGTTCTCCTGACCTGTTTGATGTTCCTTTGTTTATCAATGTGTGCGTTTTTCATGTATTTGTGTTCGTGCAAGCAGTAATGTTAAAAATAATGAGCTCCAATTCAAATTTCTAATTTGTGACTAGTTTTGTTGAAACTGGACAGAACCTGAAATCAGGGCCTGACTAAGGCAAATGAGATGCTCTAAAATGAACAGGGGCGAGAGCAGGGGTTAGGTTGGTGTGTTTGACGGGTGTGTGGACGGGTATGGGGTGGTTTGGTGTAAGCGTAAGGTTAAAGGTTTCTGATGTCCTCATACATCTCCTGCTGATTGGCTGACAGCCCTTGAAGAGAAATTTATTAAGACATCATAACACTGACAGCTGGGGTTCTTTAGTACTCTGTAACACTCTTGGGGAAAACAAAGACAGATCTGAAGCTGGAGATGCAAAGATGAAATAAAATCTGTATGCTTCCATGTGGACGTGTGTATAGGTCTATACATTATACAATTCAAATCCAATATGAATACAGGGCTCTCTGTAAGAGCAAAGATACATTAGTCCATCACCAATGAATTAATTTCTACTTAAGTTGTTCAGTGGGTTTGAGATCAGTTCTTGTTATTCATAGGCATGTAGCCATGGCTTATGTTAGGGTTTAAATCAGAGAGGATTGCACAGAAATGAATCAGTTTTTCGGTTTTTTTAAACAATAGACATTTACTCATTACAGAATCTTTACATTTGTGTACTTTTGTTCCCCTCAATTTTGTTGCATTAAACCAACAACATCAGAGTGTTTTTCCTTGCTTGTCGCTTTGAGTTTTTCTTGGATGTTCAGGCTTAGAGCTGATTTGAGACAATGTGCAGTGTGTAAAAAGTGCTATATAAATAAATAAACATGATTTTGTAATAATCTAAAATAATCTAAACACAATTTAATGTATTAAATTTTTTTTGCTTAATCCAGAGGCTTATGTTTAATTATTCATAGGGTTGTTCAAATACTACACACTGGCAAACCAGTGAATGTATAGCTATTGTTTTAACATGCATGCATGCATAGTCTTCCATCTCCCACGCACTCCCTTACAGCCTAGGATTAACTGTCTTGACAGGAGGGGTTTCCTGCATTAAAACCTGTTCATCACAAAGGTGTGTTATGCTGCATGCTTCTAAACGGTGTATAAAAGTTATAAAAGAAAGCTCCACTGTAATATTTAGTATAAAGGTTGAAGTTTGAATGTCCTCACTGGATAGTTACATTACCAATTAAGCAATTTCATTGCACACTGTACAGAACAGAATTTTATTTCATTTAAGTGCACAGATTAACATGCAATGTCTGATTATACACACTAAGACATATTTTCAGATGATGCTTTCTGTCTATGCTGTAGTGACTTTGTTTAGTGAGATGTGTTTTGTCATGCTAATAGACATTGTTTCTTCCTTTTTCTTTTTAATGGAGCTTCTTTTCTGGGGAAAGAAATTGTATATGATTAAACTTTAACCTGCGGTACCTTAAATAAAAATACATGATATTGGCACCTATAGTAAAAGAGGTGAGAGATTAAACCGTCAGACCCATTCTAACTATAAGTTAAGAAATAAAAAATAGATAGAATAGAATTTTTTATATTTTAAAGAAAAGAAATATCTACCAGGCTTGCAAATCTCTCTGTGTCTGGCGATTCGATTCCAATTTTTGAGGTCACTATTCGATTCAGAAACGATTTTCGATTCAGAAACAATTTTTTCACATGCTCTTTAAATTTTGTTTAAATTATGTGATTGACAAGATGAAACGATGATGTAAACCAATAGAACATTTATTTAAAACAATACTTTCAGGTTTCTTCCTGTATCAAATCTTCTTGCTTTATTTTATATTTATAGAAATAAATAGGATTGCGCTAAATTAAAACGAACAGTATTAGGTTAGCTTAGCTGCCTGGCTTTTTCTCACATAAAAAAATATCTATCAATAAACATTCATTCATTCATTATCTCCCGCTTATCTTCTATTAGGGTCGCGGTAGGGTTCCCCATGCCCATCCAGGGGAGAACGTCTCGGACGCTGGGCAGATAGACCCAGGACAGGGCGCCAATCCATCGCTGGGCACACACTCACTCACACAGACACACTCTATAGGGGGCAATTTTTTGAGAATTCAATTAACTTGATCAATGTTTTTGGACTGTGGGAGGAAACCGGAGAACCCGGAGGAAACCCACGCAGACACGGGGAGAACATGGAAACTCCACCCAGATGGGGATTCGAACCGGGAATCCCTAGCGCTTGAGAGGCGAACGTGCTAACCACTAAGCCACCGTGCCGCCTCTATCAATAAACAAATAATTCTAAATATATTAATACCAAAGTTTACCATATTGCATTAACCTTTAATAAAAACTAAAATACAGACTTTACAGTCACAGTGCATTTAGATTTTGCACATCTTTAAAACTTAACATAAAAAAATTAAATATATACTTCAGTCCATTTAACTACATTGCAACAACATTCACTATATTTTTAAAACTTAACTTTAAATATTAAATATATTTTTCAACTTCTTTTATCTTAGCGTGATGATGCGACAAACCCTTAATATCTACAAACTACATGCTATAGTAAGGCTTAATATAGTACCCTGAATACACGGCTGTGGTTCTTCTTATTAAAACATTTTGATAATTAATCTAAAAGGAGTGCTTTTTTTAGTGGCGCATGTAACAATATGTTCAGGCATTAATTTATTATACATATATATATATTTCCCCTGATGTTACTAAAAAAACAAATAACCACTGACTCTTCTACTTTTTTTTTTTGAATTTTGGTATTGCCTTTAGATTGTTTATCAGTAAAAAAAATAGAGAAATAATTTTAAAAAAGAGAAATAATTTTTGTTTAGTTGTTATTCAAAAATATAACAAAATAACAACAAAATAAAAACAAAGATTATAAGAAGGGGCAGCACAGTCGCTTAGTGTTTAGCACGTTTGCCTCTCAGTGCTGGGGATCCATGTGTCCTCCCACAGTCGAAGGTCCAAGGTCAATTGGCTGCTCTAAATTGCCCTATGTAAATTGACCCTATATAGTGTCTATATAGACATGTTTTTATATTTATCTCCTAAAATCTTGATTATACTTATAAAATTGCAAAGTTTTAATATATTACTTTTCACAATATATGAAAATATGTATGTGGTCAAACTACATCACATCCCATAGTATTAGTCTGGGTATTAGTATGTAGTGTTTGTAGAAGGTATTAGTACGTAGTGTTTCTCTTATTGTTGTGTATGTTGTACCATTAACACTATCCTTTACAAAAAAAATTTGTGATGCAATAGTCCGAATACTTAAGCAAAATCTCAAGAAGAGCAATTGTGCCTGATGGGTAAGAACCATGTTGGGGGATATCTCTTTGCTATTGGCTGTTCTAAAGACTGACACAGAGGCAAGGGGGATTTAAAAACAGGTGTGTAGCTCCTTGCTACTTGTTCAGAAATGTGGGTTGTTTAAAAGAAGTGTTCAGTAATGTTTTTTTGTTCGACTGACTTGGTGTGAGTTACAAAGGGAGGGGCAGCAGAAATAGTATCATACATGGGGAATTGGATTCGACTGAACTGAGTAGAAAAAAGTCATGACAAAGCATTTACTGGCACAATTAATAATTATACATTTTTTTGCTTGAGCCTGCTTGAAATGAAGGTGTGATAAGCAAACAGTGAGTGATTGTGGCTTAAGGTCCCAATAAATCTTGCACTGACTGCATATTTCCGCCGTGCATGTGTAATGTAGACATCATTAGCACACTGCAGAGAGCTTTTTTCCTGCTCCGTTTGTCATTAGTAGTGCTCTGCTTTTTTTCCTCTCTTATCGCCAGCTGTCAGTAGTGACACTGCGCTAACTTCAGTCTTAAGTTACAGCGGCAAAAAAAATCATTTCCTCACTGTCACTGCTTATTAAGAGTCTGTCCAAACTTATAGGAGGGGACAACTCACAGAAGCGGACATAAAGAAGGCACATGGTTCATACGGTTCAGCTCAGTTACCCCCCTCATCCCTCCTCATCCCTCTGTCCCTCTTACTGTTTCTCTGTGTGAAGTGGGAGAGGATGGACGGCTGAAAAGCAAGTGAGTGAGTGGATTAGCATGTCAAAAGCTCCTGAATTAATGGCCTCTTTCTCTCGCTGCAGCTTTGGTCTTTCTCAGCCGCTCTCCATCTTTATTTTGGACTGGGAGTAGAGTTAGGTGGAAGCCAGACAGAGTGGGAGATAAATAAAACAGACCCGAGTGACATAAAAGGAAGGGACAAAAGGAAACAGGTGGAAGAAGGAAAATCGTACCCCCTACTCTGTACGCTTGGAGAGAACATCAATACATACAGCCACGCTGTTGACATTAATCTATGAGGTGCTTTTAATTTAGATTGTGATGTATTAACGCAGACTTTTTTGCCATTTTGTTATGTGTTTATGTTCTAGCTCTGATTCATTCAAGTCAGTTTACTGATGGTCATAAATTGCATTAACTTGCTTTTAAATAAGCATTATGTTATGTTATTCTGGGATATTCCTGTACCGTACCGTGGTGGTTAGCAAGTCCACCTCTTAACGCTGGGGTTCCAGGCTTGGATCCCAACCTGGGTGGAGTTTCCATGTTCTCCATATTATATTGGGGTCCACGGTTTTTTTTCATCAGTCCAAAAACATGGATTTAAGGTAAATTGACTGCTCTAAATTGCCCCATATAGTGTGTGTTTGTGTGTGTGTGTGTGTGTCTGTGTGAGTGGGTGCTGTGTGTTAGTGTGTGGCCCTTGATGTGTGTTAGTGTGTGGCCCTCCCATGACCCTACTACTCTGAAACCTACACAGGAAATTGAAGGATAAATGAAAACAAAATAAAACATAATATAAATATAAATATGTGTTACAAGTTCAACAACAAACCAAAATTAACCAGAGACAGATAATAAACAACAAGCCCTAATAAGAAAATAATTCTATAAATTCCAGTCCAAGGCACAAACAAATAAAAATGTTTGTTTGCAGAACAGAAGCAGGAACAGATATAAAAGAAAAAAATCTATAAAACATATGTACAAATGTCTTAAGTAAAGGACAATTAAGAGTTGTTCCCTTTAGAACATACATTTTTTTGCTTGATCCAAGTAATACTCATATAATTGAACTTTAATTTAACTTTAATTTAATTATAATCTAAATGCTACAGCTCATTTAGGATGTTCCTGCATATGAATAAAACTCATCACTCCAGTTCTGAAAATCTGCACTCTGCTGTTCATTCAAATATGTAATTGATTTTAAATTGCTACTACTTGTCAATTCACCTATAGGGATAAAATAAATAATATGTGCATTTATCCAATATTAAATGATTTATGAAATTATGACATTTTATCCCAAAATAAATAGCCCATGTTGTTAATTAGAGTAGATCTGTCCTTGTCAAAGTGATAAAATGAGTTGGACAAGAAAGTTTGCAAGGAAAGTTTTCTGTACATCTTCATTCCCCACCTCTTTTCATCAACCCACATGCTGACGCCATTGAACAGACAGCAGTATTCTGTTTTCCCTTTCTTTCTCTCTCAACAGTAAGCTCTGATGTTACTTTAAGTCTCTCAGATGTCTGTCTTATGCACGTTGAGCTGAGGATGTAAGCGGTCTTTTTTACCTTTTGTTTCTGTCTGTGATTTAGATCAGTGAAAAATGTACAGCACACTTTTTTCTAAACAAGATCAAACATAACATGATGTGCTACAAGACTAGACATGTGCTAATTTGATATTTTCATATTATTATACTTGTCTTTGTCAGGTTTTCCTTTAACAGTAACACAAACAGAGTAACATACTTCATATATTCTGTAAAATATAATTATATTTTATGTAAAATATATAAAAGTAGGCGGCACGGTGGCTTAGTGGTTAGCACGTTCGCCTCTCAGCGCTAGGGATTCCCGGTTCGAATCTCCATCTGGGTGGAGTTTCCATGTTCTCCCCGTGTCTGCGTGGGTTTCATCCGGGTTCTCCGGTTTCCTCCCACAGTCCAAAAACATGGATCAAGTTCATTGAAATCTCAAAATTGCCCCATATAGAGTGTGTCTGTGTGAGTGAGTGTGTGCCCAGCGATGGATTGGCGCCCTGTCCTGGGTATATCTGCCCAGCGCCCGAGACGTTCTCCCCTGGATGGGCATGGGGAATCCCACCGCGACCCTGATAGAGGATAAGCGGGAGATAATGAATGAATAAATATAAAAGTATTATATTATTATCCACTTTGTGACTACAAACATCTATCATGTCACTATATGGCAGACACTATTTGTGGGGATTAAATCCTCAGCTACTCTGAGAAGACTTCCTACAAGATATTGGAGTCTGCTCAGGGAAAATTGTCTCCATTCATTCAAAAGACACTAGTGTCAAATGGGGTTGAGTGTAAGCTGCAGGAGTTCCTTTACACTTTAATAGATCTAACTTTGTTCACAAGGACTCAATCTTGGCAAAAAAGAAAAGGACTTTTTCAAATTGTAGGCATATTAATATTCCTTATGTATTTACTCTTTTGTAATGTTCTTTTGTAATGCTCATTTATGAGGCTGTGTGTGTGTGTGTGTGTGTGTGTGTGTGTGTGTGTGTGTGTGTGTGTGTGTGTGTTTCTTCATACGAACATTGAGGTTGTTTGCATTATTATCTAACTTTCAGCTTTTACCAGTTTCCCCCAACAGACATACTTTCCAAATACACAAATACACACCCACTCACACACACTATGAAACACACACATACATACACACACATGCGTATGCAGTCACACAATGAAAGGTGTTCCAGCTCCAGGCAGTCTGTCGTCTCTGCATTTCCCATTGGATACCTAAACAAAAAGTCTAAAAATATTGCTTGTTATATAGTGGCCTCCTTCCATGATCTGTCACATCCCGTCTAACCTAGAACATAGCACTACTACACATAGACAAACGCATCTTTCAATTCTCACAGTGTTTACATGTACAAGTTTATTGGCTTAGATTGTGTTTTGTTTGTTTGACTTTGATAGTTTATTTGACTATCCTTTCTGAAATTTTTATTTTAATACATTTAATACATGCATCAATTGCAGAAATTTTTTTTTAAATTGCAGTGCCTACTATACCATTCATATTAAAACTACAGTTCAGTTCAGAGTGGTGCAGAATTTGGGTAAATTTAAAAAGTTGTGACAATTTCTATTGAATTTGCTAAATCATCTGGTTAGAAGTTTTGTCAAAAAACTGTTTTGTAAAAAGTTTTAATAATGTATATGGTACATAAAGGTTTCAAGTAAGCTTATATATTTGTGTGTGTGTATGTGTGTGTGTGGGTGTAGATACTTAATATTATTTATTGCTATGTCCACTGGTCTAACCTAATCAGATGGTGGAAGGTAAATAATTATAGCAGTTGTTAAGCGGAAGTTAACTTGTAAGCTTAACCAAATACAGCCTTCACATTCCTCTAAATTGTGCCCAGAATATACCATTCACATACTTTTAAACTTTTGTGTATTTTGGAGTATGAGAAGAATATAAACTTTTGTGTATTTTGGATAGGAATGTAAAGCCATTTTCGATTAACTTGCAAGAAAACAAGAAAGCAAGAGAAGCATTACTGTAATAGAGCATTTTTAAGAAAAAAAAAAAGGTTTACAGACAAAATATTTGGACCGTTGACCATCAAAAGATTTGAGATGGTAGCTTTTACAAAGACACTGTAATAGCAGGCTGTTTAGACAAAGGGGCCAGATTCAGGCACAGAGAAAAAATGTACAAAAAAAGAGAAGACGGGTGACTACTAAACCACATATACATAAAAGCACTAGTATTACAAGCATTAGCAAATGCATAAGAGCTAATATAATCTAACCAGGAAATCAGCAAGAGATAGTAAAACAAGAGAACATCTAATAATGAAGACCGATCACAAAGTAGAACCAAGAACAAAAGCAATTTAGGTGATTCATTCAAAAAGGAGTGATAAATATAAATATAGAAGCAACATAAAATGACATCAGAGTACTCAGAAACATGACCTTTTACACATGTACTGCATCCCTTTGGACATTACCAAAAGGAACTGTTTCTGCGTCATCTCTAAAGTACCAGAACTTTACACTGCCAGCACTTAAGATAAAAAATGTTTACATTTTTTGTTATGTCCAGTCAAACTTTGCCCAGTCACTTTTAGGCCAAGCATTAAAGTGTGTATGATATATTCATTTATTTTACACAAACATACAAAGCTGAAGAAAACGTTATGAACAAAAATGTGAAAATGAAACTAGATTAGGGACCTTTTGTTCTCAGAGCATAAATCTGAAATTGTCAGCAAAATATGCTTTAGATGTCGATCAAACTAGGTCATTTACTATTATTTCTTTTTTTTGCTCCATATTCTGCTCTACAAAATCTCCTTTACTTTATAATGAGTGTGGATGCATCCATTAATTACATTTGTGGTGTGCTGCATACATGAAAAGAAAGCTCTTGATGTCCTCATCAGATTTTCTGGTTATTATCTATTGTTTTTATGTTGCTATCAGCGACTAACAAGAGACTAGGGTGGAATGCACTTACTAACTGAAAAAAGGTACTTACAAAAGCAAAAGTATGAAGAACCTGAGCACATGTGACTTATGTGAGCTGTCATATCTATTAAAAAATATATATTTGTCAGCTATTTTCAGCACCCTTCTTTAAATTTATAACTAATATATAACTAATTGGGGCGGCATAGTGGCTTAGTGGTTAGCACGTTCACCTCTCAGCAGTTCGAATCCCCATCTGGGTGGAGTTTCCATGTTCTCCCCGTATTTATGCTTTAGGAAAGATCTGGGCCACTGTGTGTTCTAAAGAATGTCAGACTCAGGCTACTAAGTTCACTAAGTAAACAGAAATACATGTGTGTTTTAAGGTACCAGCAAATAATAAAATTAATATCAATAATAATTATTATTATTACAATTATATACAATATAAATTTAAAAAATTAGCCGTATATCAATGAAATATGACACTCTTGCATCTCCAACTCAGATGTTTGAAATAGTTGACTAACTATGGAGTTCAGGTATATACTGTCAACAAAAGCTGTTGTACCCCAACATAGATGCAAATTTACGTGTGAGTGTGTGAGACAACACACATTGTCCATTTTATAAGCAATATTTACATTGCAGACTGTAATGTTTTTGTTTCTCCACATACTTTATTAGTCCTTTTCAATCTTTTCTCCATATGTTGGAACCACTAGAAAACATTGTACTATTTAGGTGCTAGATGTTTCAGTACTGGCGGCACGGTAGCTTAGTGGTTAGCACGTTCGCCTCTCAGCACTAGGGATTCCCGGTTCGAATCCCCATCTGGGTCAAGTTTCCATGTTCTCCCCGTGTCTACGTGGGTTTCTTCCAGGTTCTCCAGTTTCCTCCCACAGTCCAAAAACATGGATCAAGTCAATTGAGTTCTCCAAATTGTCCCATATGGAGTGTGTATGCGTGCGTGTCTGTGTGAGTGAGTGTGTGCCCAGCGATAGATTGGCGCCCTGTCCTGGTTGTATCTGCCTAGCGCCCGAAACGTTCTCCCCTGGATGGGCATGGGGAACCCCCCGCGACCCTAATATAGGATAAAGCGGAAGATAATGAATGAATGAATGAATGAATGAATGAATGAATGAATGAATGTTTCAGTACTCCAGAGACACTGACATGGCGGTGGTGTGTTAATGTGTGTTCACTGAGTGAGTGGACCTGATGTTGCAGTTCTCACAGTGCCTCAGTGTCCTTCTGCACTAAAAACAGTTTATTAACCGAAATACCCAGTCATCAGAATTCGGTGGGTGATCTTTTAGGAGGTGTAGCACTGGTTAAGAATGAGAGGGTGACTAACACAAACAAAAACACATTATCTACGCTTTGAAGCAATGTGTCCAATACAATACAAAGTGAGTGAACACAGTGTTTAAGAAGTCCAGCAGCACTGGATCCACGTATCACATGGTAGTCCTGAAAGGGTACAGAAAATGGAGTAAAATAGACAAAAGTGTGTTGTCAAACAGATGGACTACAGATTGTAATTGCAGATCTAAAATGATTTTGCATCTAAATGATAATTGGGAGTGATAAAGACACAATGAGTAGATCTGTAAGACTTTGGTCCCATCTTGGTTGTATTAATCAATGAAGACTGCATTGATGCTTAACTAGGGTTGATGATTGACTTAGGTGTGGAGTCCTCATGTTGAAAAAGCCCTCGTAATTGAGTTAGTTGTGATGTGTAGGCCAAGGTTAACACATGGTCTGGAAGAATCATCAATCAGATAAGTGAAGCTCACTGTCCGCATGTTTCTCATCCATCATGTTTCTATCACTTCCCCTGAGTCTCAGCTAATCGTTAATTACACACCAACGACTGGTAGAACAGCTGTCATGCACAGGAAGACATTCAGTGTCTTACTTTACTGTGTGAATCATGCTTGTGTTGAGTTTTATATATGTTAAACTTTTATTGTAGTGTTAACAGTTATTGTATATTTAGCTTTATCGGTTGTGTGTGTGTGTGTGTGTGTGTGTGTGTGTGTGTGTGTGTGTGTGTGTGTGTGTGTGTGTGTGTGTGTGTGTATTTGTAAGTAAGTGTGTGCCCAGTGATGGAGTGGCACACTGTCCTGTATATGCCATTGTGTGTGGGTGTTTGCATGTGTAGGTAATTAAAATTTTAGTACATTTAGGTAATTTACTTTAATTTATTTCTTGTCAGATGTATACATAATAAATAATGTTGTCTGGTATAACATTTTTATATATATGAAACCTACACAAGAATTTAAAGAATACATAAAATTTAAAAACCTACATAACACATGTAGCAGTGTTAAGTGAATATTGTAAGGAAATAGTGTTTATTTATGACACATTTTGTATGTTTTCATTGTTTAGTAAAATATACTATATGTACATATTATAACAAATTAGAAATTAAAAAACACTGTACATGCTTTTATAACCTTTGTTTGTTTGTTGTAGACAATAGAGTGTCTGTGAGATCATGTCATAAAATTGTCGAAATGTTGTATGCTGTATCCTTGACACGTTTTAACTCATTGTACTCATTATATTCATAGTTTTTTAAAAATGTGTTAACCTATATTTAGCCATTTCTGTAAATAGAACAATATGCTGTAGATTTTTCATAATTTTTCTATAGATCAGTATTTGTGTTGCATATTTTTTTACTTTAATATAAAGACCAAATGTCTCAGAGACATGGAGAGGGATTATGGGTTATTTGAGGGTAAATGCTGGAGATCTGCTTTACCCCCGAGGAAAGGAAACTGATCTGCGTGTTTTTGTTTGAAGATAGAAGCGCAGGCGTCTTGGTTGAATTAACATACACTATACACTGTTCGATTCAAAAGCAACTGCATATGAAGGTTTTAATAAAAACAAAATGCTTGGTGACAAGAAAAAGTGGAATGAAAGGATGAAAAAAAGTAATGTGTTGTGAATTCATTAAGAGTACACCTACTTCTGCGTGGGAAGACATACCTTCTTTCCTCAAACTGACACACACGCAAAATATGCCATTGCATATTTTTTGACCAAAAATATGTGTACACACCTTGTAATTAGAAGGCACAGACACACCCACTACTACATGATGAATGAAAAGCTTCATCTCTGTAGACCAGCGCTGGAAGTTTAATAGAACTAAAAAGCTTAGTGACTTTAAACATGCCACAGTTAATATGCTCCCAAGATTTACCAGTCAATCAACAGTATCTTATTTGAAAATCTTTAAGTGGTAACAGACTTACTAATTAAAAAAAAATGTTTGGTGAAGACCTTTTCCCTCTAGGGTAAAACACAGCTCTTGACTTAACCCAACTTAACAAAATAGAGCTTAAATGTGCATAATATCAACAATAAAAATAACATATAAGGTCCCGTTGCCGACCATCTACAGTTATGGCTAAGTTTATAGAAATAAATACAATCCAGAGACAATATCATGGGGTTATCAATGAGGGTTTCCTTAAAACTTTTCATTACTTGTATTTTCTGTCAGAAAATCTATTTTCCTGTAAACTTTCCTATTTATTTTAAATCATTGGTAACAGTATGTTCCTTCTTCTAAAATGGGTGGAGACAGAGGAATGTAGAGGAGAAGAGGATTTAAATGAAAGAGGATTTAGAGTGAGAGATTAAAGGTGTAAAGAGGTGGGTGAATGAAAGAGTGGATGATGAGTATTGTGCTGTGCACTGTGAGATATCCTTTATTTGAAGAGACACTGCAGGAGGGTAAAGAGGAGGGGGTGGCTTTGTTTGTTTGACAGCCATAATAAAGAATATTTAAATTGCTGTAGAATTTTTGTGTGTGTGTGTGTGTGTGTGTATGCATGTGCACATGTGCACACGTGTACAGTTGTATGTGAGTGTATGATGTGGGCATGCCAGACCCAACCACATTAGAAGAAAACTCCATGAGACACATAATAGTTTAAAAAGTTCAGCATCATACATATCATACGTAACGTTAAATGAGACCTTGGATGCACACCTAACCAATACTTCAAAAGCATACTTCCGGAAAAACATGGGCAAATACGATAACCCTTAGAGTGCATGCACAACCTACACAAAATATATAAAAGAAACAAAAGGAAAAATGGTGCATCTGATCCTAATTATTTTTGCAAAGCACAATGCTATGCTGCCACGATTGTCAAGGCTAAAGCACAAAAACCTTTTAGTCACAGATGTCATGTTAAATTTGACTATTTCACTATTAGTAATATCACTATAATAATCACTATTTGAAAAGTTTTGGATAACAGTTATTATATTTTTATGTATTTTTATGTAAATCACGATTATATACATGTGATTTGTATTAAACAAATTAAATAATCTCAAAGTCACTAGCCAATCAAGACTATCTATTAGCTGTTTAAAATATCACTCTGGACATCTGTGAGAAAGCATTCCCCTGGTTTTGTTATTGCAAGCACCTCCACCTAGATATAAAAACATATTTTGATCTATATAATAGAAAATAATGTATTATTTGTTTAATTTAGTAAGTTATTTTTTATAAATATGTGTATACATTTTTATCATAGACATAATTAGATATTTTACATTTTTGTTGATGGAATGTAGAATTTTTTTTAATTATTATTATTTGGTGTGGGGCTGCCTCTATGTCATTTTTACTGACTGGATTGTAGGGTAATTTTCTTTTGACCCTAAACAAAAATCAAATTTATTTATTTAGAGTCTGTCTTTATTGCTTTTTATGATATCTGATATACAATGTAAAAAATTTTGTGGACATTTCATTACAAACGGGGCAACAACATGCAGTGGGAGTTTTGTGCACGTCAGCGATGAAAGGACTGTCTAGGCAGGGAATGCAGCATGAAATGTGAAACAGAACAATGTTTAATGGACCAAAAAAAAGGAAGATTTGACAAATTATTACTTTCCTAAATCTCACACAAACACACATAAAACAACAAATGTGTCCAAAGTGGAACAAGAGAAAAATAGAGAGAGAGCTAGAGAGAGAAAGCCCCAAAGAAAAGAGAGAACTGATGGAAGTTGGTTGAGGCTCAATCTGTGAGAGGTGTAAAATCCAGACAAATAGCTTTACAGTTTTCTTCACAAATACTATCTGATGTTTCTTATCCCTTAAAATTTTCACTGAAACTATTAACATAAAACTATGTTAAAAGTATACTCTTTAAAAATATATCATCATTCACATTAGAAATGGCAATTACTAGGGTGTTTAATAATTTGTTTATATTGCTTTTTATTTTTTGCAGTGTGCAGGATGGGCCATTACAGATCACTGGCTACAGACGGTTTTTGTACAAAGTGCCCCCTGCATAGTTACTCTATGAGAGAAGGAGCCATCACTTGTGATTGTGATAAAGGTTACTACAGAGCGAAGACAGACTCAGCAGCCATGCCCTGCACACGTGAGCAGTTTCAAGTTTATTTCAGCTGTATATCTATAATATTTGTGTCTGAAAATATTTTGGCTATTACCAAGAACTAAATTCTTATGCATGATTATTTAAAATTAAATTATACATTTATCTGATACATAAAAATATATTAGATTTTTAATGCAAGCACAGGGCCTTATGGTTATGGTGTTCTATTTTGAACATATTTTCATACTTTAGTATGATTACCTAATTATGCTGCAAGTTAACATAACTGTTTTGTCATCACCACATCATACTTTTTGACTCATCATAAAATTTTGTTCAAATGCAAACTACTGAATCATGTGTTGTCATCAGTCAATATAACAGTATCTATGTTATCAGCATGGGTGAAATGCAATCAGAGAAGTGTGTGTGTGAATATTTTTTTAATAAAGTGCAGTTTTCATCACTGCGGGGTGTTTGAAGTCTGTGACAGTAAAACCTCTTGAAAGAAAATATTTTAATAATAACTTACACACACACATTCACACATTTATTCTGAGGTTTGTGTGTGTATACACTTGCTTAGTTTATGGTTTTACATCTGTACTCTCTATACAAAGTCTGACATGCTAACCTATCTTGTATCGTATGTCTTGGTATTTTAGGTCCTCCATCAGCACCTCAACACCTGATTTCCAGCGTAAATGAGACCTCAGTGCTGCTGGAGTGGAGCTCCCCATTGTCTAACGGTGGGCGACATGACCTTACCTACAGTGTGGTGTGTGAACAGTGCACAGGGGCACCAATGCGGTGTGTGCCATGCGGCGATGGTGTGCGGTATTCTCCCCAAAAGCAGAGCTTGAATGGCACACGAGTGTCGGTGCACCAACTGCAGGCTCATACCAACTATACCTTCCACATCTGGGCCATGAATGGTGTGTCCCAGCACAACCCGAAACCTGAACAGGCAGCCTCTATCATTCTTACTACCAACCAGGCTGGTAAGGATCAGTATTTGTGTATGTATATATATATGTGTGTATGTAAGAGAAAGAGGGATTTTATGTTTGAAACTGAAGGTGGTTTCTGTGGTGAAGTTTCTCTGGTAACTTGGTATTTGGCAACATGCAAAAGAAGTGTGTTTATAAGCATGTGTCATACTGGGTAACTTCTTTGAAGCTGTGTCTTATCTCAGACATGAAGGAGAAAAAAGTATGAAAAGACCAGCATGCAGAATATATGAGGTTCAAACAGTGATGAGAAAAAAAACAGGGCACTGTGGGGAATTAAAGGGTGGATGGGTGGGCTGCAGTGCAGCTAAACAATTTTTTTTAATATACATGATATCTCTGTTCAGTATTCTGTTACTTCTGTTGCTAATAACTTTTGGGACACCCAGCATGCACTAAGACTACATATATAATGTATATAAAGTTTTAAAATCCTGTTTTCAGCACCATCCTAGCGATATACAAAACCATTGTATTTGTAAAGAAATTTCAGCAGGAAGGTACTGCCAGTGTACAGTATTTCCTCAGGCCTCACTATAAGAAATATACATTTATTTAAATTTTCTAGGAACTAATGCAGGGTAGGCACTAGTCAAGCCAGTTACTGTCAGGTATATGTAGGTCATGGCTCCTAATGGCCTCACATAAAATCTCATTCAACATGTCAACTTGCAGAGAAAGCTAATAGAAACTACAAGTAAGTGGGTGTTTTGTGATATAATAAGTTTTTTTCTGAGCTAAGTAGCCTAATACTTAACGTATTAATAACAGTATTACTGATTTCTTAATGTAAGAAAAAACATAGATTCAATCTTATCAGTAAAGATGAGTTGGATCTTGTTGTTTAATACACATGTACATAAGACTTGAAGGATCTATGCCTCAGAGTATGCTACTTCTTGTCATAGTACACACCAAATAACAATATCATCTAATACATTGAAAAGACTTATGCATAGACATTTTTCAGGACAGACAAAATTAAAAAATTTAAAAGATAACCAACTGATTCATCTGTGCAAAATGGTAAGCAGCTTTTTTGTGCTGGTACTGGTATTGACAATACTAAGTGCAATTTGAGCTTTAGAATTTATGTAATTTTTTAATAATTTGTATATATTGTATTCACAGCTAGAATAATCTGGATGGAATAAGTCAATCTTAAAGAAAGCTTGCAGTCTTGTGTGATACACTTGATCATACTGTGTACTGCATGTAATCGTATTTGTCTAGGGCAGATCACTAAAGCAGCATCACTCATCCTTACCCTCCCATTATCTCAGCACACACATTTACCACCTTACTGGGTTAGAATGTGGTGTATCTATGAAAGCAGGCTGAATGATGGATGAAGGTGGCGCTGCAAAGTGTGTTGGGGGTTGCACAGGGTGCTGACCCCTCGTGGTTTAAAGCTGGTAGAAGCCTATCTGATTCCCAGTGGGAAGACTAAGAAATCGTGTTTAGTCTGCCGGGCCTCGGCAGAAGAAGATGGATGTGCATATTGAAAAAGGGCCTCCAAGTTGCTGCTGAGACGTGTTCAATAACACACACACACACACACACACACACACACACACACACACACACACACACACACACACACACACACACACACACCAACACAAACCTGTGGTTGACAAAAATTAACTGGTTTAATACACATGATCCTCTACATATACTTATCCACAAGCCACAAAATCATGAATAATGGATAAAGAAAATATTTTCAGTTTTATTTATATAGAAATATCTACATGTTTTTGTATACAGTTGAACAGTGTTTATATATGTATATAATATACATATATATATATATATATATATATATATATATATATATATATATATATATATATATGTGTGTGTGTGTGTGTGTGTGTGTGCGTGTGTGTGTGTGAGAAAACACTGTTCAACTGTATACAAAAACATATAGATATTTCTGTGCTTGCAAATGCAGTAAGCTTTTTGGGAATATTTTGTGCTCTAAGTGATCCATCAAATCATGGTTTAAGGCATTTGGTGTGCTAGAACTCCTACAACACAACTCCATTAAAACAACTCTTCACTGAACTGAAATTTTGAATAAGAAGACTTCTCATAATTGTCATTTATTTGCAAAATGTTTTTGTATTTTTTGGCTTTATACTCCCACAGACACACAACTAAATTGCCAAGAAAGACTTCCTAGCATTCTATAGTAACTACCCACTGAAAAAAAGCATTTTTAACATGTATTCACATATCTAACCATTATGTTTTTTACAGCATATACCATTATGAAATTATATTGGACAATTATGTTTTCTTAATTAATAGGCTGTAGGGTAAATTATTAAGATATAATATTTAATATAATGTTTCCTATTATTAATATTATGTAATGCAAACAATTTAAAAAACCCAGAATCAGTATTGTGTTGCATAGTTGTAATTTGTGGTGTAATTGTTTCACAAATATTTGTCATTATTAATCTTTTACTGTTCAAATATGTTCTTTTATTATGTCTCAGTATTTTTTATAAAAAAAACTTTCATTTTGGTTAGTAATGAAGCCTAAAGATGTATTATGTAAATATGTTGCTTTTATTAATAATACATTTTAGGAACAATGCCATTCTGTAAAACCCTTGTTTGACACAATTTATTTCCAAAATTCATAAACAAAAGTATTTTGTAAACACCAAATCCGAGAGGCTTACTACTTTTTGTATCTACCATAACATACAGTCATATGCAAAAGTTTGGGCACCCCTATTAATCTTAATCATTTTTAGTTCTAAATATTTGGGTGTTTGCAACAGCCATTTTAGTTTGGTATATCTAATAACTGATGGACACAGTAATATTTCAGAATTAAAATGAGGTTTATTGTACTAACAGAAAATGTGCAATATGCATGAAACCAAATTTTGACATGTGCAAAAGTATGGGTACCCTTATCATTTTATTGATTTGAATACAAAATTGGTTTGGTAAACTCATTGAGCTATGAACTGCATAGCCAGGTGTATCCAATCTTGAGTAAAGGTATTTAAGGTGGCTAATTGCCTATTTGAATCTCTTCTGAAGAGTGGCATCATGGGCTCCTCAAAACAACTCTCAAATGATCTGAAAACAAAGATTGTTCAACATAGTTGTTCAGGGGATGGATACAAAAAGTTGTCTCAGAGATTTAACCTGTCCATTTCCACTGTGAGGAACATAGTAAGGAAATGGAAGACCACAGGGACAGTTCTTGTTAAGCCCAGAAGTGGCAGGCCAAGAAAAATATCAAAAAGGCAGAGGAGAAGAATGGTGAGAACAGTCAAGGACAATCCACAGACCACCTCCAAAGAGCTGCAGCTTCATCTTGCTGCAAATGGTGTCACTGTGCATCGGTCAACAATACAGCGCACTTTGCACAAGGAGAAGCTGTATGGGAGATTGACGCGAAAGAAGCCATTTCTGCAAGCACGCCACATACAGTGTCGTCTGAGGTATGCAAAAGCACATTTGGAGAAGCCAGCTTCATTATGGAAGAAGGTCCTGTGGACTGATGAAACAAAGATTGAGTTGTTTGGTAATACAAAAAGGCGTTATGCATGGCGTCAAAAAAACACAGCATTCCAAGAAAAACACTTGCTACCCACTGTAAAATTTGGTGGAGTTTCCATCATGCTTTGGGGCTGTGTGGCCAATGCCAGCACGGGGAATCTTGTTAAAGTTGAGGGTCGCATGGATTCCACTCAGTATCAGCAGATTCTTGAGAATAATGTTCAAGAATCAGTGACGAAGTTGAAGTTACGCCGGGGATGGATATTTCAGCAAGACAATGATCCAAAACACAGCTCCAAATCTACTCAGGCATTCATGCAGAGGAACAATTACAATGTTCTGGAATGGCCATCCCAGTCCGAGACCTGAATATCATTGAACATCTGTGGGATGATTTGAAGCGGGCTGTCCATGCTCGGCGACCATCAAACTTAACTGAACTGGAATTGTTTTGTAAAGGAATGGTCAAAAATACCTTCACCCAGGATCCAGGAACTGATTAAAAGCTACAGGAAGCGACTAGATGCTGTTATTTTTGCAAAAGGAGGATCAACTAAATATTAATGTCGCTTTTCTGTTGAGGTGCCCATACTTTTACACATGTCAAATTTTGGTTTAATGCATATTGCACATTTTCTGTTAGTACATTAAACCTCATTTCAATCCTTGTAGATGTCCATTTTCAAATCCAAATATTACTGTGTCCATCAGTTATTAAATATATCAAACTGAAATGGCTGTTGCAAACACCCAAATATTTAGAACTAAAAATGATTAAGATTAATAGGGGTGCCCAAACTTTTGCATATGACTGTATGTTTAAGACCTGGCAGTTTATAGGAGCTTCTGCACTGGAAGGATGACTCTGTTGTCTCTTGTGTCCCAGAGTCCCCTCTATTTGTCTTTCTCACCCTGAGCAAAATAGGCTTTAGTACAAAATCTAAACACAAAAGAGGAATTAGCATTTTGATTCACTGTGAGTGAAAGATGTGACTTAAATACTTCCAACTGTTTTTTTTTTTTGTACAGCTCCGTCCACTGTGATGTCTGTCCAGAGTAAGGACACAACCCGTGACACTCTTTTACTCCTCTGGCAAGAACCTGACAAACCTAACGGAGTCATACTAGAGTATGAGGTCAAATACTATGAAAAGGTAAAACATAATAGGACATATTTGCATCACTGCAAGCAGCAATTATTTGTTAAGAAATAAATATTTACATATACAGTACTGTGCAAACATTTTAGGTAGATGTGAAAAAATGCTGTAAACTAAGAATTCTTTCATAAATGGCAGTGTTAATAGTTTATTTTCATCAATTAACAAAATGCAGTGAATTAACAGAAGAGAAATGTAAATCAATTTTGGGCCTGATGGAATTGCATGACGGATAAATATCTGCCTGTATTTCTCAGCTTTGAGGATGCCATTAATCCTGACCAAATCTCCAGCTCCATATTCAGAAATGCAGCTCCAAACTTACAAGAAACCTCCACCATGTTTAACTGTTGCCTGTGGACACTCATTATTGTACTGTTCTCCAGTCCTTTGGCGAACAAACTGCTATTTGCTACAGCCAAATATTTTCAAATTTTGATCAGTCCAGAGGACCTGCTGCTATTTTTCCGCACCCCAGGTCCTGTGTTTTTGTGTACAGTGGAGTCACTTGACCTTGTTTCCATGTTGGAGCAATGGATTTTTGGCTGCAACTCTTCCATGAAGACCACTTCTGGCCAAAATTCTCCAGACAGTAGATGGGTGTACTAGGGTCCCACTGGTTTCTGCCAATTCTGAGGTAATGGCATGGCTGGACATCCTCCGATTTTGAAGGGAAATAAGCTTGATGTGTCTTTCATCTGCTACACTAAGTTTCCTTGGCCAACCACTGTGTTTACGATCCTCATTGTTGCTCGTTTCTTTGCACTTTTTCAAAATAACTTGAACAGCACATCTTTAAACCCTAGTCTGCTTGGAAATCTTTGTCTAGGAGCAACCATGCCAATGCAGTATAACTTGTGTCTTGTTGCTGTGCTCAGTCTTGCCATGGTGTATGACATGTGCCATGAAACTGTCTTCCTCAGCCTGGTGGCTGGCTGTTCCTCACCAAGTTTTAGGCCTCCTACACAGCTGTATCGGTTTCACCTAATTAATGTGTTTCCATATACTTTTGAAATTAATGGTCATTAGCACCTGTTTGGTATAATTGGTTGTTCATACTCCTCCCTGACTTTGTGCAAATGTATCTATAAGAATTGATTCTGGTTTGAAGGCAAAGGGTAGTAACAACATGTATTGGTTTGTTATAGATTTGTCTTTTATTCCCTTGCTTTGTATTTTGTCAATTGATAAAACTAAACAATTATTATTTATATTTTTGAAAGCATTCTTAGTTTACTGCATTTTTTCACATCTGCCTAAAACTTTTGCACAATATATATGCTTTTAAGATGTACATATGAATATTTTTTCTTTGTACATATGCATATTTTAAAACATTCATTCATTCATTCATTCATTCATTCATTATCTTCCGCTTATCCTCTATTAGGGTCGCGGTGGGGTTCCCCATGCCCATCCAGGGGAGAACGTCTCGGGCGCTGGGCAGATAGACCCAGGACAGGGTGCCAATCCATCGCTGGGCACACACTCACTCACACAGACACAATCTAAACGGGGCAATTTTTGAGAATTCAATTAACTTGATCCATGTTTTTGAACTGTGGGAGGAAACCGGAGAACCCGGAGGAAACCCACGCAGACACGGGGAGAACATGCAAACTCCACCCAGATGGGGATTCGAACCGGGAATCACTAGCGCTGAGAGGCGAACGTGCTAACCACTAAGCCACCGTGCCGCCTTATTTTAAAACATTTTTAGGATAATTAAAGTAACAGTGTGAATCAATGTTGGTTAGATTACCAGGGCAGGGCCATGATAAGATCAGGTACTATTTGACTGGTAGATGAATCTTGGCTTTGAAGTGTCTATTGGATATAATTGCTGCACCTTGTAGATGTACATTCAAAGGCAGTAGATTCTCTGTTGTTGTACATTTTTATTATTCAATACTAATTCTTGCTGTATACAGGATTAAGATGTTTAAAACCTCTGTATACTGCACTATATTGCTGTATCTGATCCACTTAAACCAATGCAACACACTAATACACCAGTGAGTGCATGTATTAACCCTTAATATGTTCAGTGGTACCAATGTGGCTAATGTCACATGCTTTTCTAAAGGGTGCAAGCAGATTCACTCTTATAAGAAAATATTAAGAATGACCTCTTAACTAGAGAGGACACATGTTTAAGGTTAAAAGAAATTGATTTTGCAATCTGACTTTCTCCTATATGAAATCTTAACCTTTTTCTTTACTTCCTGTGTCCATGCTCTCTGGCTGCTTTCCAGGAACAGAACGAGAGAAGTTATCGCATTGTGAAGACCACATCTCGCAGTGTGAACATCAAGGATCTAACCCCATTGACCTCTTACGTGTTTCATGTGCGTGCTCGTACTTCTGCTGGTTATGGAGATTTTAGTGCTCCACTAGAAGTCATGACTAACTCTGGTTAGTAAATCCACAAAATTATCATATTTAGGGTAGATCGGGTTATTTCTCCTTCTCCTTCTCACAAACTTTATTTTACAAAGCGACAATTGTTTTTCACCAAGATGCCCTAAAAGTTTAGTAGGTGCAAAGAAAACTTTAAATTAAGCAGAATTTGTTTTTTTCTAGGCCTATCTCCCTTACGTTTAGTTAGTTTTAAATGGTTGTTTTGTAAGATCTGTCTAAATCAAATAAAAACCCATCACAGAACAAAACAGGAATGATAAAGGTTACCCTCTTAAATTGTCTCTTAAACAGTTAATATTGCTATATAATTGTATAAAATTTCTTTCTCTCTCTCACTCTCTCTCTTTCTCTCTCTCTCTCTCACTCCATCTCTTACTTTCAGCTCCATCTCCGGTGATTGGAGAAGGTGTAAACCCAACCATCCTCTTATTGTGTGTTTGTGGCAGCATTGTTGTGCTGCTTATCTGTATCATCTGTGCTTTCATCATCAGAAGAAGGTATGTGCTTCTGACAGTGCAGACCTGCTCGATTGAAACACTGCTGATCAGATCACAAGTGAAATGATTGTCTGTGGTCATACATCAAAAAGGAATGCCTAGAGTTCACATCTCAAATCTATCGACACAAGAAGGATGGAAATTTTAAATGAGGTGCAAATGAGGACATGTGACGACAACAACGGGAAAGAGAAATAATGACTAATTATAAGAACACACAGGAGACAGGCCAAAACAACTGATTTAGGAGTAAAAATGAAATGACTCTTGGCGAGAGCTTTCACAGGGATCATTTACAAACTGATGGTTATGTAATTACAGGCCAGTGAAACAACAAAAATAAAATGCTCACTCCCAATTCTATATACATGAGCTTACAGACACTTGTGACTTGCTATCCTCTCCTAGATGGTCACTGACAGTTTTTCAGTATACCTTACCTCCCATGGGTCTGAGTGAATAGATCGATCCATCCTCAATGTTTTTTAAATGTGTTTGTCTGTGCCTAAAATTTCTTTCTTTTTTCTTTCTTTCTTTCTTTCTTTCTTTCTTTCTTTCTTTCTTTCTTTCTTTCTTTCTTTCTGTCTTTCTTTCTTTCTTTCTTTCTTTCATGCTTTCTTGCTTTCTTGCTTCTTTCTTTCTTGCTTTTTTTCTTTCTTGCTTTCTTTCTTTCTTTTTTTCTTTCTTGCTTTTTTTCTTTCTTGCTTGCTTTTTTTCGTTCTTGCTTGCTTTTTTTCTTTCTTTCTTTCTTTCTTTCTTGCTTTTTTTCTTTCTTGCTTGCTTTCTTTCTTGCTTTCTTTCTTTCTTTCTTTCTTGCTTTCTTTCTTTCTTGCTTGCTTTCTTTCTTGCTTGCTTTCTTTCTTTCTTTCTTTCTTTCTTGCTTTCTTTCTTGCTTTCTTTCTTGCTTTCTTTCTTACTTTCAGAAGAGCCAAGTACAGTAAAGCTAAACAGGATGAAGAAAAACACAAAGCAGGTAGAAACTATTTTAGAATGCGCTATACTGTATAAAGATTGTTTTAACTTTATTTGATTAACATTTAATATACGTAAAATATTAAATTTTTTAACTGTGTTTGTGTGTTTAAGGAGTTAGGGTGTATGTAGATCCATTCACCTATGAGGATCCAAACCAGGCCATCCGGGAGTTTGCAAAAGAGATTGATGCTTCATGCATTAAGATTGAGAAAGTAATTGGCATTGGTATGAGTTGCTCTTGTTTGTATTTTTATACATGTGTAGCTATGTACATTTTGTAAACCTTTATATGTCTGTGTTTGTATGTGTTTGTGACTTTAATCCTATATGGCTTTGTGTAGGTGAGTTTGGTGAGGTGTGCTGTGGACGGTTAAAGTTGCCAGCAAAGCGGGAGGTGTGTGTTGCCATTAAAACACTAAAGGCAGGATTTACAGAGCAGCAGCGACGCGACTTCTTAAGTGAGGCAAGCGTCATGGGTCAGTTTGATCACCCTAACATCATCCATTTGGAGGGTGTGGTAACAACCTGTAAGTGTGATAACAACCATCCTTTTATCATTTATTCTAGCTTTTCTATATCTACAAACCAAACACACACACATATCTAAATGTATGTATTTAGTCCTTAATTTACTGAGTGTTGTAACCTATCCATTAAACTGAAAGTTGGAAGCTACTCATGAACAGATTGTCAGGTATTTCAGGACAGGCATGCAGACGAACACATTTACGGCTATGGGACATTTAGTACTTCTTTGAACTGCTGAAAGCAATCTACAACCTTAACCTACACAGATAGGATCCAGAAACGATTAAGTAACAGGAAAACTTTAGTTTATATGACATCAAGCATTGTCATATAAACCTAGGACATTTGTACTGTGGGTCAACAGAGCAAATTCCTAAGCCACCCTAGACATCTAACTTCCTCTAAATCACATTGAATCCACTGATTATAAAATCTCTTATCATTTAAAAAACAGAAAATGGAAGATAAACAAGGCCTATTTAGTTTGATTTAAGTTGTAAAAAAATGTGTTTTACTTTCTATGGTAATGTTAAAGGGTCTGGACCTTTCTTTATTCATTCATTCATTCATTCATTATCTTCCGCTTTGTCCTATATTAGGGTCTCGGGGGGGGGTTCCCCATGCCCATCCAGGGGAGAACGTTTCGGGTGCTGGGCAGATACACCCAGGACAGGGTGCCAATCTATCACTGGACACACACTCACACAGACACGCACACATTCACACACCACATGGGGCAATTTGGAGAACTTAATTGACTTGAACCATGTTTTTGGACTGTGGGAGGAAACCGGAAAACCCGGAGGAAACCCACGCGGACACGGGTAGAACATGGAAACTCCACCCAGATGGGGATTTTAACCGGAAATCCCTAGTGCGGGTTCCCGGTTCGAATCCCTATCTGGGTGGAGTTTCCATGTTCTCCCCGTGTCCGTGTGGGTTTCCTCCGGGTTCTCCGGTTTCCTCCTACAGTCTATCTGCCCAGCGCCCGAAAGGTTCTCCCCTGGATGGGCATGGGGAACCCCACCACGACCCTACTAGAGGATAAAGCGGGAGATAATGAATGAATGAATCCCTAGTGCTGAGAGGCGGACGTGCTAACCACTTAGCCACCGTGCCGCCCCGACCTTTCTTTAAGGCTTTACAAACTTATTACAAACTTAAAACATATCTAATAATAAGTAATAGGTAATAAGTAATAACTAATAAGTTCCTTTAATGGAAACAATTCTAATTTGGAATTATTTTTTTTTAGAAACTAATGTTTTTAAATGTTTTTTTTGTTTTTTTTTATTCACTTTACCACACATTTTCCTATATTTCTTTAGATTGCAAGGGTTGAGTGTTCATGTAATGATGGCAATACATGAAAGTTTTGACTATTTGTGGACATTTGGCTGACCCCTTAAGAAAAACACACACACACACACAGAAAACGCAGTGTGTTAGTACCAGATGTGGTAGGTGTACAAAACCTCGTAGATCCGGTACTATTTCAGCATCATTAATCAAACTGTCACATCTAAATGTGTGTGACTGTCACCCTATAGCTGTCTCTCTATAGCCTACAGCATTGCTATGTGTGTGCTCATGCTGATGGAACAAGTGGAAGATTTGGTGGTTTCAAGTATCATTCTATATCCTTTAACCCACCATCTGTCTGTATATGTCTGCTTGTTTATTGCAAATTGTGAGGCCCAAATGTCTGCATGATGATATGAATATGTGCCAGTATTAATACTGTGAAGACATTTGGCTGATCCTCAACCAAAAATAAAAACAAACCTAGCGGTTTCTTTTCTACTGATGACTTATGGTTTAGCATACTGACAGTATTAGGGAATTATTTACCAGTCAAGAAAATTTCCCATGGTTTTAGATGCTTAGGAATGGATTCTGTGTCTTAAGGGATGCAAAACTTGGACACGGAGGTTGAATTTCAGGTACCTTATCCAGAAACAACCAGACATTAGCAAACTGGCGCCTTGGGTGCCCTTCAGCTGGGACTTTAGAAATACATGTCTATGTCTGTTACTATCACAGAGCTGTGGGCTTAAAATTAAGCCTTAAAGCTTAAAGCAGTACTTATCAGTTAAAAGGAATCCTTTATTGGTAAATAGTGTTAAAATTATATTTTTAGTAAAAGCTAAATCTATTTGTACAAATATAGTTCATGCAACATAACACATTTCAAAGACATTAGCATGATATATAATGGGATTGTCCATGGTATAAAATTCTGGAAGTGTTACGTTTTTTTGTAAAATAAATTCGTTTGATTTCTTTTATAAAGTTCTGTTTAAAACTGTGTGACAACCCTTGTTACTACTGCTACCAAGGATGGTTTGGTAATAAAGCTAAATTTTTGCAAAGTATTATTTGCAGCACAGATTAGGCAAACTCTTGTACTAATATCTTAACATTATTAAGGTAATTTAATAATACAATAATACAATATGAAGCTGTGTGGATGAATGTGTTTGCCTATTTGTGTGTGGATGTGTTTAGTAAATATTAGTATTTTATGAATATCCATTCTTACTTGAAAACAAGTATTTGGAAAATTTGGTACAAAGACAAATATGTTCTATAAATTTATTACTATGACTTAGACCACTTTGAGACTGCCATATTGTAATTGTAAGACATTAAAAAATATATATATATTTTTTTTACATTTTAAAAACCACAAAGCACCTGTAACATGACTAAGTGCATCTGAAGCCAATTGTGTTCCCAGCAACAAGCTGTTAAATATCCTTGCAGACCAAGGACAACACACCACCGAACACCCATAGCCATGTTTAATATGTATTTAATTTACATTATAAAGATTTTAACCATGAATGATATGTAAAGTGTATGTAAGGCTTATAGGTGAAGCGTATAAGAAAGTATCAACAAAGAATAGGCTTCTAAGTCTGGTACTTTTTTTTTTGCTGTGCAGCTTTACATATGGGTCTGAAAGGACTAACCAAAAGATCAAAAATGTTAAACTTGACATTAAGTAACAGCAGCAGTCATATATTTATGAGATTATGAGATCAATCATTAATCAACTATGGTTTCAATTAAACGAAATGTGAGCAGGCTATTGAAAATTTTCATCAGTATTCTTATAAACTTTGGACACCTTGTATGAATGTAATCATTAGCAAATGTGTTTTGCTCTGTAGTGTTTTTGAAATTCTTCCGTTATAAATTGAGCACATGGTAAATGACATGGTAAATGGCAGACATTAAGAAAATAAGTCCCTTAGAAGAAAACAGAGAGAATGTCCCACTGCTGCTCTGCTTTGTTCCACATAGCAGAATCACTCTGAATGCTTTATTTGCATCATGTAAATGATGTTAATTAAATCTGAGTATACAAACCAGAGGTGAGAGCTCCTCCTACACTTCTGCGCTTTCACTCATTCCCAAGACTCATCTACCATTCCTTTCTATATAGACTCATTTTTTTCAGAGCCTATTTTTACAAGTTAAGGGAAAATTTAGCCACATCTCTCTCTCTCTCTCTCTCTCTCTCTTTCTCTCTCTTTCTCTATTTTTCACACACACACATGCATGTATATGTTAATGATAGTGATGGTGATAGAAGGGGTGTGGCTGGGAAATGCTGGCAGGGAGGAGAAAGAAGGGTCAAAGGGTGGCATCTCGTCTGACTCTCTCAAAAACCTGTCAGTCAAATCTGGCCTGGAGGTCACATCAGAGGCCAGAGCTAACAAAAATGGCTGACAATGCGTCTGTCTGAGCCTCCTTAGCTACACTTCCTGCTTGTGGATGCACCGTTAAGCAGCTGTCAGTCACAGAGGCCACAAACAGTAGAATGAATAACAAGGCCATGTTAGGGTCATCTAATATAGAGTAAGAACCTACTTTGTGGATTTGTTTGTATTAATAAATAGTTCTCCTAAGTTTCTATATACAGACAAACTGTTAGATTTGGTAAAGATGTAAGAGCAAGCACTTAATGTGGAACAGAAACCTGTAGCTCCAAACCGGTGTACCAAGAAATAGATTTTTTTTAAATCTCATATTGGGGTGACTAAAGTTCATCCACAGCATGCTGTTTGAATGATGTTTTTATGGATCTTGCTTTGTGAGCTGGAACAAGATTCCATTTTTTCAATTAAAAGCATATTATTGTATAACACTTGTTGCAGTGGTGTCGCTTTTAAATTATTCTTTATATAAACAGTAATAGGGCGGCACGGTGGCTTAGTGGTTAGCACGTTCGCCTCTCAGCGCTAGGGATTCCCGGTTCGAATCCTCATCTGGGTGGAGTTTCCATGTTCTTCCCGTGTCTGCGTGGGTTTCCTCCGGGTTCTCCGGTTTCCTCCCATAGTCCAAAAACATGGATCAAGTTAATTGAATTCTCAAAATTGCCCCATATAGAGTGTGTCTGTGTGAGTGAGTGTGTGCCGAGCGATGGCTTGGCGCCCTGTCCTGGGTCTATCTGCCCAGCGCCCGAGACGTTCTCCCCTGGATGGGCATGGGGAACCCCACCGCGACCCTAATAGAGGATAAGCGGAAGATAATGAATGAATGAATGAATAAACAGTAATAATAAGACAACATTATAAAAAAGTGACTGTCCACAGTATTTTATTTGTATACGCTTGTAAAGCATTATTTAGTTTTGTCTTGTACTGTTTGCTCTCAGGTAAACCCATTATGATCATCACTGAATACATGGAGAATGGCTCTCTGGATATGTTTCTAAGAGTAAGTATGTTCGTTATAATAATAATAACAATAATAATAATAATTATTATTATTATTATTATTAATATTAATCATATTCTAGATAATGACATTTTGGAATTGTGTTTTTATTTAAAACAAATCATTTTGATGCAGAACAATTTTGACCTAATTTATTTTATTGCATTAAATCACAGAAGAATGATGGTCGCTTCACAGTTATACAGTTGGTTGGTGCCATGCGTGGCATTGCATCAGGCATGAAGTATCTATCGGACATGAGTTACGTTCACAGAGACCTGGCTGCTCGCAACATTCTGGTAAACAGTAACCTGGTCTGTAAAGTGTCAGATTTTGGAATGTCCCGTGTGCTGGAGGATGACCCTGAAGCAGCTTACACCACTAGGGTAAGACAGAGTGTGCTACAATTACTTAATAAAATTAATATAACTAGTATTATTACTTATACACATAAAGTTTTCGACAATTGTCGGTTTCTATATTTCATGTAACATATACTGTGTTTATATTTCTATGTACTGTGAGGTGTAATTCTGCTCATGGTAAAACAGCAAACAGAAATTTGAATTCACTTGTCATCTTTAAAATCTGGGGAGCCAGAACATTTTTGGAATCTAAAAAAAAAACTTGACTGAATAGCCTTGCATTTTTTCAGTAGTATTACAATATATACAATATTTTTGTATTTTAATATATTCTGGTTTGCTGTATAATATAATAAATGTGTTTGTATGTTATAGGGGGGAAAGATTCCGATTCGCTGGACAGCACCAGAGGCCATTGCGTACAGAAAGTTTACCTCAGCCAGTGACGTTTGGAGCTATGGAATTGTCATGTGGGAAGTGATGTCATATGGAGAGCGACCATATTGGGACATGAGCAACCAGGATGTAAGAGAAAATGTGTGACATTTAGATTTATAGCAACACGTTTTATTTTACATAACTTAAATCTTTCAAAGTTCTGTATTGTTGGCTACTTGACTCAGATGTGCTGCCTACAGCAGTAATCACATGATTTCTGTGCTAGTATAACATAGGAGTCTCAAGAAAACAAGTAACTATCAGTGTGATTGTGTCATCATGACCCATTCATCTCATAGGTGATAAAGGCAATAGAGGAGGGGTATAGGTTGCCAGCGCCGATGGAGTGTCCTATGGCACTGCATCAGCTCATGCTGGAGTGCTGGCAAAGAGAACGTAATGAGCGGCCCAAATTCAGCCAGATTGTCAACATGCTGGATAAATTGATCCGCAACCCAAACTCACTAAAAAGGACTGGAGGCGAGATAAACAGGTCTTGCACACTTACATACTTACACACTATACCACATAATTATTAAATATCATATATTATATTTCTAAAATTATTTAATATAATTATAAAAAAGAAATCACAATACTGCAAAAAAGACAGAAGACAAAGCAATCAGATATGACAGCATTAAGCTCTGTTCCTACAATGTCGATGTGAAATAGTTGTTTTTGTTGTGCATAGACTGTCCTCATCTTTTGCCCATCAAGTTAGGCATCCAATCACAGATAATTGTCTTCCCATTGATTAAGAACACTTGACTGAATTTCACAATTTATTATATTATATGCTTATCCTTAAGGTTCACATACTTTTGCCATTTACAGAAATGTTATAATTTACTATTATCCTCTATGAATTATGGTAAAGTTCAAAAATTGCTTTAGGTAACAAATCATACAGACCTTTTAAAATTAACTATAACTATAAACATAACTATAAAGGATGTTTAACCTGTTAAAAAGTGCAGTGAGGCAACAAAAAAAAATATATATATATATATTTTTTTTTTTTTACATTTGCAGAACAAATGGCTAAAAACACATCATAAAAAATGCTTAGCTAATGTCTAATTTAAAATAAATAATATTTTAAGGTTTAGGCAAATTTTATATTCTTTAATCTTTATCTTCAAGTGCATTTTTTGTACTAATCTGCAAACAACATTGTATTGTATTATATTGTCACATTTTCATGATTTACTGATATTTGTGCCATTTTTCTATTATTACACATTGTCATGAAAATGTTTTTGTTAATTAAAACTATCAATAGAAATAAACAATAAAAAGAAAAAACACACAGAGCATAAATGTTGAAAATATAGTTATCTTTGTAACATAACATAAATAAAGCACCCAAGATACATAAAGATACAAAAGCAGCCCTTTCATTGGCTGACTGTAACTGAACTATAAGATTCTTGAAAAGTAATACACTTAATGTATCTTTGATACAAAATGGTTACAGATTAACATTTATCTTTTTACACACATAACTATTAACACATTGTATTAGTTTGTGCATTGTACACACATTAATTGGCAATATACAAAATGCATACTTTTTACTACATGCTATACTAAGTTAATAATTGCGAAAAACATATCTGCGTTAATTAAAAGCTATATTAAATAATCCATTCACTTAATTTTCATATAGCAAATTTTATATGTTTATCCTTGGAGCTAGATCCCGACCAACAAGATATCACCATACCCATTCAGCTGAGCAACCTCCTTCCCCTGGTTCAGCAGAAGAGTGGCTAAGTATTATTAGTCTTCAGAAATACAAAGACAATTTTGTTAAAGCGGGACACAACAACATGGAAAGCATCATGCACATGACTAAGGAGTGAGTATCTCACTATCTCTCTCTTTCTTACACACTCCATTTAAACAAATTGAAATAAATGCAGAGATACATCATGCACAAAAAAGTAAGCGTGATAAAAGCCTTAATTTGTTAATATGTTGTGAAAGAGCAGAAGTACAATATAGTATTAAAAATACTAAAACAATTATATAAAACACACAATATAAATACATACATACTTAGTAAGCATATTTAAGGTTCTTTAACAGCTTATTTTAAAACTAATAAATATGGAGTTACTCCTTTCTCAGGTTGTGTTTTGAAAATGTTTGTGTTTAGTCAAAAGTTTTATTTCATTATTTGTGAGACTTGGGTGGAAGACTTTCGCATCACTTTTGCCTTAAACTTAAGAACTTAGAATTAGATTAGTATTAAAAACTAATATTCCCAAAAGTGCTATTGAAATTCAAGGTGGAATTAACTAATTGTAATATACAGTGTGTGTGTGTGTGTATGTGTATATATACATACACACGTGCTTAGCTGTACCATGTATGCATATGACAAATAAACTCTAATTTGATTTGATTTGAAGTTTTAATTGAAAGTTTACATTTTAATCTCTAAAACCTGTGTACTGTGTTCATTGCAGAGATCTGGTTAACATTGGGATCTTATCCATTGCGCATCAGAAAAAAATCCTGAGCAGTTTGCAGGATCTTCGGTCTGGAATAAACCATATAGAAGAGAAAAATGTTCCGGTATAATTTACAACAATGCACTCAACCAGCATGAATAGAACAAAAAGGACAAGTTGGACATATTTTCCTTCGCACTTTACACAGAGACCTTCCTGAGCAGACAGAGGACAAGTGCTGCTTTTGAATGACCGAAGCCCAAAAAAAGGGTCTCATGGGCTTCCTGCAGGCTTTACTGGTTGTAAAAGTGACATTTGGAATTATTTTGGTTCCTGAACAATCGGCAACATCATTGCTTTCAGGTCTTTGACAGCACTCATTGATGGATATTTTTATTGTTTTACTTGCTCCCTAGAGCGAAGTATTCTCTGCCTAAACTTGGATGTGTGGAGTCCTGTTGGACTAAATGACTTGTGAGCTTCTGAAATATGTGTTTGTATTTAAGAAGTAGACATTTAGAGGTATAATAACTGAGAAGACTCTTCACTCATACTGAGAACCTGTGAAACCAGGTAAGTTTCAATCTGAAAAAAATATTTTGTTTTTAGGTTAACTTGGTGCCCACAAAATACTCCTTGATCAGATTTATTTCTCTCAAGAAGTTCACAAACACATATGCAGTGACATCAGAGTGCTGATTGTAAGGATTTTTTTGTAAGGCATTCTTACATTAAACATTGTTCACAAGTGTGGTGTATTATTTTCACCATGATCAAGTTTAGAGTAATGAGCACAATGCGAGATTTCAGACACTAATTCCTAGTGCTGAGAGGCGAACGTGCTAACCACTTTGCCTCCGTGCCGCCCCCTTCTTAGTTCATTTTTACAATTGTTAGAAAAAGCTACGATTTATAAATGGCTTAAAAATTTAATTTCTTCTAACATTTATCACTCCACTAGGCAGCTGCCTAGCACTCTAAAAAAAATAAAATAACTAATGCCCATAAAGCATGAAAATGCTATAAGTACAAGCAAAAAATTTTGGGCAGCAGTTAAGAAAAGGCATTGAAATAGAAGTTGGGCACCCAAGAGTTAATGGTAAAAGAAAATGGAGAAAATGGTAGCTTACATCATCCAATCAAATATTTTATGAATACAATTTAGCCTTAAGATTAATCTTTAAAAAGTCAAATTTATTCTATGTGATGGAATACCTAAAGAAATATAAGTTACTTTTTAAGTTTACTTTATAAGGGCACAGCTTTAAAAGTTTTTGTTTGTGAAGTTTACGAATTTGTTTTAATCAGACATAACTTTGAATTTTTCTCTTTCTAGCAGCATTCATGTTCCCTTTGTCTCAAGAGGATTTCCTTTGCCTGAATATGTTGAGAGTTGCAAGCGACTTTCTGACAAGTCATTGTTCTATTTTACTTTCTTTACTGTGTATGATATATTTCATTCCTTCACTAAACACGTATTAGGTTCCTTTATTATATTCCGATATTAATTCCAGATGTATTATCATTAAATTTTGTTTTCATTTCTTTCACATGGAGCCGAAGCAACTTTACAGACACATAAGTCTATAATTCCTATTAATGAGCCTAAAGAATTATAAGAAAAACTATATATTTAAAATTATTGATAACAAACTTATAGTAAAAACTATAAAATTCAGAAAATTTTAACACTTCTACATGCATGTGATCAGTCACTCCAACAAGCTCAGGTGTGAGTATTTATTACACATGGTCACAATATGCTTGAAAATGGAAATGCTGTTTGCTCTTTTACCTTAGACATGTTAATAAGTCTAGGTTTTAATTATTAGACATCTTAGAAGGGCATATATTTATTTTTTTATTGTATCTTTTTTTAGCAAAGTATTGATTCTCTTTAAGCAGGAGTGTGTCACTGTGCACAAAATGAAAAAGATTTAATGAATTTAGTGGTCTGTTAAACAACCTGATCTTTGTTTAACACCTTTGGCTGAATTGGAACATTGATTGCAAGGCATAGCTTTCTGCAATGTTTGTGCCTGACTTCAGAAACAAGACACAGACATTCTCTAAACACTTAAAACTTCCCAGGACAGTAGCATATGTGACTGCTTCGAAAAATATTCAAATCCATTGTAATAACCTTTTTTATATGTTTTTTTTTGGAATAGGATGTTCAACACGTGTTATTTTAACGCTTCATCACACTTTCTGCCAATCACACTTTCTGTTGGTGGACATTTGGTTGTTCATGATTCTGGATATCCCTTAGATACCTATATGATACCCATAAAATTAGTACCATAATAAAAATGTGCTTCTCTGAGGTTTGAGCATCTATGAATTTGGCCTGCATAGCTTTAGTTTCAGAATTCTGTCTTCCTCCACAAAGTGAACAATAGATCATATCCACCTTCTGGGGAACATTTCACAGTGTATAATTAAATTTAGTTGGCCTCACAATTATTTGTGTACATAAAGCTTCATTTTTGTGAATGAAAAGGAAAATCTGTTTACACACATGCGATGTTGGTACAGATTACTGAATGTATTACATGATGTGTTTTTTTCTATTAATTGACAACACTGAACATAACGCAATAATTTGTCTTAGATGCACTCTAAAAACACTTGATTTATTCATGTAGCTTCAAATATTCCTTTTGTCCTGCTCTAATAAATGTAAGTACATGTAACATGTCTTTTATTTATGGAATTTTGTATCTAGTTTGTAAAATAAACTTCAGTTTTGAAAATATTTTTTCTCTGTGTTTGAATTGCAAAAATACATTGTGGTTGTAATATCCATTTAGGCAGCATGCTGGAGCAATTTGAACTCTTTCACTTAACTGCAAGAGCATCCTGAGATTCCCAGACTATTTATGTGGTTTGCATGTCCTCCAAGCATCTGTATGTGTTTCCTCCAGGGCCTTCTATGTCTCTCTTACATGTTAGTAGATGAAATTGTAGCACAAAATTTCCCCAAATATGTAAATGTGTTTTTTTTTGTCTGCATGTCTATCATGTAAGCAAATGAAGACCTGTCCATCAGTATTAAGTATTGGTAATTTAATAGTTTTCTGAGGAAATATTAACAAGATTTTTACTTACAGTTAGCGAGATAACAATAGGACTGCCAAAGCCTGTTAACTCAGGATGGTGGAATCAAATACTGTATAAAAAAAGCAGTAACTTAATAATTATGTCTTTTACATTTACAGTACAGTATAGCAATCCAACATTATTTTTTTTTTTTTGGGGGGGGGGCAGTACTGTCTTAATGGTTGGCAACGTTCGCCTCTCAACATTGGGGATCCATGTTCAATTCCTGATCTGGGTGAGGTTTACATGTTCTCCCTGTTTTCTCCAGGTTCTTCGGTTTCCTACCACAGTCCAAAAATATAATGTATTTAAGGTAAATTTCCCCTATATAGTGTTTATGTGGATTGGTGCCCTGTCCTGGGTGTATCTGCCCAGTGCCCAAAATGTTCCTAATCCCTAGTAAATGATATAAGATTATTTTGGGAAATATTTAAAATATTTTCATAACAACTTTATTCTTGGTCTGACACAAAAATTGCAATTAAAATTTATATAATTTGAGTAATTTAATTTCAGTTGGGATTTACTTCAAGAGAGCTGCCAACTCCATCACTACTAATCCCTGTATCATGACATTCACCCTCTGCTAACCTCTAACTGCCAACATATTTATTTTCACGTCACCTTGTAAGGAGGATATTAGCATATTGATGTAGATCAAATCCCGATGGCAGCTCATCTCCATATTTATTCATGGAGAGAGTTACAGTTTTGTTACAGTGATCTCATCCTGGTGTTGAATTGCTGATCAACAGTAAGGTGTCAGTACTAAAGTCAGGAGCTTTTATTTATGAGCTGAGTGCATTTGTACATCAGACACTGCAGATAAAAAAAAGATGATTCTAATACAGACCAAAAGCTTTCATAAATCTCTATAACTGGGACATTTATTAGTAAAATAGATTTGTTTAGAGTTTTAAGTTTAATGCATTGGCATTCATTTCCCTGGCAGGTGCTTTTATCTGAAACAGCAGGACTGGGATTACAGTTCACAAGTTCCCAGACAAAGAAAGTAAACTGAATAATGAAACTTACAAACACTTCTCTTTGTCAAACAGCATTGTCTGAGATAAGTTATAGAGATATATTCTGGCATTTAATAATTTGGTACAAAGTAATGTAACATTTAGAGTTACCTTAAGTAACTGAAAATACAATTGATGCTATTTAACATTTTATAAACTGTGCTGTACTAAATTCTATCGAATTGTTTAATTCTGTTTTCTTTTTTGACACATTCAGTTCATCACTGATGAAATACACTTTATGAGGTACACTGCCTTGTTTTTGCACACATTTTCCTTTATCCATCCGTCCATCCATCCGTCCATCCATTATATTCCGCTTTATCCTCTACTAGGGTCGCGAGGGGGGCGTTGCGGCCGCAGGGCAGATACAACCAGGACAGGGCGTCAATCTATCGCTGGGCATACACTCACACAGACAAACACACACTATATGGGGTAATGTGTAGAATTCAGTTGACCTTAATCCATGTTTTTGGACTGTGGAAGTAATCTGGAAAACCCAGAGGAAACCCGCGGACACGGGGAGAACATGGAAACTCCATCCAGATTGGGATTCTATCTGGAATCCCTAGCGCTGAGGGGCGAATGTGCTAACCACTAAGTCACCATGCTGCCCCCCTATATATTACATTTTATAAATTAATTTTCTAAATGTATTTAAAGAGATGGGCATGGTAGCTAAGTACTTAGCACGTCCACCTCTCAGAGCTGGGGTTCTAGATTCGAATCAGACGTGGATTCAATCAGGATGGATTTTCCATGTTCTTTCAGTGTTCTCGTGAGTTTTGTTCATTTTTTCCAATTTCCTCCCACAGACAGATGGATTCAAGGTGAATTGGCTGCTCTAAATTGCTCCTATCTGTGTTCCCGGCGATGGATTGGTGCCCTGTCCTGGGTGTATCTGCCCAGCACCGCTGAATGGGCACAGTTACCCCCCCCCCCCCGATAAGCAAAAATTTATGAGATGAGATTTAAAGAGATGAAAGAGAAATGGACACTGAGTTGTCTGATGCTCAGAACCTGCAACACTAAAAGGTTTGATTTCAGTAAAGCAAATTTAAAAAAAGGGAGAGAATGGAACCTAAATAAAGAGGAACACAGAGTATGTGGAAAAAGTGTGGTAAAACTAATGATAAGTATATTATTAATTAAATGTAATGCATCTGTCTTGTCCTTATTTCCCATACCAGCAAGTGTGTTTCAAATCATAAGCAGTCTAAAGGGTCAAGCCTGATGAGAAGGTAACTGTTGTAGCCAAGCTTTGATGGTTTGCATGAAACATGCTTTGGGTAAGAAACCGATTCACTCTATTAATTTTTTCAAATATTTTTTAAAATTGATAGTTGTGTGGAAATGTAAAAAATAATAACAAAAGCCTCTCTTGTAATAACCAATTTGCACAAAATCATGACTATGGTCAATCAAACAGGTAGTTCACCTTTTATCTACTAAAACCTTCACACTTAAACAATAACAATATATTATATGTAAATCTCAGGTTTAAAATAAGTCATCTTAAAAATGGAGAGGGAATAATGCAATAAATGGAATAAAGTCATGAAACTTGATAACAGGGTTTGACCCGACAGACTGAATTCCCTCATGCATGTCCTTCTCATTTTGCCGCTCTTGACGTCACCTTAGCGTCCCGCAGTTTCTCCCCTGCAGAAGTGTAATCCTGTTAGAGCCGAGCAGGCAAGTGGCCATGTTGAAGCTGAGCATCAGAGCTGAAGAGCTGGAGGAGATTTATTCAGCATGGTTCTGAAATTTTAATATTAATATCTGCATAATCCATAAATGCTTTTGGACATGGCGAAAGGTCTTTTACAGCAAATAAAGAGCATGTCTCTGTTTCTAATTCTCTGTTGGTAAATTCCTGTCTTATGTTAACACATGAACAAAAAACTAACTTTATTTATAAACTTGATTCAATGGTTTTGCTTCATTTATTGAAACCATGCTTTAATGGGCTTGCATTTCTACTGCATTTACATTAATCACCAAAACCGAAGGGTTGGTCAGATACCTCTAACTTTTATATAACTTTCCATTTTCTATATTCCATGTAATTGGGCTTATTGTTTTAATGAATCTTCAACTTGAATGCGACATTAATAAACTTGGTGTAACGGGTGCCTAGGGCACCTGTTCCATGTTGGTTAATTTACTTTAATTAATAGTATTTAGTTTGTTTAAATGATCTCTTTCCGTTGATTGGTTGTGTTGTGCACGTGATTGGTTTTCATTTGTATTTATTTTCTTCTTTCCCTGTCCTCGGTGCACTTCGTGGTTTATGTTTTGTTCACTCGTCGGTACCTTTGTTTTGTGGTGTTACTACACCTTTAATAAAATTCCATTTCCCTGCTACCTGCGTGCCTGGCTCCCTTCAGCGCGTTAGAACGCGACGGCTCTGCACTTCCTATGCGCAGCTGCTTCAATCTCTGGGTAGGCGAGTGTAACATCACGAAGTGCCATTCAATTGGGGAGTCCAGAGCCCAGGTAAGCTCATTTTAAAATTTTTCTTTGCGGGGGCCGTATAGCGTATAGCCTCGTACCGCGAGTGCGCCACTATGCGCAGCCCGCCGTCCCGGAGCCGTAAGGACGGCTCCGACGTTGTGTTATCAGAGTGGTATGACTCTGATGATAAGTTTATGTGGAGGTACGGGTATGAAGCGCTCCGTGCTGAGGATGGCCTCGATCTGGTAGAGGTCTTCGATGATGAGGCGGGCGAGTCATACCTGTATGGGCATATTTTGTGTGCAGGATGGCGATCCCGAGGTGGAGGTCCACCCAGCGTGCGCGCCCGCCGAGGTCCACCCAGCGTGCGCGCCCGCCGAGGTCCACCCAGCGTGCGCGCCCGCCGAGGTCCACCCAGCGTGCGTGCCCGCCGAGGTCCACCCAGCGTGCGTGTTTGCCGAGGTCCACCCAGCGTGCGTGCCCGCCGAGGTCCACCCAGCGTGCGTGCCCGCCGAGGTCCACCCAGCGCTCGCCACCCAGTCCGTTGTCCAGGGGCCGCTCGCCATCCAGTCCGTTGTCCAGGGGCCGCTCGCCACCCAGTCCGTTGTCCATGGGCCGCACGCCGCCCAGCCCGTTGTCCAGGGGCCGCACGCCTCCCAGCCCGAGGTCCAGGGGCCGCTCGCCGCCCAGCCCGAGGTCCAGGGGCCGCTCGCCGCCCGGCCCGAGGTCCAGGGGCCGCTCGCCGCCCAGCCCGAGGTCCAGGGGCCGCTCGCCGCCCAGCCCGAGGTCCAGGGGCCGCACGCCGCCCAGCCCGAGGTCCAGGGGCACCCACCTCGTCACGTAGCCAGAGGGCGTGGCCCACTCCGCACCCGCCGAGGGCGTCCGCCGGACCACGCAGCCAGAGGGCGTGGTTCCCTCTTGATCCGCCGAGGGCGTCCTCCTCGACATAAAGCCACAGGGCACATCCCACGCCTCATCCGCAGAGGGCGTCCACCTAACTGCGCAGCCAGAGGGCGTGGTTCCCTCCTGATCCGCTGAGGGCGTCCACCTCGACATAAAGCCACAGGGCACATCCCACGCCTCATCCGCAGAGGGCGTCCACCGAACTGCACTGCCAGAGGGCGCTTTCCTCACCTCGTCCGCAGAGGGTGCCCACCAAACTGCATAGTTAGTGGGCTCGAGGAGGGCGGAGGACCCCCCCCCTTCCCCCCCGGGATTTTTTTTTTTTTTTCTTGGTCGCGTCCTCCCGTTGCGCGACCGTAGGGGCAGGGGTACTGTAACGGGTGCCTAGGGCACCTGTTCCATGTTGGTTAATTTACTTTAATTAATGGTATTTAGTTTGTTTAAATGATCTCTTTCCGTTGATTGGTTGTGTTGTGCACGTGATTGGTTTTCATTTGTATTTATTTCCTTCTTTCCCTGTCCTCGGTGCACTTCGTGGTTTATGTTTTGTTCACTCGTCGGTACCTTTGTTTTGTGGTGTTACTACACCTTTAATAAAATTCCATTTCCCTGCTACCTGCGTGCCTGGCTCCCTTCAGCGCGTTAGAACGCTACGGCTCTGCGCTTCCTATGCGCAGCTGCTTCAATCTCTGGGTAGGCGAGTGTAATACTTGGTGGCCAGTCTGCATTAATGTAATCAACTAAAATAAAGGCAAGTGCTAACCTCCAACCAACAATCATTAATCACCTGGCCAACTTTAAACTACTAAGAACCGGTTGGTTCCTATCAATATGTTTTTTTAATAAATAACAATATATGCAAGGATATCCAGAGATCTCTGCTGCGTACCACTCATTCACTTGTTGAATGCTAAATATACTAACTCATCCCAAGGCATGAGGGCATGTGTAAACGAATGTTTTAGATGAGTCTTACCCATTTCAACATTTACCTCACTCTAAACAGCCAAAAAATAATCCATATCCCCCCTTCTCTCTCTCTCTCTCTCTCTCTCTGTGTATGTGTGTTGGCACACTGTTCTGATTTGCATGCGTAGTGAAAACACATGTATGTCTCTTTCCACTCTTACATTGTTGATTAAATCCAGACGGCGGCATATTGGCATCCTGAAGCAAGTTGGCAATTGTTATTTAGTTCATCAAGATGTGGTTACAAGCTGCTTGCACCTTTTGCAGAAGTGGAGCATATGATAAGCCAAAAGACACACATCACTTAAAGTTTATAAAGTCACATTTCTGATTACTGGCTGATGTGGAACAATTGAGTTGTAAGATTTTATATGATTGTATAGGTTGATTCAATTATCATAATCAAACTATCACATAAATTTGTTGGGATTAAAGAATACTAGGGTATGATAAGGTGGAACAATATAAAGTGCCACAAAAAACACACAACCAGTTTACCAAGAACTAAAACCTAAAACATGTCCTGTTTTTTTTCAATCTTTCTTTGTACAAGTAAGGGCTTGTATGTTGAAGCATTAACACAAGTCTTTCTGTATACAGTGTCATAAAAGATTTTAGTCATTATTGGCTATTGGCTAATTCCTTGTTGCAGTTTTTTCATCTGATTTAATTAACATTGTATTAAGTATTATTTACTACATAGGTTTTGCCAGCTTTCGTTTCTCTACATAAGTTTATTGTAGTAGAAACAAGTTACAATGAAAGCTCTTATCTAATACCGATGATGGATCTCATCACAAAATGAGCTGCATGACCTTAGGCCTAAGAGGGAAACTTGATACACCTCACTTAGTTTCTTGCATCGATAAGAAAATCCTCTGTAAGGGCTGCTGAGGGATGACCTCTTTGTTTTAAAGACTTAAGGCAATCTCTTTCAAAGTAAATGTGACATTCATTACCTCTAACCTCAGGTCACTTTAAACTACCAGGTAAATACAGAACAGGTGCTTTATTTATACTTTGAAATAATCACTAATCGTCCGCTATGTATTAAACATGACAAATTGGAAAATTCTTTCATTCATTCATGATGAATGTTTCAGGTGGTGGGTAGATACACCCAGGAGGACAGGGCGTCAATCTATTGCTGTGCACTCTCACTCACATTATATGGGGCCATTTAGAGCATTTAGTTTACCTTAAATCCATGTTTTTGTACTGTGATAGAAAACTGGGGAACCTGAAACAAACCAACGCAGACATGGGTCAAACATGGAAACTCCACCCTGACTGGGATTTAAACCTGGATCCCCAGCACTAAGAGGCAAACATGCTAACCACTAAGCCGCCGTGCTGGCCCCAGGTAGGAACATCCATCCATCGATCCATTATCTTCCGCTTTATCCTCTACTAGGGTCGCAGTGGGGTTCCCAATGCCCATCCAGGGGCGCTGGGCAGATACACCCAGGACAGGATGCCAATCTATCGCTGGGCACACTCACTCACACAGACACACTCTATATAGGGCAATTTAGAGGAATCAATTGACCTTTATCCATGTTTATTGACTGTGGGCAGAAACCGGAAAACCCGAAGGAAACCCACGCGGACACGGGGAGAACATGAAAACTCCACCAAGATTGGGATTCGAACCGGGAATCTCTAGCGCTGAGAGACGAACGTGCTAATCACTAAGTGCTGCCCTCAGCACCGTGCCGCCCTCAGATAGGAATAATGAAATATAATTATTTAGGCAAAGCATTTTAGAGTACAAATAGTACAGTTGTGTCACTCACAAATTGTCAAATTTGTGTTAATAAGTTCATTTACTTTTTATTTTATTTAAACAAATTTAACACTTTTATTATTAAGTTTAATTCTGCCTGCTGTTCTCTGGAGCAGCTGTAGATAGCAGTGAAGCGCGGGTTGTGCCATGATTAACCATGGTAGCTTCCATTTCCTCTCTCTGACCAGAGAGGCATTTATGAGAGTAAGCCACCATCTCATGTCTCGTGCTTTTAAACCTGGTTTTCAGGTGAGTTCTGTGATAAAAACGCACCAAACACTATCCTAAACTCATTAAGACAGCATGTTACTTTATGTTTGTACACTTAGATTTAGCTGTTAATCGAATAGATACTTATTATTAGGTGGAAATGAAGACAGAAAGCAGCTAATGTATTGGTTGTTATTTAGTCAGTTGGGTTACATTTCACTTGGGTTGGGTTACTTTTTAAAAGTATTTCACAAAAGTATTTTTAACCACTGAACAGAGTATGTACATGCATTTTTAAGCATGTTTTATAGAAGTTTATTTTCAGTATTAAAATTTCTCTATCCGTCTAATTCATTGTAAAAAGTGACCCTCCTCTGCATTTTAAGAGTCGTGTGTGTGTGTGTGTGTGTGTGTGTGTGTGTGTGTGTGTCAGAGAGAGAGAGAGAGAGAGAGAGAGAGTGATGTAACTGATAATACAAATTCACCGCACTGTCAGGTTATTAGTTGGTAGCATATTGGATTTCAGTCACTGATATTCTTCTTAAATTAAAAAATGTATAAGAAAACACAAAACAAAGCTACATATTATTGTTTACATTAATTTAATTTATTATTATTAATTATTTTGTATGCAGATTTATGGCCTCATTGTATGTGCACTGTCTCCTGCTTTTTTTTTTTTTTTCTTTTCAGGGATGCTATCTGTTCACAAGTCTTAAGTTTGGAAGCTGTAATTTTCCCAAGTGTAAAAGAACTACGCAAATCCAGTATGATAAACGCCCAAATAAATTACATTCAGACAGCTCCAGAAGCTCACAGTGTACAACAACCATTTGGATATATTTTTGTTGACTATTTGAGCATGCTTGGAAAATACTTAAATGGTGGAAATTTGGTACATATCCTCTTATTTCTGAAGATATTGATTGTTTATATATTTAAGAGCGGCAATAATATTTATCAGCAAACTCAAAATTGACAGAATCACACTGAACTTAAATTCAAGTGAAAGTTAATTGTTTTGTCAAGTCAAGGCCTTAATTCAAATGAAAAATGTAACGTTAACCCCACCACAATCCCACAGCTAAATCCTTTGGATGTGGACCAGTGAAATGTTAAAAAAGTCTATTCTGATGTGTAAAACTAATTTAAAGTTACCAGAAATCAGAAAATGCACTTATTGCTGTACAGGGAGTTCACACCAGCCAGTAAATGCAAAGGTTCACATACGTTTGTCATTTACTGGTTTGTGATATTGAATTATTTACTTCAAAGTATTTAATGAAACACTTTCTTATTTGTTTTGTAGGTTTTCTTTGATGTACCTTTAGAACAAATTTGAGAACTTTAGGTCATATTTATGCAGAAATGATTAAAACCACTACACAATATACACCAGTAAGCATAGCATTAAACAATCGTATTGGTTTATCTGTATACTTTTATGTAGTAGATGTAGACAAGAAAAAATGAAACAGTACAGCAGTAATCAAAGGAAAAAATGGGTTTTTGCTACTTCCATTTCCCCCTCAAACACCAATCATTTTCCTGTCATGCATAATCGGTCTTTCTTCCACAGCTGAGGCCCAGTTGTGCTCCTTACTTGCCTCTGAAATATGAATGCATGACAAATGAAATAAAATGTTACAGTCCAGACTCAAAATGTACACACACACACACATTTGTTTTTATGCATTGTGGGGGCTGGGCATAGACTTCTATGCAATTTTATAGTGAATTACCCAAACCAAGTAAATTACCCATACAACATGACTTTACTTAAAAACGGAATGATTCACGCTGTGAGGACCAGCTTGTGGTCCCCACAATTACACAAGGTCCCAATATATAAGACCCCACAAGGTTATATATGCTCAATCATACAAACTCAATCATTTCTGGCCCACTGATCTCAGTATTTTAGTTTTAACACTTTATTTCTAATAGAAGCATGTCAATCATAAGCAGACCTGTCTTAATAGTTAATAAAATGTAAAAAGGAGGGAGGTGAATCCAAAAGACCAGAAAATGTCCGATTTAAAGTATTAAAAGGAAAACCTGAACATCTCAAGCAACACTGAGCTAAACCCTTAATTGGATTCAGGCTCATTTGTAAAGGTGCTTTGGATAAAAGCATCAGCTGAATAAATTAATGTAATATAAATGATGTAAATGCAACAAGATCTCTGGAAAACAGCCAGAATTAAAATCCAGTTTTCATTATGCTTGATGAAGCCTATTTATGTACAATTATTCATTTGGCTGGTGCTTTTATCTGCAGTGAGTCACAAATAAGCATATCAGAGAGCTGCTTAAAAGTTGATAGTGGTAGACAAATAAAAAGAAATTTAGATACAGGAAAATCAAGAGTTTTTTTTAGTAATTTGTTAAACCTAACTTAAGGATAACACTTCTTACCCTATAGACCAAATAGTTGGGCAAAGGTTTTGGTTATAGTTTTTTTTTAACAATTAACAATTTTTAAATACCTCTGTAGATTTAACTCACAATTACAATTTTGTAATGAATGTTACATTCATTACAAAATATCCATATAATTAAGACGTTGTATTCTAATTAGGATATGGGGGACTGAAGTGTTTGAAAGAAAAACAGAGCTCTCTATGAAAACCTATGCAGACACAGAATGGAACCCATGTGGCCTTTACCCAGGGACAAATTTTATTCCTCAAATGTTAATTTCTAGTTTCTCTGTGGATTGATGGTCATGTATGTCTCATTTAGAGATCAACTTTTTCACAGATTTTTTTTTCCCTAAAATTGCTTAGAAAGATTACAAAGATGAGATGTTCATACAAATTAAATGTAATGTACAGCGTCAGGACAGACACAGTTCTTAGTCTTTGGATGAAAAATGGTTGAGTTAATATTAAACACCTGTCTTTAATATTAATATTTTAATATATTTTAATATTAAACACCTGTCCTGTGTAGGTTAATTATTTTTTGGCAAATCTGAGCCCAGTGTGAGACTTGAGGTCTCTACTAAAACTTAAGAGGTGACATGTGAGACTTCTAAAGTCTTTATTTTAGAAGACATACTTGATCAGCAGCAGACTTAAACTAAAATCTTCCTTAGCAATGACTGAGCTACAAATTTTACAGATCTATGATAGTAATCTCATGGGTAGTTGGAGGGTGAAAAACGCCGGCGAAATGCTGATATACAAAAACGAATTAAAAAATGTTAAGCTCCAAATCTATAACAAACAGTCAGATAAATATTGAGCTGAAAATAATTTAATTTAGTACAATTTGTTTAAACAAAAGTACAGATCAAAGTTGTTGCTATATGAATTCATGACTTCTATCTCCTAATATGATTTTTTTAAATGAATAAATAATCTTATTAAAAAGTTCAAACCTCAGGCATTTTTCCAAATGTGATGTTGATTGTGTAAATGCAGTGTTAAGTATGGAAATCAAAACAAAACATGACTTTAGACAAAAAATAACTTTTAAGTACTTGAATCTTCAGGAGGAACCTTGAAAGAGTCATGGATAAATGATGTTTTTTCTGTGGGCAGCCTGGTTGTGTTACTAGAGTCGGGGGAGTGTTTGAGCATGCTTGGGTAACTTTTACTTTAATGTCATTAGACTTACTAAATTTGTTGTAAAGGCATTGCCAGTTATTGCAAAGAGATTTGCAACCATAAAATGTAAACTGACTTGAGGCCCTTAGTTATGGTCAGGGACTTTTAACAATTTAAAAAGCACTTGACATTCTAAAATGGAATTCTAAAAATATTCAAAATTCAATTAAAGTTCAACATTATAATTAATAATTTCAGGTACATTAACATGTGCAGTAATATTATTACAGCAAAAAAGAGAGAATACATCTATGATATTTCCTAAAAAAGTAAAGTACGCCTGCATATTTTTCCATTTCCAACTCAATTTCTTGGAACAGGTTTATTCTTTACAATTTCTAAAGTGGTTTTAATGTTTACTCAGTTTTCCAGTGAAATGCAATTCGGCCATGTGACTTTCCTTGCTCACATACTGACCACATCAACCTTCTGATGTCGTCTTTCAGCTAATAACCCCATGCTGTCTTGACTCCAAACACTCTGGAATGTATTAAGCTTTACCACAATCTAACGCTTCATTTATGTGAAAATAATTAGCAAGAGGCACAGTCAGTCCCCTGACTAAGAGGCAGTAGGATGTTTGGTTTTGGGGAATGCATAAAACAGCTTTACCAAAAGCTGGAGTGTTTGAGACTGTTGTTTTTTTTAGTCCAATGGTTTGATCGGTAAGCACACAAGTAAAAAATGTGCCAAGTGGTTAAGTAAATAATCACATATATTTTATATTTTCTTAGCAATTTACAAAACTGTTTACAGGAAGTAGTCAACAGCATGGATGGCACTAATCATCTAATTTACCTCAATTTGTAAATAAAAAAAATAAAAAAATCACATTTATTGGACATTCTTAAACAATCTGTAGAAGATATATAATAGCTGAGGAATCATCTGCATTGAACAATTCAGCTCATTTAAAAAAAATACTTAATTGGGCATATTGAAAGGATACTACCCTAATTTCTCTAATACAAATGTAAAAAAAATGCAGTACATATTTTGAAGATTGCCATTGAGTTATGATGATGATGCCCAGTGCAAGATTAGAAAATGAGTCTTTTTCAAACTGCTGTCATAATTCTAAAAATCTAGAAAACATGTATGCTGTACGCCCATCATGTTCACCTGCACAAGTATGCAATTATTTAATCAGCCAATTATGTGCCAGCAGGAAACTGCATAAAATTTTCCATCACATGAAGTATGTGGTATGTTTGCATACATTTTCCCAGTAACTATATTAAGTATTATATATACTTATTATAATATTAATTATTAATTAAAATGTGGAATATTCAAACTGCATAGTAAATATAAATATTCCTTCATCCACTAAATAACCAGGAGCATCACTTTTCTTTTTTATGGTAGGTTAAAAAAATAAGTGGTTAAGTAGGAATGTGGGGATGTGGGAATGCTTACTGTATAAAGTGGAAAGAAACAGATTATAACTGTGTACAAGTCATAAAAGCAGGAAAAGGGTAAATGTAATTGCAGAGTTTGTTTATTTAAGTGTTTCCACAGTTTCAAAGTGCCCAAGGCTGAGTCAGATTCTGGGCTTGCATGGTAAGCCAAACAAAAATTCTTTAAATTAATTCATAGAGACATGGAGGGGTATAGTAGTAAGAATTTTAATAAACAGTATGCGTGTGTGTATGTGTGTGTGTGTATATATATATATATATATATATATATATATATATATATATATATATATATATATATATATATATATATATATATATATATATATATATATATATATAATGACATGAAAAGGAAGTTCAACTCAATCTTACTGTAGCACATAGAAACAGTGGAACAGTGGAAATACACAGTATACCCTTTTCAAATTTGGGTTCATATATCAAGATTCATATTTCAATCATTTTTAAAATGGAAGGACTTTAAAAGGTAAAAACAACCTAGGATAAAAATAAAACATAATTTACAACCTTTCTTAATTAATTTAACAAAAATTATGCAAAAGTGTGAAAAATAAGATAAGGGAAAAAAACTTTTCAGTTTGCATCAAAATCAGCTGGGCTAAAAATCCAGTTTAGAAATGCGACACTGAGTACTTTCATACTTTTTAAAAATGTAATTTCTTTACTTAAAACTGCATCATGGCTGTGAGGTTACACAAATCATCCAATTTTAAATAATGTTTTTATGATCTTAAAAGAAAGTTAGGATTATGTATTTCTAAATTTCAGAGATTGCCTCAGGGTAACGATGATCGAGTCCAGCTGCTTACAATAGTGCTTTGACCTGAGAGAACATACAGTGCTAAGGCCTCTTCTTTCTCCTCTGTGTTTATGTAAAATGGTTTTGTTTAACTCAGTATGTACAACAGTATGTAGTTTCTAGTTTTTCCTTTGAAACTTCATCATGTTTCATTAATCATTTGCATAGCAGTGTGGGGGTAACATCATCTTAATGAAATGGTATGTTACTGAGAAAAAAACGTAAATGTATGTAGAATTGATACTGAAGTTTTGTGTGACGGTTCAAACCAAATCCTAAATTTCTCTTGAGGTTGCATTTAACTTATTTTTAACACGTAGAGGGATTTATAATAAGCTTTGTGTTCAAGAGAGGAATTCACTGTCCAAATCCATAACCAGACACAAGTGTCATGCAAAAAATTACAAGATTGTTTAGCTGAATGTTGGATCCCTGAAAAAATACAACCCCTATGGGCACTGGTTTTCTTGAAATACTTCTATAAGCATCTTAGTGGATATATGTTATAATTGTCGTAGTTGTTTATGGGAATATGTCACCATATCTTTAAACAATATTATTCAAAATTTTGTTATAGATCACCAGCTTCAAGGTCAATTGGCAGTACACTGACTTAAAATAAGGAAACTAGTATCATGTTCTTCTCGTTTAGTCTGATTACTTTGTTGTTCATTTGTTGTCAGTAAGCTTGTCAACAGATCAGAAGAGCTCAGAACATATTTTTAACACTAGCGAAAAATTGTTCTATACTGCACAACTGTAAATCCCAAGATGGAAAATGCTTACACTAATTAGTGCTTATTTAAGCATGATCTATTTGTAGAGCTCCAGTACTGCTCTCTTGACCCCATCGTTCTCAGCTCCATAATGTCAGCTCAAGAAATCATTCATATGACAAAAGGGTCAATCATTTGTAACTTATGATTGTGTGAAATGTATACACAATATCCACAACATGTCAGACACAGGTAAATATGTATTTCATGTTTTTCGTTTTTTGTACTTCCTGAGTATACATTAAAAAGAAACTTTTAATACAATGCTTGTTTTGCTTGTTTTTGCATTGCTTTGGTTTCCTTCATGTTACATAGAAAATTTTGCTGTGCAAAAATCAAATTCTGAATTCTTTGACATCTTTTTTTTAACCAATGCATTTGTATTCTGACACTAGATTAAATACTTTTAAATAAATTAGTGGTTAGGAGATAATCCCTCATACACAGATGCAGTTGAATCTGTTTCTTCCCATACATTGCCATTAAAGAGAAATGCAAACCGGCGCCTGATCCTGGATTATGTGGGCAAACTTGGAACGACTACATTTTGGTTGAATTTGGGTGGGGTTCAGCAGGCAGTGGGATTTCCAGTTGCAATACTTGTGCAGTTGGCACACTGGTAGAAACACACGCACTCTTGGCGAGCGTTAACTAGGTCATTATATCAAAATTAAATAACAAAAAATAACAGAACAAGCTGCTTTGGGAACCAAAAGACCCTCTATGCTGTCAGAGGCTATCCAAAGATTCATATTTAATAATGTGTTGAAGAATGTCTGTATTTCTGATGCAAACATTGCAACAGGGTGTTTAAAATGCTTTCTGGCAGACAAAACAGCTCAATTTGTTAAAGTCACTGCTGCAACTCGCACAGCCCATCAGTCTTATTCTGTCTCCTTCTCTTTGGAAGAACTAAGAGTGAGCTCATCCTTTTTTCCTTGCTTTCATCCATCAATTCATTTGTCGGAACACAACCGTGTTTCTTTTTGCCTTGTTCCTAAGCCAGCCCTGTGAGCCAGCAGACCTTTGAATCTAGCCGACTGCAGGATCAAGGCACAAGCGATTATTTTCCTAATAGTCTTGGAGATGTATTTTTTGCTTTCTCCCCTATAAAGCCATCTATGGGGTATTCATTTCACCCAGCTGCTGCGGGTAAGACAAGAAGGAAAAGCTATGCGTGGGATAGACAGGCGGCTGTGTTAGTGCACATGATCAAGCTTTGAGGGCATTAGGAACTAAAGTACGCACACACGTATGCTCATAGACACACACGAAATGGAGAGAAATGTTCATTTATATACTGTGTGAATATTCCAGTATATATGAACTGTTTTGTATGTGTACATTTGCTAAACATAATCTTGATTGAAACATTTTACTCTAAGTCTTATCTGAAATGTTCAGATGAGTGTTTATTTGCATATTGTAAATAGTTCTGCAATAAACTGGTGACTTATCCATAGAGTTCTCTGCCTGTCACTTTATGAGCATGGGATATCCTTATAACATCTAAACCCAATAACATTCATTCATTCATTCATTATCTCCCGCTTATCCTCTATTAGGGTCGCGGTGGGGTTCCCCATGCCCATTCAGGGGAGAACGTCTCGGGCGCTGGGCAGATAGACCCAGGACAGGGCGCCAATCTATCGCTGGGCACACACTCACTCACACAGACACACTCTATATGGGGCAATTTTTGAGAATTCAATTAACTTGATCCATGTTTTTGGACTGTGGGAGGAAACCGGAGAACCCGGAGGAAACCCACGCAGACACGGGGAGAACATGGAAACTCCACCCAGATGGGGATTCGAACCGGGAATCCCTAGCGCTGAGAGGCGAATGTGCTAACCACTAAGCCACCGTGCCGCCTAATATATAAATATATATTTAAAAAATATTTGTAAAGAGGGGCGGCACGGTGGCTTGGTGGTTAGCACTTTCGCCTCTCAGCGCTAGGGATTCCTGGTTCGAATCCCCATCTGGGTGGAGTTTTTATATAATAGCGCTGAGAGGCGAACGTGCTAACCACTAAGCCACCGTGCCGCCCTACCCCCAATAACATTATTATTATTATTATTATTATTATTATTATTATTATTATTATTGTTGTTTTGTAATTATTGCTTTTTTTATTTTATTAATATTGTTAAAAGAAAGGGCACTGATCACAGACAGTTATCATGTCTTTTGCTCTTGATTGAGTATGATTGTATAGGAATGCTGCTTGGTGTTTTACTTTATCCCTTTCTATTCCCTGTGTCTCTCTCCAGGCTTAATCCTATTCATATTTACCCATGTGAAATGATAAAGGCCATTCTTCTATCCACTTTTATCCTCTTTACCTATCTCATTCATTTGTGTTTTGAGAAGAGCATATGGATGCACCTCTTCTGCACATATTGTGCAAGCATATTGTTGATGATTTTTATCCAAAAAGTGGGAGTTTAGTGAGCATTTAGGGTAAAATAGTGTTGGCTTATTGGATTTAAATTAACATGGTCATCTTGTGGTAATTCCCATGATACAGAAGCACCAACTCGATTATGATATGAAACTAACTACTACAAACTACTGAAGTGTCTTAAAAATTATATAGAGAATAAAATCACACAGGTTTTTGGTTTTAAGAAGTTGTTAGTACGCTTAACACCACAGTTAGTTGTATGAACTGAAAGCAGTCAATAGATTAAACAAACAAAGCATTGAGGAATATACTGTTCTACAAATCCAAACATTAGCAACTATTGACTGAGGTCAATAAAAGCATGCAAATACTGTCAACTGATTTCAAGGTTTATTTTAAATTAACTGTAATGCAGGGATTCCTCCTGAAATTGACTACAGTAATTTAACTGTGAGATTATTAAATCATGAATGCAATTTTTGTCATTAAAATAAAGTGTGTGTATATATATATATATATATATATATATATATATATATATATATATATATATATA